>JAFBJS010001425.1:14951-53539 GCA_016785265.1 Paraplagusia blochii | reverse complement strand
ACACACACACACACACACACACACACACACACACACACACACACGAATGAGCATCAACTGCATTTTTATGGATAAATTCACAGACCAGTAGTGATTCATGAAAAAGACAGTTTGAGAGTGATGGATCTAAAACAGAGGGAGAGGGTGAACACATTAATAGATAGAACTTTATTAATCCCTCAAAAGTATCCTTCAGGAAATTATGGTTCCAGCAGCAGTACAGCACAGAACAAGGGATAAATTAAACAAGTACAAAACCAATTCAATAGATACAGTCAAGGGTAGCATTGAGGTATGTAAAACCTGAACATGTGGACGGTGGATTTTAGTCGATAAGTAAATTAGTAGAATATAGATAGGTAGGAAAGTTAATGAGTAGATTAGTAGGTAAAATTTCCTCGATGTCTTCCTGATGGCCGTAGATAGAAGACTGATGATCGTTGGACCTCTGCACTTATGCCATATGCACTGCTTATGTAATGGTCAAGGTTTTTCTGGTGAAATAAAAAAAAAGCAAAGCTTACAGAAAGTTAGCAGCGGCACTGTAGCACTGTTATTAGCCGCTGCTAATAACATTGCTAACATTGATTCACTTAGCTCATATAGCGATGGTTAGTGATGCTCCACTTTGTTAAACATTATCCGGCTGATGAGATGTCCCCTGTCCGTCTGTCTGAGCCGCAGTATTAAAACACCAAAAAACCAACTACACGAAACTCAAGACCACGTTAGTTGGCTCTTACGCGTTCGCCGCAAAACGCCGCTCGACAGCCGTCCATCATGGTGGGTTCTCTTCTGGAGTGCTCATCAGATGTGTATAAGAGACAGACTCTAGACCACTTCTGGACATATGACAAGAAAACTGCTCATTAACATCAGGAGCAGTTCCTGTCTAAACAGGATTGACCTAAACAACTCTTAACACCTTTGTCCAGTGGTGAAGGTGGTGGTCAAGTCGCAATAAGTACTGTCTCGTGAACGGCAGCGAGTTGTCAATAACTCATACGACTACGGCGTAATGATGGAGTATCCCCCATTAAAACACTTGCGCACTGCTGCAGCACAGCTGGTCCATCCGTCTGAGTGGCAGTATTAAAAAACTCCAGAAACCGACTACACGAAACTCAAGACCACGTTAGTTGGCTCTAGATGTGTATAAGAGACAGGTATTAAAACACCAAAAAACCAACTACACGAAACTCAAGACCACGTTAGTTGGCTCTTACGCGTTCGCCGCAAAATGCCGCTCGACAGCCGTCCATCATGGTGGGTTCTCTCCCGGTTGGGGAAGTTTCTTGGGACGTTCCTCTTCCGTAAGAAATTTGTATTTGTAAATTTGTTTCAGGCTTTTGTTAAAGTGTTTCGTCAATTTGTAAATTTGTCTCGGCGATTGTGAACGTGTTTCCGGAGTTTGTAAAAGTGTTTTCATTAATGTATTTTTGTTTTCTTAAATGTAAATTTGTTTTCTGAAATGTTATTGTTTCAGAGTTTGTAAAAATGTTTTTTAAAATGTAATTTTGTTTCCGGTTTTGTTAATTTGTTTTCATAAATGTATTTTTGTTTCAGAGTTTGTAATGGCTGGATGGTGTTGAACATCCAAGTGGACCCCTGTCTTGTTGCCTGCATCTACAGTTACCTCACGGGCTGTACGTCAGGTTGAACACCATGTCTGACACTTGTCAGTAACAACGAGCACCACAGGGGACAGTGCTGGCCCCTCTTCTCTTCACCCTCTTCACCCCCTGTGCCACATCCAGAAGTTTGCAGATGAGACAACCATCGTGGGGTGTATCAGGAACGACGATGAGGAGGAGTATAGACGTCTCGTGAGTAACTTTGTTGTCTGGTCCAAATCCAACCAGCTGCAGCTCGACACCTCTAAGACCAAGGAACTGGTCATTAACTTCGGAAATTAAAACCAAATCCAAGGGTGGTCCTTATCAACGGGGAGGAGGTCGAGGTCGTGGAGACCTACAAATACCTCGGGCTGTGGCTGGACAACAGGTTAGATTGGGCACATAACACCACGTGACTGTACAAGAAGACACAGAGTAGGCTCTACTTCTTGCGGAGACTCAGACCTTTCAACGTCTGCAAGAAGCTCCTAAAGATGTTTCACCAGTCTGTGGTGACCAGTGTCATTTCTTACACTGTGGTGTGCTGGGGGAGCAGCACATCAAAGAAGGACCTAACTAGACTGTAAAAGCTAATTAGGAAGTCTAGTTCTGTGTTGAACACACACCTGGACTCCCTGGCAATAGTTGCGGAGAAGAGGACTATCGGCAAACTGCTCTCTATCATGGACAATGCCACTCACCCTCTGCAATCTTGATTGAACTGCTACTATATTTCATTATACTAATGTGTGTGGGTACACTCATGTACTGGATATACATTGGCTTAGGTAACATGTGTATGTATGTATATACACAACATACTGTTTGGACAAATGTGCCTATGTACCTGTATAGGTGTGTATATGTGCAGGCATATGTACATCTGGGTGTGTTTGTATGTAGATATATAAATGTACGTGTGTGCGGGTATACACATACACAAAATAATGTTAATAGAATTCTATAATAACGTTATATTGTCATAATGTAATACGATAACAATTGAGATTGTGACTCAACAGCATTGACTACCACTCAAGCTACTAACACTACTAGCATTAACCTTCCTACTTTCATGTGTATGTATACTACTAACATTACCCACTAACACCCACTGTTTTGGTTGTAAATATCTCAACCCCACCCATATTGTGCCTATTGTAATGGTCTTTTGTACGTGTGTATATCAATTCTTGAAACCATCAAACCCCTTGTAACATTCTGTGAGCGGACTTTGACATTATCCGTTTTGATGTTCCGAACCGTGAGCAAACATGAGTCGTAATGCCGTAATAATTCTCAGTGTAAAAGTCATCAACCAGGACCTCTAAACACTCATCGTCTCTGGCTGGGGTGATTGATCTTACACCCGTAAGAGTCTTTGCTGCAAAACTTGTTGATGACCAGATTGACTAGATGATAAACCCCAGATTTGACGGTGTTGATAAACAAGGAAGAGGCCCATTTGTCATCTTTACCGAGGCCTCCAAAATCCTTCTCGTGTGGGCTCACATCAGATGAACAGACGGGTGTCTTGGGGGTCGTTTCCTCATCGTCCGATGAATACACGGGTCTTTCGGGAGCAGATTCAAGTTGAGGATCCATTGCTCTTTTTCTGCTTTGGTTGGTAGAAATTAAGCAATCGCACTCTTTTATACTTTTTTTCCAGAAGGTGGGTGTGGTTGGGATACACAATGTTCAGGGGTAGGGTGGGACAAAGTTTCAAGACTTTAATGTTTTTCTCACTGCAACGTCTCTCCAGCAGCAGCTTCAACGTGGCCCAATGCCTGGAGGTCATTATCACAATGTTGCAGGATTCCATCATTGTTTCCCCTTCATCCATCTGAGAGCCAAAGTTCACCCAGCTCATATTTGAAAACATACCCCCATGCTCCGCATCAGTCGTAGGGCAGAGGCAACTCAGACTCCGGGGAGACAGCATCTGGTTGCAGCTCAGGTAAGAGGCCCTCTTCTTTTACGGAGCACCAGTCGTGTTGTATTTGTGGCTGTGGAGCATGATGGGTGTCTCGCAGAGTATCAAGGAGGAACATCTGACGACCAAGTTTTCCTGAAACCCTTCAGCTGAAGAGTCTGTAGCCATGTCCGCATCCATAGAGATGGCTGCTTCAGGCTGCAGACAAGACGTTGTCAGTGCAATGATGACTTGACATGAGAATGTCCGCCAAGGTTCATTATTTTATCCTTTTCAGCCCCCCTCCTTTGTCTGTGTATATGTCCCAAGGGGACAATGCTGGCCAATGTAGTGGGGTGAATGTGGATTAGTTAATATGGGATCGAATCCCGCATTACCTACTTCAGTATTCGATTCCGAATTGAATGAGAAAACGGTAATAGTTTGGAAGCATTTTGAAATGGGGCCTTTTGGGTAGTTTGATTTATTCCTAGTATTCTAAAGCAATCATTTTGGCAATTGTTTAAGGTATTACTTTTTATTTGGTGCTGACCTGAGGAGCAAATTTCAGTTTCCAAGTTTTAAGCATTGATTTATAGGAAGCATATAGAAATTTATTAAATTAAGTTTGCATCCGTTTTAATTAAAAATAGATCAATACATTATTCATCCCCCAGACGGATAAATTTGTGTTTTGTAGCCAACATTCGTACCAAGGACGTACTAAAAGACGCAGTAAAAATTTCCAACGGTGGTAATAATAATTAAAGCAAAAGTGCACTAATAGAGCATTTTCACACAATTTATCCATTGATTTTTTTAAGGATAATGCAACATAAATAGATACGTTATTCATCCCCAAGACAGGTAAATTTGTGTGTTCTGTAGCTTATATACATACTTCCAGAACATACTTGAACACAGTAAATTTCCCTCTGATGGTAATGATATTTATAGCAAAAGCGCACCAATATAGCGAAACTCCTGCTTGGTTCATCAACCTTTCACATGGCTGCAGTACAACCCAATGTGCCAGCAGATGACCCCCAGGGTCTTAATGAGTAAAGCATAAGAGTAATGAACTGATTTTCAACACAACAGTTGAAAAGGGTTCAAACCCTCATGATGCCTTATTTGGACAGCCCACAGCAACGTACAACCGACCCAAAACAATGACCCGACCAGACTGAGTGAGGGAGAGGGGTATATATACTCAGGGCACCAGGTGACACGAGTAAGACTAACGACAGAGGCACAGGTGAGTGTGATCACACTGACGACCAGGCACCAGGAAGGGGAGACAGACAGACCTGACATGATTGAACACAAACAGGGCGTGACCCTTGTTAAAGTCTTGAAAATTACAGTTTAACACAGTATTTATAATACATATAGTTAATAATATGATGTAAAAATGTATTTAAACTCACTTAATGTGGAATCTGGGCCTGTTTCTATGAACACAAATTGGATATCCTGGCAGGAATGATAGAAATACACTCACAAAGCTCTTCCTCAACAGCTCTCAGTCTCTCTCTGTTTTTAGTTTTTAAAAACTAAAACTCAAGCTTGAGAAGCTCAGCCCACATAGATATGTGGTTGAAAGCTTTTACCAACACTACAATATAAACAATTTAATTGAACAATTGTAAATACATTACCACCTCCACACACATACATTTGTTTCTTAAAATGTGTTAATTTGTCTTATATGTCTTTGAAGCTTTTTGATTACTTACTGCAGCAGACTTCCTGAGGAGAACAGAGGAGCCAAATTAGGTAAATCAATGGTGTTATTTGGCCAACAGTAATTCAACAGCTCACTGTTTACAAACAAGGGGTCTGTGGAGTGGATTTTTTTGTTTACCACTCAAACTAGGGCCTTCATCTGGGTCAGGATTTTGTCCAGGGCCCTGTTCGGCATTTGCAATTCACCTTCATCACTGTCACTTGCTCATCTTGCTGTCACAGTCACTGTCGTGTGTCGAGTGGTTCCGTAGCAATAGCGCTATATTTTTCACAGGCATTTTATTACAGTGCAGGCACCCAACAATGGTTAATTAGGTGATATTAGATAATTTCCTACGGCACACTGGTTGAAAATCGCTGGATGATAACCCAACAAGGAAGAGGCCCAACCGTCACACTCTTTGACCAAGCCTCCAATATCGTCCTCGTGCCGGCCCTCATTCTCACTCTCATCTGATGAACAGACAGGCGTCTCGGGGGTCGTTTTCTCATCGTCAGATGAATGGATGGGCGTCTCGAGGACCATTTGCACCTCGCCTTGGAGTTCCATCTCTCTCTCTTTATTCTGCTTTATTTGAGGTTGGAGGGAACGAAATAACTGCACTCTGAAAGAAAAGACAGCAGCAAACTCACAAAGTGAGTATTTTGGTGCCAGGAGGACAATTCTCCTTCTCCTCCTCCTTTTTTCTTATTCAAACATGTTTCTCCCATCTCAGCAGTCGGTTCGTCAGGGGGGAGAGGAGAAGCGTTTGGCTCTTCGCAGACGCCTCTGTGACCGGGGACTCTTTCTCCTCAGTCCGACATTTTTTTGGTGAGGAATCTTCTCATCACCAAAAAAAAGATGCTCACCAGTTTCACCGTTCACAAGCGACAGCAGCAGCTTCAACGTGGTCCAATCCCTGGAGGTCATTCTCACAATGTTGCACAATTCCATCATAGTTTCTCCATCATTCGTCTGATAGAACCAAAGTTCACCCAACTCATTACCGCCTTGCCCTGCTTCAACAAAATTCACTAAGAATGTTTCTTTTTGTAGAGAGATTGAGAGAGTTGAACATCAGTGACATTGCTGATGATGGTGTGTGTGAGTGTGTATGTTGTTAGACCAGACACTGACAGCTGTTGCATATCACGAAAAACAGATCATCTCTACCTAGGAGAACTTCCTGACTGCCTTCCTTGTGCCTTCCTAATTGCACTTTTATGTCCTAGTAGTAGAAGTAGAAGTAGTAGTAGTTAGAAGTAGTTTTAATGCCACCTGAGTGCATTTGGAGATCACCCTTGGTTAGGGTTAGGATTAGCGTTAGCCTTAGGTTGGCCTATCAATTGCCAGTGTTAGGCCAAAGGGGAGAACTCCAAACTGATAATTTTTACACTAATACACAGTTAATAGTATCTTGAAATTAATCCTAAAGTGCACGGGAAGCCAATGCAATGATTTTAAGACCGGAGTAATGTGCTCCCCCTGTCCAGTCTTTGTCAGCACGTGTGCAACTGAGTTCTGAAGCACTTGGAGAGGGAGAGTGCTTTTTGTTGCACTTTTTGTTGACCAGAAAGCAGGACATAATAGTTGATGCAATTCTAAATAAAAGCATGCATTGTTTGGTCGAGAGAGAAACGGACAAGCTCTTGTGATGTTTTTAAGGTGATAGTAACCAATTGTCATGTTTTTTATATGTGCTAAGAAGTTTAACTCTGGGTCGAAAATGACACCAAGGTTCTTTACAAGTTTTAAGCTATTTTTTACAGAAAGTTTCTCTTGTCAGCCGCAGATCAAGACTTCAGTTTTGTCCTGGTTGAGCTGAAGAAAATTTTCTGCCATCCAGATTTTTATATCTAAAATAATATTTTTTCAATTTGTCTAATGGACTTGTGTCCTCAGGAGATGCAGCAAATATATAGCTCAGTGCCATCGGCGTGAAAGTTTACGCCATGCCCCACGCCCTGATTATGTCACAATAAAGGGAACATATATAAACTGAAAAGTATTAGGTCTAGAATTGACCCTTGCGGTACCCCACAGTTTATTTTTTAAAGGCCCAAAGAAGAAGTGTCCAGCTGAACAAAGAATTCTGTTTTCAAGATATGACTTGAAACATTTTAGTACAGTATCAGAGAGGCCCAACAAGAGTTTTAATCTTTGAATTAGACTGTATCAACTGTATCACAAGCTGCGCTCGGATCCAGAAGAACCAACACTGAGAGTTTTTTTCTATCTAAATTGCCCCTGATGTCGTTTACGATTTTTAGCAATGCCGTCTCTGTACTATGTTACACTCTAAATCCAGATTGGAAATTTTCTAAAATTTTATTTATTTCTGAGAACTCACCATGTTGGTGAAGGACTAGTTTCTGTAATATTTTGCTGAGATAGGGTAAATTTGGTATGGGCCAAAAACTTTTGAGATCGTTAGGGTCAAGGTTATTCTTTTTCAAAAGGGGCCTTACCACTGATTTTTTGAAAGTGTCAGGAAAGATGTCTGTTTGAATGGAGTTATTTATAATGCTTATTTTGAGAACCCAGCCACTAGGGAGCACTAGCCAGTGTTTTTTAGGGCCGGTCCCAAGCCCGGATAAATGGTGAGGGTTGCATCAGGAAGGGCATCCGGCGTAAAATAATTTTGCCTAATCTATGATGCGAGACAACAAAAAGACTTCCATACCGGATTGGTCCGGCCCGTGTTAACAACGGCCGCCAACAGTGCTGTTAACCTACAGGGTACTGCTGGAAATTGGACTACTGTTGGTCGAAGACAAAGAAGAAGAGGAGGGAGATTGGTAAAGACAAAGAGAGGAAAGAGGAAGATTAGAAGTGTTGGTCTGAAATTGGGAACCCTGAATGTAGGTACGACAGGTATGACAGGGAAAGGTGGAGAGAAGAAGAGTGGTTGTGTTGCGTTTGCAAGAAACCATGTGAAAGCGCAGCAGGGCTAGAAACATTGGGGGAGGTTTTAAGTTATTCTACCATGGATTCAATGGGAAGAGAAATGGAGTAGGGGTAATCATTGGGGAAAAGTATGCAAGTAATGTGGTGGATGTGGAACGAGTGTCAGACAGGTTGATTTGTGTGAAGGTAAAAATAGAAGAAGTGATGTTGAATGTTGTCAGTGGTTATGCTCCATGGGTAGGCTGTGAGTTAGCAGAAAAGAAGTTTTGGTATGAGCTGGATTTGGCTGTAGAGAGCATCCCTAAGGGAGAGAGAGTGGTGATTGGAGCAGATTTCAATGGCCATGTAGGAGAAGGGAACAGAGGGGATGAGTAAGTGATGGGTCGGTTTGGGCTTAGGGATAGAAATTTGGAAGGACAGGCAGTGGTCGATTTTGCAAAAAGAATGGAAATGGCCGTGGTAAACACCTATTTCCATAAGAGAAGTAGAGGAAGTAGAAGAGGTAATCTGCGTGAGATAAGTGACTGTAACGTGGTGGCAGGTGAGAGTGTAGCCAAACAGCATAGGATGGTAGTGTGCAAGCTGACAATGGAAGTGAGAAGAAGAAGGAAGGCGAAGACAGAGCAGAAGATCAAGTGGTGGAATATAAGGGAAAGAGGAATGTTGTGAAGACTTTGGAAAAGAAGTCAGAGCAGTTCTGGGCTGTGGTGGGGAATTCCCAGATAATTGAAATACTACAGCTTAAGTCATTAGGGAAGACAGCTGGGAAGGTGCTGGGTGTTCCCTCTGGACAGAGAAAGGAGGACAAAGAGACCTGCTGGTGGAATGATGAGGTCCAGGAGAGTGTCCCGAGGAAGAGATTAGCACAGAAGAGATGGGATAGTGACAGGACGGATGAGAATAGACTGGAATACAGAGAGAGGGCAAAGGAGGTGAAGAGGAAAGTGGCCAAGGCCAAACAAAAGGCATACGAGGAGAGGTTAGACACGAAGAAAGGAGAAAAAGAGTTATACAGATTGGCAAGACAGAGAAATCAATCTGGGAAGGATGTGCAGCAGGTGAGGATTCGGCGCGCGCCGAATGCTCAGCGCCATCCGCGCGCGCTTATAGTACACGCGCACACGATGAGAATTCTGCTCACGTCTCGCTAGTAATTAGTTGATTTAATTTTAATGTTTTCTTATTTCCACACCTTATTTCTGTGGAAATTTTAGGAATAATGAAAACAAAATGATGTAAAATGTGACAAAGTGAATATAAATTTTTCAATTCACACAAAATAAAACATGGAGAAGTGAAATCAGCTAAGGAGATGGGACAGTTGTGAGCTGTCTCTTATACACATCTAACAAACTATTTTTATTCTTCATGAAGAACAATCATATATATATTCATAGTCAACTATGTATAATTGACTATTTCTTCCATGTAATTTGCCCATAAAAATGTTTATCATGATATAGATTTAGGACAGGAAGTTACAATTCTTACCCGTGTGTGCCAATTTTGTGGCAATTTCTTTTATCGCCTCTTCCCTCTTGTCCTTATCTTTAAAATCGCCGAGCAGATGTCGAACAGGCAAGGATGGTATTGCCAAAGATCTACGAATTTATCTTCTCATAGTCTTCTCTATAGTCTCATTCAACAAGACGCTGCGGGCTGCCATCTTGTTGCGTATTTGTAATAACGCATGCGCACAAATCATTTGTAGTGAGAAAGATGCTCACGGAATCGAGCACGATCGATATTTTGCTCACGGCCTCAAGTGACCAAATGCTCACGTAAATTTGCGCACACACGGTGAGAATCTGGCGCTGAGCAATCGGCGCGCTCCGAATCCTCCCCGTGTGCGCCGGGCTTAAGATTAATAAAGGACAGAGATGGAAATATCATCACCAGTGAGGAAGGTGTGGGAGTACTTTGAGGAGTTGTTAAATAAGGAAAATGAAAGGGGGCGTAGGAATGAGGAGGCTGTTTCCAACAGGGAGAAGGTAGATCAGATTAGAATGGATGAAGTTAGAAAAGCTCAGAAGAGGATGAGGAGTGGAAAGGCAGTCGGTCCCGATGACATACCAGTGGAGGTATGGAAGTGCTTAGGGTAAGAAGCAATACGTTTTCTGACTTGGCTCTTCAATATAATTTTAGAGATTGACAAGATGCCTGATGAGGGGAGGAAAAGTGTTCTTGTGCCAATTTACAAGAAGGGTGATGTGCAGAGTTGTAGCAATTACAGAGGGACAAAATTGATGAGCCATAACATGAAGATTTGGGAAAGAGTAGTTGAAGCTAGGTTGAGGAAGGAGGTAGAGATTTGCGAACAACACTACGGTTTTATGCCAAGAAAGAGTACCACAGATGCCATATTTGCCTTGAGGATGTTGATGGAGAAGTACAGAGAGGGTCAGAAGGAGCCTCATTGTGTTTTTGTAGATTTAGAAAAGGCCTATGACAGAGTTCCAAGGGAGGAACTGTGGTTTTGTATGAGGAAGTCAGGAGTGGCAGAGAAGTATGTTTGACTGGTGCAGGATATGTATGAGAACAGCACAACAGTGGTGAGGTGTGCTGTTGGAAGGACAGAAGATTTTAAAGTGGAGGTGGAACTTCATCAAGAATCTGCCCTGTGCCCCTTTTTGTTTGCTCTGGTGATGGACAGATTGACAAATGAGGTCAGACAGGAGTCTCCATGGACAATGTCCTCAACTGAGGAACTTCATCAGTTTCTGGTTGTTGTTGGAGGGAACTCTAGTAGTTATACTACTCTAGACCACTCCCTTCACCACTGGACAAAGGTGTGAAAAGTTGTTTTGATCACACCTTTTTGGACAGAACTCCAAGAAGAAGTCCAGTTGCTTACAACTAAACTCTTTTTGGATATCATGACCTGGATGAATGAGAATCTTCACAGACATACTCCATGGACAATGACGTTTGCAGATGATATTGTGATCTGCAGTGGGAACAGGCAACAGCTAGAAGAGAACTTAGAGAGGTGGAGGTTTGCACTAGAGAGAAGAGGAATGAAGGTCAGTCGTAGTAAGACCAAGTACATGTTTGTGAATGAAAAGGGTAACAGCGGAATGGTGAGGTTACAAGGAGCAGAGGTGAAGAAGGTGGAGGAGTTCAGATACTTAGGCTCAACTGTTCAGAGCAGTGGAGACTGTGGAAGAGAGATAAGAATAGAGTATAGACAGGATGGAACAACTAGAGAAAGGTCTCAGGAGTGATTTGTGATAGAAGAGTATCAGCTAAGGAGATGGGACAGTTGTGAGACCAGCCTTGATGTCTGGACCAGAGACACTAGGAATAGGTAGAAGACAAGACAAGAGTTACAGATGCTGAGATTCTCTTTGGGGGTGACAAGGATGGACAGGATCAGGAACGAGGTAATCAGGGGCACAACACAGACAGGAAGGTTTCACTGGCAAATGTCTGATAAATACTTATTTTGAATACAATTGGTCATGACATAGCCCAGCTACAGAAACGTTTAGTAAAACTAGTGTCTTGAACGGGAGAGAACGGCTGGTTCTTAAGGACGATTTTGCGCTTCTCTGTTCTTTACCGTATTTAACTCGAGTCTTTGAGAGAGAGACAGGAGCTACTGCCGCTGCTTCGTTGTTGTTGTTTCACTGAGTCCATTCCGTGCTGTTTTTCTTTACTTTGCTGCTTAAAAACGCCTTGTGATAAAGTATTAAAATCTTATCCCCCGTCCCTACCACATGACCAGCTCCTTGCAGTCATTAAGAATTACAGTTTTCTATCCACAAAAAACTCCAGACCACGGAGATTTACTGTAGCACTGATGATTTTAGCTATTTCTTGACATCATTGATATTGCGCCAGTCATAGTGTCAGTATGAGCTTTCTCATCACTCCTTGACTCATTTGGCTTCAACTTATCTTTGGCTTCTTATCTTAGCATATGGAATTGAAATCCAGAATTTGAAAATATTTGACTACCCATTGATATCTGACCACTGCCTGCTGTCTTTCAAAGTGAACATTTGAAATTTTACATTACCAAAACAACAATTTTTCTACAGTCGCTGTTTGTCAGACAGTTTGGTCACACAATTTAAAGAACGGCTCCCACCTGCCTTCAGCCATGTCTCAGTTAGTTAGAGGAAAATTGCAAAAATGTTACCCCGTCACAGTTAAATAATTTAGTTGAAAATACAAACTCAGCTCTACAATCAGTGCTTAACACTGTTGCCCTTCTGAAAAAGAGGACCGTTTCCAATAAGAAAATAGCTCTGTGGTTCAATACCCAAACCCGGGCCTTATAGCTTGAAGCAGAGATTACAACGGTTATGACGTTCCACACACAATGATGATAACTATGTCATGTGGAGGAACAGCTTTGACATGCATAGAAAAACCCTCAGACATGCTAGGTGCACTTATTACGCAGAGCTAATTGAAACTAATAAAAACAACCCCAGGTTCCTCCTACCCTCGCCAAACTGACAGAGCCATAGAGCAATAAATCCATCGATCCCTCTATCTCCAAGTAGTGACAACTTTAACAAATTTTTTATGATAA
Organism: Paraplagusia blochii; assembly: GCA_016785265.1. NCBI lineage: Eukaryota > Metazoa > Chordata > Actinopteri > Pleuronectiformes > Cynoglossidae > Paraplagusia > Paraplagusia blochii. The sequence continues at coordinate 40,832 of JAFBJS010001425.1, read as the reverse complement.
AATTAAAAAGATGATAGATAGAATAAACCTTCTTCGCCCCATTCAAACTTGCAATGTACCTCCACAAATAATAAATCCAGTGGTGGCCCCAGTTATCCCCTTAGAAGAATTTAGTCCCATAGCCTTCCCTGGGTTGACCTCACTGGTTTCCTCTTCCCAATCCACTACATGTCAGTTGGACTCCAACTCCACTTTTAAAGGCACTACGCGACAGCTTGGCAATGTCACATTAAATCAAATTGATATTTAACTTCTAACTGGTTATGTTCCTTAGGCCTTCAAAGTATCAGTAATTAAACCCTTACTTAACCCTTCTGTTGTCCTCAAATTCTGTATACACCTTGGATCAAAATGACCCGTCTTCATTAAATCCTTAATTTAAGCAGCTTAATGAAATTTTAAACATCAACATTTATTTCGCTTCACCTGTTTTTGTATGGCTAATAATAGAAATGTCCAAAAAGGAGTTCTGGATGTATTTTTATTCATCCCAATGAGTATTTTTTTTTTCAGTGAACAATGTAAGAAAATATACATACAAAAGAAAATCAACATAACTCATTCAATTAGCATGTGTGGGGCAGTAGGCATGTGCACAGCCCTTGCAGATATATTTCTTACACGTACAGCACACAGTATGGGTTTTGCAGTCCTTCTTTGGCAGGCAGAATTGACATCTCTTCCTCTTACTTGCCCTAGCTGGGGCACCAGCCTTAGCAGCTGGATCCTCAGGTTGATCAGGAGTTCCAGCACTCTGAATAGCTTTAACAACTGCTGCAGAGGCCTCTGTGCGGGGGACCAGTTTCCTTCATCCAATGAGTGAAGTGACAAGTGTCTTTCCGAACTGCTCCAGGAAAACTCTCCTCTTCTTCTGCTTCCAGGGCATCCAGATTGGGTTGATCTCTATCCAAATCACAAAAGCATTGTAGGAGGAAACATCAATGATGTTGTAGAAGATGACCAGGGGCCAAGGGGTAGTCATCCTTCTGCAGCTACAGCAACCTTATCTAGGTTGTCCACATTTCCTTTGCTGCAGTTGTAGTCTAGAATGATAGCTGGCTTCCTGTCCTCACAATCACTGTCTGTGTGCAGTGTGCACAGAAGTATGACATTCTTTTTTTGGGGATGTAGGAAACTAGGGTGGTGGTTTAAGGCAAACTTTGATGAGAAGACTTTTCTCTCCTTTGATGCAAGCAGTGCAGGTGGGAGCTCAGGCTTGTTCTTTCAAACTGTGCCTCCTCTTCAGGAGCTGCTGTCCAAGTTCAAAGGAAGTGAAGAAATTATCACATGTCACATAGTGACCCCTAGGTCCCTCTGTCATATCAAGCACAACTCGCACCCCTTGGTTCTTCTCTGAACCTTCACTGGTCAGTCTTCTGGTGTAGACCTGCGTCTTCCAAGCATAGCTTGATTTGGCATCACAAGCAACCCATAATTTGATCCCATATTTTGCTGGCTTACTGGGCATATACTACCAGAAAGGACAACAGCCTTTGGACAGAAGAGATTAACATTAGGGATTTGTATCAGTGTGATGATACCCAACTGTACTTATCTGCAAGGCCTGACGACCATACCTGAACAATCATACCATACCATACCTGAACAACATACTTCAACAACTTCAACTTTATTTGTTTAAAGTGCCATATCACAACAACCGTTGCCCCAAGGCACTTCACAAACATTTATATAAAATAAACAAGATATATTAAACACAACAGGAAAAAGCCCCCTGCCCATATAGACCCTCACACCGGCTGAGGAACAACTCCCAAAAAAACCCAGACAGGGAAAAAAGGAAGAAACCTCAGGGTGATCGACAGTGGAGGGGATCCTCACCCAGGACGGACAGGCGGGCACTAAGGAGAATAAACTAATTTCCCACATACATACATACACATACATATACATACATATATACATACATAAGCAACTGAGCCCTGGAGGCGTGTTGACCTATGCGACTGCGCAGTTAAAGAAGAAATGGGACGCAGTAGGGAGAGGCAACAGGGGAAATAATGAGTGCCATCTGTGTGCTCACAGATGTGTGAAGAGGGAGTGTGTTTGTGTGGAGATAGTGATTTAACCTAGTGAAAAAAACAGTGCTTGCAATGTTATCAAAGTTTCTGGGGGAAGGGAAACATACCGCTTGGCCTCATCCATACGAAGGGGCTTATTTTCTTTAATTACCACTTGGAAAATTAACCAGTAGTAAACTAACGTGCCCAAATACCAACCTTACTATAGTGGATCGTCTGCTGGTTGTTTACATTCAGCAGAAAGTCCTCCTCTACTCGGTTCCATACAGCTTTGTCCAGAGAGTCCTCTTGGTCTGAAGGTCCCTCTGCAGATGACCTAACCAGAAGGGCCGGTTAAACTATTAGGTGAAGGAATCCTGTTGCTTTTAACTTCTCAATAACTGCAATCGCTGCAGTTTTAATGCTACTTTTGAACAGTACTTTAGAAGCATGATGCTACTGATGTACTTATCACCTGAACCACCTCAACCATAAGTCTTTTGGTGACTTATGGTTAACCCTCTCTCCTAATTTGTTTTTTTCCAGTTCTGGCACTACACAAGTCTTCTGAAATCCTTACAAGGACTCCTGGTGTAACAGCTATGAGTTGAACTCATGCATACATCCCACTTCGCAATAGCACCAGCAAGGGGCCAGACACCTCAAGCATCCCAGTATTTATGGGTACTGAATGGTTTAAAGCAGCTCTAATCTTACTCATTTATGGGTACAAAATGCACAACACATGTGTTATTAGCAAGACGCAAGAGCAACAGACACCTTAAGCCCTCTCAGTATTTAAGGGTGTCAAGCACTTCTAAGAACACCTCTAAGCTTATTAATTTATGGGCAAAAATGCACAAAACCTCTGGACGGTCAGTTCACGTTCAGGGTATGTCAAACAAGAGGATATAATAATAATAATAATAATAATAATAATACATTTTATTTATGAGCGCCTTTCAAGTTACTCAATGTCACTTTACAGAATACAGTTACACACATTGAGGGACAAAAGCATAAGAGCAGGAGGGAGGTTATTGGGAGTAGGCAGTCTGGAACAGGTATGTTTTGAGTTGGGTTTTGAACAAGGGAAGAGAGTCACAATTTCTGAGGTCCGGAGGTAGAGTGATCCAGAGATGGGGAGCAGAGCGACTGAAGGCTCTGGCTCCCATAGTGCTGAGGCAGGCAGGTGGGACAGAGAGGTGGATGGAGTAAGAGGAACGGAGAGACCGAGTGGGGATTTTAATGTGGAGGAGGTCCGATAGATAGGTGGGGGTAAGATTGTGGATGGCCATGTATGTAAGCAGGAGAAGTTTGTAGTGGATACGAAATTTGATTGGGAGCCAGTGAAGGTGTTGAAGGACGGGGGTGATGTGATGGTGGGAAGGTGTCTTTGTGATAATTTAATTTAATGATAATCTGATTTAATGCCCAGAAGGAGGATTTCTGTTTTATTGCCATTTAGTTTGAGGAAGTTTGCAGTGAACCAGGATTGGATATCTAAGAGACAAGCAGTGAGGGAGGGGGGTGGGAGTTTGGAGTTGGGTTTACATCTAGGGTAGAGCTGGGTGTCATCCGGTGTGCCGGATGACACAGGTGTGCCCCAGGACTGAGCCCTGGGGCACACCTGTCGTAACTGAGGAGGGTTCTGAGGTAATGGATCCAAGTTTGACATATTGGGAGCGGCCAGTGAGGTAAGAATGGAACGAGGAGGGGGGTGTTTGAGAAATACCGATAGCAGACAGTCGACTGAGGAGAATTGAGTGGGAGATTGTATCGAAAGCAGCGGTTAGGTTGAGGAAGATGAGAATGGTTATGGATCCAGAGTCAGCTGCAGTAAGGAGGTCATTTGTTATTCTGAGAAGAGCTGTCTCTGTGCTGTGGCAGGGGTGGAACCCAGATTGAAAGGGCTCGTAAAGTGAGTTTTGGGATAGGTGGGAGTGGAGCTGGGAGGCAACAGTTCTTTCAAGAATTTTGGAAAGAAAAGGAAGATAGGAAATTGGGCGGAGGTTATCAAAAATATTGTGGTCTGAACCAGGTTTTTTCAGTTGTCAGCTGTCGGGGTGACAGCAGCAGTTTTAAAAAGTGAGGGGACTATTCCTGAACAGAGGGAGGAGTGGATAATGTCAGAAATGAGGGGGAGCAAAGGGAGGCGAGATTTGTTGTGGGGAACGGGTCCAGATGGCATGTGGTGGGCTTGGACTTAATAATGAGGTCGGAAATTTCGGAAGTAGTTGGAAGAAGGAAACTTGAGAGAAGGTTGCATGGAAGAAGGGGTTCAGGCGTAATGAGAACTGTCATGTTTTGATGAAGGTGATGGGGAATGTTAATTATTTTGTTGTTGAAAAAAGTCCAGTATGAAGTTGCAGGTTTCTGCGGAATAGAGGTGGGGAGGAAGAGAAGTGGGTGGCTGGAGGATTTTGTTGAGGACTGAGAAGAGGGTTTGGGGGTTTTCTTGATTTGAATGGATGAGGCCAGTGTAATAATTTGTTCTGGTTTCAGAGATTAGGTTCTTGTATTGGGTGATGTGGGCAGTGTACATGTCCTTGTGGATGGTTAGACGGGTATGTATAGATATTGTAGGCTGCTTGCTTTAGGTGAAGCACCTCTTTATTTTTGAGTAAAAACAAGAATAAAAAAGCCTGATTGCTGTGCAACACACCGGGGTGAGCACACGGGCACAGAAACCTATGTGCTTCAGACACTACATATTTTCTCAAATACTCACAAACATTTTATCAAGTGTACTTAGTAGCACTACACATTTAAGGAGTGTGATAGTGAAAACCTGTCAGACAATCCTGTTGTTCACTATTTTCTGGAGTAAGCAGATTCTCAGCTGCGTTTACTGTAGGAAGGAAACTTGAGAGGAGGTAAGGTACTGTCATACTAGGGTAAACTACCTCTCTAAGTCTCAGCATAGTTAATGTAAATTTGCCATAGTTTAAGAGATTTCTGAGGCTGTGATGAGTGCGAATGGTCACTGCATAGCCGTTTGTAACTGTCCTTTGTATGCGAATCTAAATAGACCTTGACTTTACGCTTTACACTGAAAAATAGTGAAAATGCACCACCTAAATCTAACACTGTAAAATTTTGTTCTTATTTTGGTTGTGTGCGTGGAGGGTTGTTTACTGTCTCTTTAAGGTGCGGATTTTTGAACGTAACATCACCTGTCGCTGATTCGCTCATCAGTGGACTAACGTATATAAACACCGCCTCTTCAGGAAGTCAACGCCAGAGCGTCGTTTCACGACGGTGCAGGTGCCAGACCGCGGTCGTTTCTGCTAGCCAAACTAATTCGTTTCTCCTTTTGTAACGTCCCGTTTTGTCTGCTTGTTCTCTCCCTGGATTATTGGTTCACTGTTAACGGAGGGAGAGACAACAATTAGGGTGACAACATAGAGAGGAAGGTTTGGAGAAAAGCTAGAGAAGCCGGATTAAGATGGTTTGGACATGCTCAGAGGAGGGACATTGTTTGTATTGGTAGAAGAATGGTGGAGTTGGAGACTGCAGGTACGAGACAAAGAGGAGATGTATGGATGCGGAGAGAGAGGACGTGGACGTAGTTGGATTTAGCGTCGAAGATACAGAGAACAGGTGTAGATGGAAATTGTTTGAATAAAGGGACCAACCGAAAGGAAAAGATTAATCGAGAACGTGGGGGTCCATCTGCTGGCACGTTGGTTGTACTGCAGCCATGTGAATGGGTGCTGAACCAAGAAGGGGGTTCGCTCTAATGGCGCACTTCTGCTATAAATATCTTTACCATCGGAGGGAAATTTACTGCGTGTTTTAGTATGCCCTGTATGTATGTATGTATGTATGTATGTAAGCTACGGAACACATGAATTTACCTGTCTGGGGAATGAATAACTTATCTATATGTTGCAGTATACTTCTTATAAATCAATGGATAAAACGTGGAGATATAAATTTGCTCCTCACCTCAGGGTGAAAGACAAATGAGGGGATCCTCACCCAGGCAGGAAAAGAGACAAACGCTATGCATATTATATATACATATATAATATGAAAGACATGTACAATATTGTATATATTAAATTTAATATATACAGTATTGTTTACAGCAGTACACTTAAGCAATGGCTAATCTACAATTCACAAATACAGGGAAAGGAGGAACACTGGGTTAGAAAAGACAAAAGTACAATACTACCTCCTTATAGCAATGGGCAGATGAGGCTTTATTGTGTGTAGGGCACAGTTCCTAAACTATGACGGCACTGTATTAAAACTGTGTTGTTGTATCAATGTTGACATCTGATGGATATAGAAAATCATTGCCGCCGACTTCAATCAAGAATAGTAACTCGTTTATGTCTGCGACTGAACTTGCTTTTTAATTTTACAATTTTAATTGTAGGACAATAGAATTGTATTCACTGAAAAGAGACACAAGGATCGTTCACACTTTATTTAGAAACAGCTTCTGCAACATCTTTGAGCTAAGGCAGTTATGCCATTTTGAAATAATTGCTCCTGCTTTGGAGAAAACCCTTTCACAGGGCAATGATGACAGACACGGTGTCGAGGTACGTCTCCCCACCCATCAGAATTTTGGAGAAGATCCCCCTAAGAAAACTGGTTTTACTGGGGGGACAGATTCTGACAACACACCTGTCACACCCCCAACCATAACATGAGAACACTTTGTCCTATATCACCATTTTTGCTGTGTATCCCTATCTCACCATACTAGATAACTCCTTCAATTTTGGAGAAGATCAAAAGCATCTGCATCTAAGGCAGAGCCGAGTCAATATGAAACAATATGAAATTGTTGTCAATATCAAAACTTGGTGTTTTATTTATAAATTTAACTGATATGACCCAGACCTATGCACAACAGAAAAGTAAGTACAACAAATTATTAGTACAAAAGAACACACACAAACACAGATCAGTAATGACAGCAGCATGTCCTCTAGCAAGTGGCTGCAGGCTGCACAGAAAAACGCCTCTTCAACTGGCGGCTGGATGCACATGTGGTGGGACCACCTCAGACAATTATCACACTGGATCTGGATAACATTGGAGATAAGACACATTTTCATAAAAGACACGTTGTAAATGTTTTGGTTATGCACATTTCTAGTTGATAGTTTTATGGATTTTGTTACCTGAAAATTGTCAGTCATGATCCTCTTCTCCAGGCATTTGTTTTGGAGGCTGTCTGTTAAAGAGCAAAAAGAGCATTGGTACACTATTACCTTATAAAAATTGTAACAGCCTTGACAGTAAATTTAAGGTCCACCGTATCATAAATATGAAGTATTAATATTTACTGGTCTCCAGCAGGAGAGTGACTGCAATTTCCTGCCTGAACTTCCGAATTTGAAGAGGTGCACTTGAAAACTCCACCCCTTGTTCCTTCATAATATGTTCTGCAAACTTATGCATTATTGCATAATACTGTACCAATTATCAATGATTTGCCATTATCGCAACATATTCCGGGCATATATCTGTTTGTGAACAATCCTTGACTCATGGGAATACAGAAGCATACAAAAATACTCCAACAAAAGCATAGTGCTCAGCATAGCAAACAAACTTTCAAGGTGAAGACACCGCAAGAGGTATTGTCCATTTGTATAGGATGCAGGACAGTACCACATGTCTATTTGGACACTTTGCAGTCCTACCTGCGCATAAAAGCCCTGGGAGAAGATAAAAATTATACTCATATTTGGGTAAAATCACCTTGTTGTTTCCAGACATGTTTTGCATGGCGTTCTTTATATGTTTAACAGTCTCGACCTTGACTCTTGGGGTCTTTTGCTTCCACATGGATGTCATTGCAAAAGAATCAATGAATGTTCCTGTGCGTTTGCCATCTTTTTGGTGCATTCGGACAAGAATTTTAAGGTATGCGTTTATTACCTGTGAAAAATTGTAATAGCAAATGTTTTATTATTCATTTCTATTAAATAAATACATTTATAGCTTCAAACCAACCTTACAAAACAAATACATATGTGTCACAAAAAATGTAAAAAAGGATGGCATCCCTGTACCTCGCTCTCCAACTCCCTGTCTGGCCCAAGTCCAAAGATGACAGAATAAAAAGGTTTGTAAGGCCCGATTTTGGACAACAGCACAGCTGTTTCCATATTCCAAGCCTCCTATACATCTGCAAAATATAAGAATTTAGAAAACCTCCAGTAAATCGATAAGAAAAACGATGTGAAAATGTAAAATGCTTTAACCTGTGTGTGTGTGTGTGTGTGTGTGTGTATACAGTGTCACGCTGTATACCTTAACTATATACGGTATACAGCGCTGTATACCTTAACTGTATAACCATAACTTTACAATCACATTGTTCCTAACATATTGTATAAAGATAAAATCTTACATTTCTCTGCAACAGCCCTTGTGTATTTTGAGACAGGGGTAAAGGGTGCTGAGGATGAAGTTGGAGGTGAGGTTAGGGGTGCTGGGGGTGAGGTGAGGCGTGCCGGGGATGAAGTTAGAGGTGCTGGGGGTGAGGTTAGAGAGGATACTGGGACCTCAGCTGGTCCTGAAGCTGGTGGGGGCTACTTTTTTTTTTTTTTTGGCCCCAGTGGGGCACTCTGGGGGAGGCAACAATAAAATGGTTCAGCTGATCAATGTTTGTTTGTTCTTTTAAATACTGCCCCACTTGTATCCTCCAGATCAGCATTATTCTGCTCCAGTCCCACAATATTGAAGGGTCCCAAATATGTACTTTCTAATTTTCCCGCCTTTTCTTTGTTGGCTCCTCACATTTTCCCTTAAAACTTTATCCCCCACAACAAATTTTGGTTGGGTTGCCAGGCTCCTTTTCCTTCTTGTCCTCTCGTGTCCCTTTTCCACTTTGTTTTGTATAATGGTGAAGAGGTGAAGAGGACTCCTTGGGACACCTCCTCCTTAGCAATATTGTCGTCCACATTGCTAAGCTGAAAAAGAAGCCCCAAACTCATTGTTTGATACTTGATGGATGGATGCATATATACGATAGATAGAAAGATACATAGACACCAACCATATACTTCTCTGGGACCTCTGTTGGATATCGAGCCTCTCTCCCAAACATCATGAAATATGGCGAAAATTTGGTAGTAACTTGTTTTTTGGTTCAGCTGCTGAACATTACAGCATCCAGATAATGATCCCAGGTGTCACGGTGCTGGTCAACCACTTTGCTCAAGGCTCTGTTAAAAAAGCCAATTGTCAAGAACGGATATTTAGTATCATGACAACCATGTATTTGTGTGTACATACATCATATTGGTAAAATAGTATAACCAGGCAAAACATAACAAAAATAAAAATGACTCGCCTCTGGATGACTCCATTCATCCTTTCCACTAAGCCATAGGTGTCAAACTGGTTCCACAAAGGGCTGTGTGGCTGCAGGCTTTTGTTCCAACCAGCAGCACACCTGACTTGGCTTTTTTAATCAGCCGCTGTAGGTCTCCAGGCAGCTGATTGGTCAGTTACTGTGCTCTGGATAGGTTGGAACCAAAACCTGCGGCCACACAGCCCTTTGTGGAACAGGTTTGACACCTGTGCACTAAGCCATTAGTTTGGGATGATAGGGCGAACAGAGGCTTCCGTGAATGCCCAGCACCTCACACACATTCTTGTTTGTCTACATTCATAAGAGAACAAATGTTATACAATAGTGATTGCAAAGTAATTATATCACTGCGAACATTTTATTGTCTAAAAAAAAAAAACACACACACACACACAAGGTCAGCACCACATTAGCTGTTAACTTGTGCAAAACAATATTTATTGATCTAATTATTTTAAAAAAGATGGTTGACAATTTATTGTCTTATAAATCAACAGCATGTAGATGCGTTCAGCCATGAACCAAAGTACTTACATAATTGACAAATTCTCTCCCCTGGTCCATGATCCTTTTGGGGGCCTCATGTTGATGCACAAATTGTGCAATGCACATTGTGACCTCATTTGCTGATTTTGTGTGCAAATTAAGTCTGTGGCCACTTTGTAAAATAATCCACAAGGACACTTACTGTATATATTTGTGTCCTTCTCTGATTTCTGCAAGCGGTCCTATGAGGTCCATCCCAACAAGTTCAAAGGGTTGATAAACCTCTAAGGGAAAAAAAAAATCTAACTTCTCCAACACAAACAGCTTAATGTATGCAGTCTGGTTTACATTTACACATGTAACACCTTATTAAATATTTAATGACATGCAACGTTATTTATACTACTTAAAATATACTATCCATCCATCTTCATCCCCCTGGCACCTGACTGCGCTTAGAAATTCTGTCCATAAAAGTAATTTACAGAACTGGTGACAAAGGACAGCCCTTCCATAGCCCAACATGCACTGGGATCCGACTTATTACCGGCAATGCGAACCAAGCTCCTGCTCCGTCCATACAAGGACTGGACAGCTCTTAGCAACGAGCATCCAACCCCATACTTCCTGAGTACCTCACACAAGAGTCCTCGAAGGTACCAGGTCGAAAGCCTTCTCCAAGTCCACAAAACACATGTGGACTGGTTGGGCAAACTCCCCTGATCCCTCAAGAATTCTGTGGAGGGTGTAGAGCTGGTCCAGTGTTCCACAACCAGGACGCATTGTTCCTCTTGAATCCGAGGTTTGATTATTGGCCGAATTCTCTGTTCCAATACCCTGTAGTAGACTTTTCCCAAGAGTCTGTGGAGTGTGACCCCCGTTAATTGGAGCACACCCTTCGGTCCCCCTTTTTAAAAATAGGGACCACCACCCCAGTTTGCCAGTCCAGAGGTACCGACCCCGAATGCCTTGCAATGTTACGGAGACGTGTCAACCAAGACAGTCCCACAACATTCAGAGACTTCAGGTACTCCGGGCGGATCTCATCCACCCTGACGCTTAACCACCTAGCAGCTTCTTAACTGCCTCGTGACTTCAGCACAGGAGATTGGTGGATCATCCACTGAGCACCCCATCTCTCCTTCCTCCAAAGAAGACGTGTCCATGGGATTTTGGAGATCCTCAATGTATTCCTTCCACGGTCCGTACAACATTCCCCATAGAGGTCAACAGCTCTTTATTTCCATGAGCAAATCCCCCTCTCTGTTTCCTCTGTCTCACCGAATGGTAGTGGTGCCAAGTAGTTCACTTCAGCTTTCTTAGGCCTTTTGATGCCCTTAGGTGAATCCTCTTCATTGGAGGGTCATCTCTTCAGTGTGTAAAACCTCCAGTTCTGGAATGGCTAGCCGGCCACCTCGTGACTTTGTCCGGTAATTGCCCATTTCATACTTGATCCTCTGTTGCCAGCTATATAAGCCATTTAAAGACCCAGGCTTTTTAAGGCATGGGTACTTTTCTATCAAGGCTACAGCTAAAATATGGACACCAGTTGGGTATGCTGTGAAGCAAAATATTGTCTCTGATAGCTTCTCAAGTATGCTACTTGTTACTCTTGGGTTGTTCAACAGTGTGCCTTCCTTTTCATATGCCCGATTTCCAGCTTTCAGTACAAGGTCTACATCATACGAAAAGGGTGGTATTTCAAACTTAGTTGACCATGGCTTAGACCTGTTAGGTGTTCCACTTTCATCTTTTTGGGGTAGCTCAGGTGAGTAGCTCTTGCCTCTCACCTGAGATCCAGATAAGTGGCAAGAGCTTACATCAGAAGATTGTTGTACTGGGGATTCTATGTCTGACAAGCCCACAGGACTGAGAGTTAAGACTGCTTGTTCAGTCATTACAAGTTTGAGAGTAGCCTTATCTTGTAATGATAAAGAATAAGTTGTTTTCGTTACCTTCGCGTTCCTTCTCTCCGACTGTGTTTCTGTCAGGTAGACTCTCAGAGGTTTCCACCTCCACTTGTTTAGGTGAAACACCCTCGTTGTCAGATGGCTCTGAGCATCGGTCTGATTTCTCACAACCTTAATATGGGAATAAACCCCCTCCCCTTCCTGCGTTGCTGTAACAATCACGCACTCATCATCTACCCCTGCCGGGTTTTCCTGGATTACGGTATCCTTGACCAGGGGTTCATCAAGGGTGATGTCAGGAAGAGGGCCTCGATAAACGGCCGGATTCTGCATATACTGGTCTATTTCGTCTGTGAATTTAGAGAATAATGTTAACAAATAATTATTTACATTTAAAAATAATAAATAAAATAGAGCCGAAACATTTTTTATCTTACCGTAGTCCGCTGCCTCTAAATCGTCCATAAATGGTTCTACATCAAGAAACATGTAGAAAGAAAAAAAACTCGAAACATCGCAATATATAATTAGTCAGATAATTGTAAATACTTACCCTGAGTGAAGAAGACTGTTCCCACTGAGTACATAGTATTGCACTAAGTTTCGCAGAGTCTCGAAGTGAAATTGCTTATCTGACCGTCGAGGTAGACTCAAGTCTATCTCCATCTTTGTACCCAGGTTTTTTATACTGCTCGTTCGCTGTTTGGACCTTTGTCTGATTTAATCTCTGCTCTGTTCTTTACCATAGCTAGATGCGAAGATTGGTCGGATCGTCTCAATATGTAGACATTGATCCAAGCATCAATGTAGAATTTTGATTTTTATTTCTATTCTCAAAAGTTCGTTCTCTCACAGTAAAGAAACTTGTGCAAAGTGTTACTTTATTTTAACCAATTCTCAAAGTTCATTCTCTCACAGTAAAGACACTTGTGCAAAATGTTACTTTTATTTTTAAACTACTCTCAAAGTTCTTTCTCTCACAGTAAAGAGCAGAAAGAAACTTGAGCAAAAGGTTATTTCATCCAATTCTCATTGGCAAATTCTGATGGGGGACGTACCTCGACACTACACGTGTCAGTATAAGAAAGCTCCTGAGAGCAAATCCTACATTTCACCTACAATGAGACTTACAAATTAATGTATGTAAATTAATTTAATCCGTGTATAATTGAATCAATAATTCAAATAGAAATTATTCAAAACAAATCGTAATACCGTCTAATAAATAGTGGAGATGACTACGGGAAAAGTATTTACCTTATTTTCCGTGATAAGATCTCCCACACGGGAGAAAACTTCCTCCTCCTTGGTTGATCCATGGTATTCAATGATGAACCAAAAACCTAGGGATGGGCAATTTTCCGCCGATTTAAAAGTGAATTTGGTCATTTTTGTGAAACGTCCAAATCCGTTGAGAAAATCTTATGGTGGATGAGGTCCCTATATTTATTGCTGTCACTAAGGATACGGTAATTTTCGTGTCAAAATTGTGCCAAAAACGATGTTTATCCTAAACCGGAAGTAAAATTTATGCGTTTTGTAAATGGAGCTGTGATTGCCTTCTTGATATAGGACTTCGTCGGGGTAATTATTCTTTCGCTTTTGCTAAATCGTCATCTGCAAGTGCTAACACCGTTGACACGACACACTGGGGAACTTTAGCAGGTCCAATTAGACCTAGCACTTCAGAGCCTGCAGTCACAACCACTCACCCCTGTAGCTAACAGACGGGTTCATTCAGAGGTAGGTCTACTTACTTTTTATTCAATTTATCTATTTTCGTTGCCGTTTGTCTATCAAATAGGATATGCAAGGCCAACGCATCTGAAGTAGAGTACAAGTAGTAAATTGATGACATTTTCAACTCGCCTTAGTAGTAGGAGTAAAATAGTATCAGGCAAGATGTAACAAAAATAAACATAACTCGCTTCTGTGTGACTCCATTCATCCTTTCTACTAAGCCATTAGTTTGGGAATGATAGGGCGAGCAGAGGCTTCTGCGAATGCCCAGCATCCCACAAACTTTCTTGTTTGTCTACATTCATAAGGGAACAAATGTTATACGATTGCAAAATAATTATATCACTCCTAACATATTAATGGCTAAAAAAAACACACACAAGGTCAGCACCACATTAGGGGTTAACTTGTGCAAAACATAATATTTATTAATCGAATTATTTCAAAAAAAGATGGTTGACAATTTATTGTCTAATAAATCAACAGCATGTAGATGCGTTCAGCCATGAACCAAAGTACTTACAGAATTGACAAATTCTCTCCCCTGGTCCATGATCCTTTTGGGGGCCTCATGTTGATGCACAAATTGTGCAATGCACATTGTGACCTCATTTGCTGATTTTGTGTGCAAATTATGTCTGTGGCCACTTTGTAAAATAATCCACAAGGACACTTGCTGTATATTTGTGTCCTTCTCTGATTTCTGTGGCACACTGTTTTTTCACACCATAGCAAGGTGTGTTACTTGGACTAGACACAGCTGTCTTCACATGCAGTGGATGCTGATCTTTAGTTCTTTGTTGAAAAGCACCAGATCTCACTACACTGGACTAAAATGTTGATCGCTCCCCAACACAAAACTGGCAGACGTAAGCTCCTCTGAAACTCAACAAATCCAGCCACAGAGTGGGCCCCCAAATTATCTGCCACCATACTGACCACAGTTCCTTTAATGGCTTTGCCTAAATCTGGATTCCACAGAGTTTAAGAGCCACTCTCAACAGATAATCAAAGTTTGGAGAAAGACAGCATTTTTGTTCCAATCTGCTTGGTGTCTTCAGCCTTATACAGAATTGCTAGATAGATGGAGTCCAATTTGGACAGCAAGTACACTGGAATGTTTCCCAACATCCAAGATACAGCGGTGGCTCTTTTCGAGATGAGAGTTACATACCTCAAAGTCATCAATATAGAGTATTAGACTGACTTTATCCACTTTCACAGAAAAAAATCTGATAGCGAGATCCATCTCCAAATGTCTGGTATTTATTTTCAGTATTGTTTCCACATTCAAATGTCTTTTCTTGAAAAGTCTTGCTTAGGACCAGCAACAGGGAGGGCAATATTGGAGCATATTATAAGGTTTTGCCCTCCTTTTTGTCAAGTATGTGCTCTTCAGGTTCAACTACAGAAATGTTTTTTTCTCTTCTTTTACTGAGTTGTCAAAGGCCCATCTGCTCCCAGTGTAGTACTTATGGGATGTAACTAACAGATTTTTACCAAATATGAAACAACAGCTGGATCCAGATCACACTTATGGTTTCTCAAGGTGGACACAAGCACATCTTTTAAAGGTGGACCAGACACACATGTGGATATAAAACGAAGTTCATCTATGTCATTGATGCACTTGTTTGGGACATTGAAAGTACTCTACAACTTCAAAAAGAGATGGCCAAACCCCTCTCTTATATCTTGGGTCAAGGGCATTGTATATTTTAAATGAACAGGTACAATCCGTGTGGAGACAAGGTACTGAGTGGCTGCCACCGCCAACTCCATGCTTTAGTCTGTAGTGCTTTAACAATGCTCCTCTCTTCTCTGATTCAATTTGCATATCTTACACACCCATCTTATAGTATGGCACCTGAAATATACAGATTCAATATATTAAAAGTTTGATCCTACATTATATCAGCTGTGGATCCAAAGTTGCAGAGAGATGGGCAAATCTCCTTCTAGGTGCTGTAAAGGGGGAGGGAAAAGTGTTATCTATGTGCTTTTTAAACTCATCTTATTAATTTGTGCTTAAGGGTGCAAACTTAAACTTTACAACCTGCTACAAAATGTCATACATTCTCTTATAATTTGGTGGCAGACCCACCAGAAACCCCAGAAAAGGTAGTTATGGCACAGTTATAGACTACATGTTGGTGCCGTACTACTGATTTTCAGGCACAGCATCTTACTTGCATACATTAACTAATAAAGTTAATGCGATAGTTAAGTGAATGACTTGGAATAAAGGGTAAAATTTATATACAAAATTGAGGATACATTTTAACAAAGAATCACTAAGTTACACACCATTTTAAGGATTCAAGGAAGCTTTGTCATTGCAACACATGTTAGACATATGATGAACGAAATAAGATACTCGGATCCCGGATCGAGGTGAGAGAGAAGAAGAGGAGAGAAAGAAGAAGAGAAGCAGTGCGGTGACAATTTTAGATTGTTGTGTGAGGGGGAGTGATGAGAGCAGAAAACAATGATTTACAGTAACAGTAATAGCAGAGTATGGATTCAGTTACACGTTTCCACCAGAATTCAACAGTCTGACAGCTTCAGGGAAGAAACTGTTCCTCAGTCTGGTGGTCCTGCTTTTGATGCTACGCAGCCTCCTGCCTGAGGGGAGGCTGACAAACAGTGAGTTTGCTGGGTGGGTGGAGTCTTTCATGATGCAGGAGGCCCGTTTCCTGCATCTGATGTTATATATTTCTGTGGTGGAGGGGAGGCTGCGTCCTACGGTTCTCTGTGCAGCCTTTACTACCCTTTGCAGAGACTTTTTCTCTATTGCCGAGCAGCTGCCGTGCCACACAGTGATGCAGGATGACAGTACACTTTCCACCACGCATCTGTAGAAGGATGTTAGGACTGAGCTCCCCAGTCCAGCACACCTCAGCCTCCTGAGGAAGTAGAGACGCTGGTGGGCTTTCCCGATTAGACAGGAGGTGTTGGTCTTCCAGGTGAGGTCGTCTGAGATGTGGGTGCCCAGGTACCTGTAGCTGGAGACAACTTCCGTTGCTGTTCCTCCAATGTGCAGGGGAATTGGGGGCTGTCTGTTCCTCCTGTAGTCAATGATCATCTCCTTGGTGATGTTTACATTGATGCAGAGGTTGTTTTCCCTGCACCAGCTCTCCAGGTGTTTATCCTCTCGCCTGTAGTCGGACTCGTCGTCGTGGGAGATTTGTCCAATCACAGCTGTGTCATCTGCTAACTTCACGATAAGGCAGCCTGGGTTCGGTGCTTTGCAATCGTGTGTCAGCAGGGTGAACAGGAGGGGCCTCAGCACACAGCCCTGGGGAGAACCAGTGCTGAGCTTGATGGAGGAAGAGGTGATGCCATTGATCTTAACGGACTGCGACCTGTCAGTCAGAAAGTCCAGGACCCAGTGGCAGAGGGTGGAGCTCAGTCCAAGGGACTACCAGCTTCTGGACCAGTGTCTGGGGGATGATGGTGTTAAAGGCTGATGTGAAGTCCACAAAGAGTAGACGGACATAGGAATCCTTCCTCTCTAAGTGGGTGAGGGCTGTGTGTACCACAGAGGAGATGGCGTCATCTGTGGATCTATTGTTCCGGTATGTGTATTGACCAGCCGTTCGAAGCATTTCATGACTATCGAGGTAAGGGCTACCGGCCGGTAGTCATTCAGGCTTGTCACTGTGGACGTTTTTGGGATGGGGATGATGGTAGCCGGCAGGCAGGAGGGGACCTGCGCCTGCTGGAGGGAGGTGTTAAAGATGTCTGTCAAAACCCCGTCAGATCATATGCGCAGCCCGTCAGTAGCCGTCCAGGGATGTTGTCGGGACCAGCAGCTTTGTGTGGGTTGATCCTCAGAAGGGTCCTCCTCACTTCCGCTGTGGTCACACTGGGTGGCTCTTCTCCTGCGGGCGGGGTAGGTCTGATGCTGTGGGTGGTGTTTGCATCCTCAAAGTGGGCATAGAACCTGTTGAGAGAGTCGGGCAGAGAAGGATCAGTGGGGCCCTGTACATTTCTGGTATTGTAATCAGTGATGCACTTGACTCCCCTCCACATGCTCCGAGGATTGTTGCACATGAAATGCCCCTGGATCCTTTCGGCATATGAAGTCTTGGCCCTCCTTACGTCGACGTTCAATGCTGTTCTGGTCACTCTAAGCGCCACTCTGTCACCGGTCCTGAAAACAGCATCCCTGGCCTTCAGCAGAGACCTCATCTCTGCATTCAGCCAGGGTTTCTGGTTAGGTTGGACAGTTATTGTTTTAGTGACAGTAACATCATCAGCACACTTACCTATGTGTCTCTGAAGACTTGCCAGTCTGTGGAGTAGAAGCAGTCCAGTGATGGACTCTGGCGGAACGCACCAGTCCCTACCTGTGCGATATAAACACAGGCATACAGTATATAATCTGTTTCTCTACACAGACATTGTTCAGTATTAGGCGGTGGGTGACATTTACTCTCTGTTAGTAAGACAGTAAAAGGCAATTACGGGGACGTGGTGAGTGTCAGGCACAGTAAGGTACATTATTTATCCTTGTAAAAGAAATGCATTAAAACCATACACCAAACTACACTTTAAGCCTGTTTGTCGGATGAAGGGGCAACGTCACCTACAGGACACTGTCAAACAGATGATGGGCGAACTGAATGGTCATCAAGAGGGCTCTGGAGGGATTATGGTCCTGTTCTGTATAAAGAGATTTCTAGTCATAATAATAAAAATGCAGAGGAAAAGGCAAATCAGTCGAGGAGCAGCGGAAAGAGAAAGAAGTCCTTCTTGAGCTCTGATATATTTTTAAAGAAAAAAATGAGGGAAAAAAGCCTCTCTTACACTCAAATAAATTCAGGTGAATGCACCCTGGCTGAACTGGATCTTTTTTCAGCTCCTATGACCCAATTGTCTATGGAGGATAAAAAATTTCTCGAATGTCAACCCCTGTCTGCGCTGAGCGACAGCACTCCCATCAAATTCTTCATCCCCGGAGACAGAGAAAAGTATTTGGATCTGAACAACACCATGCTCCACATCAGGATGGAAATTACGGCGAGGGAAAGAACCAACAGCCCTACCAACACAGCAGTAGCTCTCATCAATTACCCTCTCAACACCATTTTCAGCCAGTGTGACGTCATTCTCATGCAGGGGTGTTAAACTAATTTTAGCTCAGGGGCCAGATGGAGGAAAATCTATTCACAAGTGGGCTGGAAAAAATAAAAACATTTAATTGCATTTTAAGATTTTTATTTATATTTTAATATAACCTTTAAAAAGAAAACTATTACCTCTTCGACAATTAAAGGCTGATGGGGTTGAGGAGAAAGAAGGTTGAGCTTCAGATGGTTCAACTTCCTCTGGGTTAAAAAAAGAGTGAGGTCTAAGACAGGGGTCTAATCATTGCATCATATCATTGTATTTAAAAAATGACGTAAACATATTGAATGAAAGAACAAGTTGTTTTATTTACCCTTGTTTACTTCTCTCTTATTTCTGATATTGAACAGTGCTCTGATATGCAGGTATGTGAACTCGGATGGTCCGCAAGAAGAAATGGTTGAATTAATATCACTGAAATGCCAAATACGGTGGGGGAGAACATCTGTAAGGCTGTGTTGCAGTGTTTAAATGACAAAGGAATAAACACTAACCACCTGATTTCAGTGGCTACAGACGGCGCACCAAGTATGAGAGGGTTGCAAAAGGGGTTTGTGACTTTACTACAGAAAGCTTTGGACAGCAATCGCTTGCCTTCCATTGCATATTGCACCAAGAAGCACTGTGTGCACAAACATTCCCACTAGAGTGTATGGAGGTGATGAACCTTGTCATCCAGACTGTGAAAAAAATAATTGCAGAAGCATTAAACAACCGCCAGTTCTGTGAACTGCTAGATGACGTTGACAGCGAATATTCTGATCTCCTGCTACACAACAAAGCCTGCTGGCTATCCAGGAGTGACATTTTGCATCACTTTGTTGCTTGTTTAGAACACGAGAAAACATTCCTGAAAAGCAAAGACCTGAACTACCCACAACTGGAAGACACCAAGTGGCTGGAATAGCTACATTTTATGGTAGACATGACACCTAAACATGCTCAATAAAAGTCTCCAGGAGCAGGGAAACGTTGCACTGCAAATGCTGGAAGCTGTTTTGTCATTCGAGCACAAACTGGCAGTACTCGCAAGGGATGAACAGTGAGGCACGCTCTCTCACTTCTCCTCCCTGAGAGAGTTCAAAGGCACCCATCAGGATCACACACTCAACAATGATTATTTGCAAGGTGCAATTGTTGCTATGCAAGCAGCATTTGGAGCAGATTTAGTGAGTTCCGAAAGGAAAAAATGACACTGTCTGTCACACCCCTGAAATTGACCCTTCCTTGTTGAATACATTTCCAGGTGTAAATCAAGATGACCTCGGAATGGAAACGGCCGATAGCTGACAAAGACTTGTGGGCGTCCAAGTTCAAAAGTCTGACAGCACAGTTTGAAGACCTCAGCCACCAGAAAGCCCATGCAGCCCAAAGCCTCAAATGGAGAAAAATTTAAAGCCTCCCAACACCAGAAAAACCTTTGTTTGAAACATGGAAGGCTCTTCACGACACTTACAGCAACATGAAGAAATACGTTTTTGGGGTATCATCCATCTTTGGGTCAACATACCTGTGCGAGTAGATATTCTCACACATGAACTATATTAAATCGAAGTACCGCACCCGCCTCACAGATGAGACCTTGCAGTCCTGTGTGAAGATGAAAGTTACATCTTACATATCCGATGTTGAGAAGCTGTCCAGTGATGTCCGAAAACAGAAGTCACATTGAACAGGTGAAAACACAGTCCTGTCATGGGCGCATACTTAGTAAGAAAGTGGTTGTTTTTATGAATGGATTTCTAACTTTTTTGGGTATGTATTTGGAATGACACAATTATTGTGTTTTATCACTCAAATCCGAGGATGTATTGTGTGTGTCAGTTGCTGAGATTAGAGGGGGGAAAAGAGAAGAGAATTTTAATAATAATACAATAATACATTTAATTTATAAGCGCCTTTCAAAGCACTCAAGGTCACTTTACAAGACAGGGAAAAAGACAACAAATAACAAATTACAACACATAACAGGACATCGACAGGAGGGAGGTTAGGTGGAGTAAACAGTACGGAACAGGTGTGTTTTGAGTTGTGCTTTAAACATTGTGAGAGAGTTGCAGTTGCGCAGATCAGGGGGTAGAGCGTTCCAGAGATGAGGAGCAGAGTGACTGAAAGCTCTGGCTCCCATGGTACTAGGACGGGCAGGTGGGACAGAGAGGTGGATGGAGGAAGAGGATCGAAGGGACCGAGTGGGGGTATTAATGTGGAGGAGGTCAGATAGGTAGGGAGGGGCAAGGTTGTGCATGGCCATGTATGTAAATATGAGAAGTTTGTAGTTAATACGGAAGTTTATTGGGAGCCAGTGAAGGTGCTGAAGGACAGGGGTGATGTGAATTTTGCTGCATTTGACCCTTGAACTGACTTAAGCTATTTACCTGAAATTACAGGAGGACTATTATAGAATAGAACAGAATGTCTTTATTGTCATTGAACAAAGTGCAACGAAATTTAAAAGTGCTTTTACAACAGTGCTTGCGTGCAAGAAAAACATACATACACAAGACATAAAATCTGCATAAAAGATAATAAAAACAGTAAATAATTAAAAATAAATAATACATACATAGATGAAAGCACCCCACTTATCCCATACACCGTCAGCTATTATTTAGTGAGATTATGGCTCTTGCGTGAAAACAGCTTTTTAGCCTGTATGTTCGTGATTTAAGTGTCTGCCCGAGGGCAGCGGCTCAAAAAGCGAGTGACCTGGGTGGGATGAGTCCCTGAGGATATTGATAGCCCTCCTGTGGCATCGGGAACCGTACTAGTCTTCCAGTGAGGTGAGAGGGCAACCTATCATTTTTTGGGCCGTATCGACGACCCGCTGGAGCATTTTTCTGTTTGCTGCTGTGCAGGAGGAAAACCATACACACATACAGTACGTTAGAATACTTTCTATACAGCAGCGATAGAAAAACATAAGCAGTTTCTGATTTATGTAGTTGTTCCTGAGAATTCTTAGGAAGTGTAGTCTCTGTTGTGCCTTCTTGGTGATGAGTGTGGTGTTGATGTTCCATGTTAGGTTTCCCTGTAGATGCACCCCCAGAAAACGGAGTGTGTTTCTTGCGGAAGTCTATTACCAGCTCTCTGGTCTTGGCGGTGTTCAGGGTCAGGTTATTGTCAAAGCACCATACTGATAACTGCTCCACCTCGTCCCGGTAGGCGGACTCATGCCCTCCAGAGATGAGCCCCACGACAGTTGTGTCATCAGCGTACTTGATGATGGCGTTGCTGGAGTGAACAGAGATGCAGTTGTGTGTGTGTGTGTGTGTGTGTGTAGAGGGTGAAGAGCAGGGGACTCAGTACTCAACCCCGGGGGGAGCCGATGTTCAGGCTAAGGGCTGTGGAGGTGTGCGGGCCTATCCTCACCCTCTGAGAGCGGTCAGACAGAAAGTCTTTGATCCAGAGGCAGACTGAGCTGGATATGCCCAGGTCTGACTGTTTGGTCACCAGTCTATTTGGAAGGATGGTGTTAAAAACAGAGCTGAAGTCCACGAAGAGCAGACGTGCATAATTCCCCTCCTGCTCAAGATGGGACAGAGTGATATGAAGAGTTGTGGCAATGGCATCCTCTGTGGACCTGCTGGTTCTGTAGGCGAACTGGTGCGGGTCAAGCCTGGGTGGGAGATTAGCAATGATGTGTGTCCGGACCAGTCTCTCAAAGCACTTCATCACGACTGATGTTAGTGCTACCGGGCGGTAATCGTTAAGGCGGTTGATGGAGGTCTTTTTAGGGATGGGCACAATAATTGAAGACTTGAGGCAGGGAGGGACAGCAGCCTGGAACAGTGACTGGTTGAAGATTCTGGTAAAAACCCCAGCCAGTTGATCTGCACAGTCCCGAAGTACTTGTCCACCAACGCCATCCGGGCCCGCAGTTTTCCTTGGATTCACAGCCCTAAGTGAGTGCCTCACCTCATGCTCCTCCGCCAGGGAAGTGTCACCAACATCGGCTGACGTGTTGCTGGGCCTGTAGTTGGTAAAGTGCTGGACCCCCTGCCACATCTGCCTGGAGTTGTTACTCTGGAAACAGTCCTCGATCCTCCCCTTTTAGACAGCCTTATGCACGTCCCATTGTGCTTTTTTCTTGAATCCTCAAAATAATAAAAAAATTACATAAAAAACTCTATTTCTTATATGTCTCTAATTTAATTTAATAATGAAACAAAACTTAACATTAATATTGCACTACATATCGTACAGCAGTGTAGTCACGTGGTGCATCATTCTCTCCAGGATGCGCTGCAGGGAAAAATAAACATTTAAAATAAACATTTTTTAAAACAAACATATTAATGCTCATTTTGTATTTATACCTTACTTACCATACTTTTTTTTTATTATGTAAATGTTTATTTGACAGGGACAGTACAGTTACATTGTTACCAAAGGAAGTAATAGATGTGTATAAGAGACAGACATATCGTACAGCAGTGTAGTCACGTGGTGCATCATTCTCTCCAGGATGCGCTGCAGGGAAAAATAAACATTTAAAATAAACATTTTTTAAAACAAACATATTAATGCTCATTTTGTATTTATACCTTACTTACCATACTTTCACAACTATAAGGAACATAAAGGCCTTACATTTTCTTCAAAATGTGCGGAGCAGCCCGATAGTGAAAGGCACCCTGTGTGTGTGTTATGTTGTAAGACAGTAGTAGAGAACATGAGAACGTTAAAGGGGGAAGTTCGGGTTTTGTTCTGCTCCCACTCTATTTTTAAATACACACTTTTTTGCTTGTGTGTTGTGGTTGTAAGGCGGACCTAGTAGAGGACACCATGAGAATGTTAAAGGGGGAAGTGTGGGCATAACCAGGTGCTCCTTATGGTACCCCTTATGGGTCCAGCAAATGAGATGCTCAATGCCTTGGAGAATCCACCTCCAGCCCGGGACTGTCAGATCATCCATAAATGCTCTAATGGGGGGGGGGCTGTCTCATGGCTGATTTAGTGAGTTGTTCTCTACACTCCACCTCCATCTGCTGACTTCAGTAGCATGTTCATGGTCAAGGAAAACAGTATCACCGAAATGGTACATCCCGTGATGGTGCCTTTCTCCAGCCGATAATGTATACGTTACTGGAGGAAGCCTTTGCTATGGCAAAGAAGGGGGATGGTGGGTGGGGCCAAAATAAAATGTTACATCGCCAATGTTACCATAATACTACAAAATAGGCATAATGAAAATCCTAATTAAAACATCTTTAATTAAAAAAAAAACAAAACAAAAAACAGTAATCCTAAGCATTGAACCGTACAGACCCACGTCCTTTTCTGTAGGCTCACCACCTGAAAGGCTAACAGTATGTCCCAGTATGTGATTTTGGAGCTACCTGGGTAGGAATTGAGGTGGCAAATTTTAGAGAATCATCACCGAAACAGTATGGTGTGTTCAATGGCGGGACACACTGGTACGTTTTATAGAACAGTTCTTTATTCATGTCTTGTCCGCAGACCTTTTGCTGGTTCTCCCCTCTTGTTGTCCTACTAATACAAGTAAAGGCCTGATTGGTGCTATTGCGCCTCGTGCAGCTTTACCACTCATCTGATCTCTCCGCGGCAGCTCAGTGCTCTCCACTGCTCCAGCCCCACAATCACACACTACAGTCAATATTTACAAAACTGAAAGTTAGTCTTGAGTAATAAAGACTTATACTACGCTGGAGAAATTGTTTCTCCCCAGACATCCCACACGGCAATTTCTTCTCCAACTGGTGTCTATTTTTTTTTTCAGTCTAATGTGTCTTTTTCTCTCATCCTTCATCTTTCCTGCCACGATAGACATTTAATGAACAGAATTAGATGCTGTGGTCTAACGTGCTGCAATGACAATTCTTGAAT
Source organism: Paraplagusia blochii (assembly GCA_016785265.1). Lineage (NCBI taxonomy): Eukaryota > Metazoa > Chordata > Actinopteri > Pleuronectiformes > Cynoglossidae > Paraplagusia > Paraplagusia blochii. Next base: position 16,344 of record JAFBJS010001425.1, on the reverse strand, counting down.
AAAAAATCCTCTTGAACTAATAAATTGGAAACAACAGACATAAAAAACGTTTTTGTTTTCTTATATGATTCTGTTTTTTTTTTCTATTTCATTGCTGCTTTCTCATCAGCTGTGGGGAACAGCCAATGGAGCATCTAAGCTACCACAGAAAGTTTATTAAAAGCTAAAAGTTTGATTTGAGGTGTTGCAAAGACCCCTACTGGCCCTACCTAGAGCAGGCCTTGGTTTGCCCTAATTTCATTTCTGTCCAAATACGTTCCATTAATTAAAACACAGAAAAGTACAACTTCAAGTTGCTTGCAGTTAATTTATTAAGTGTGGTAGCAACCTGCATTTATAACAGCTTAACATCTATTCGATACAATAAATGTGTAGTTAAATTGAAAATCTCAACTTTATTGGGAGGAAATTGGGAAGTATGAATGGACCCTATATTGATATTTTCTAAGCTTACGTTAACAACCAACTGTTCAGAGAGTATCATATTTGGGTACTGGGGCAGTGGTGGCCGTTCACTCTGTTGATGGGTAAAATGCGGAATTCATGTTCCATTGCGTGCAGTGGTGTAAATCACGGTGTCACAATGGCAAGGAGTTTGATTTTCCTTTCCTTCCGTTCCTTTATATTTTGTGGACATGAAGGCACACTTTTGAACACTAATCTTCTGTGCCTTATAACAAGGTGATGCATGAAAGTAGGTTGTTGAAATTACAGTTCATTAAAATTACACCTTAAAGCATTGTGCACCTTTACCCTAGTAAAAAAACTGTTTTTGGTTTATTCCCAATAATATGGAGTAATACAGTACTGCAAATGAGTACACTTACAGAACAAAACTAGATAAAATGGGACATAAGAAGTCTTTGGACCAGAGTTCTGTCACCTGTCAACCACTGAATTTACCAAAAGTATTTTAGATCAAATCTATAAGAAATAAAATCTTACTATATACAGTAGTTTCAATGTTAGAATGTTCTTAAAGGAGCACAATAATTAACCGCAGGAATCAGTGGGTCTCATTACTAGGATTAGATTGGCTCCATTGCAATTTTTCCCCTAAATTCTACACAGAACACCCGATAATGACATTGTGAAAAAGTTTTTTATTTTTTTTTATTTTTATTTAATATAATTTATAATAATAATATAATATATTGTTATAAATTATATATTTATTATAATAATTATAACATTATTTATTATTAAATATAATAAATAAATAAATATAATATAATATGTAATAATAATATTATATAATATATATAATTTCCCTGTTTTGTTTAATATATCTTGTTGTATAATTGTTTGTAAAGTGCCTTGGGACAACGGTTGTTGTGATTTGGCACTCTAAACAAATAAAGTTGAAGTTGAAGAATGGTTTGCAAATGTAAAT
>JAFBJS010001425.1:0-14356 GCA_016785265.1 Paraplagusia blochii | reverse complement strand
TTTTTTTTGGTAACAAAAATAACTGTAAATCTTTTATTCGGGAGTGTAGAATGTTCTTAAAGGAGCACAATAATTAACCGCAGGAATCAGTGGGTCTCATTACTAGGACTAGATTGGCTCCATTGCAATATTCTTTAACTTGTTCATTCTTACAGTGCATCCGGAAAATATTCACATCGCTTCACATTTTCCTATTTTTTGTTACAGCCTTTTTCCAAAATGGATTCTATGCATTTTTTCCCCTTAATATTCTACACAGAACACCCGATAATGACAATGTGAATTTTTATTTATTAATTTAATATTTAATATAATTTATAATAATAATTTATATATTTATTATAATTATAATACTATTTATTATTAAATATAATGATAAATATAATATAATATGTAATAATTATATAATTTTTCCTGTTTTGTTTAATGTATCTTGTTGTATAATTGTTTGTAAAGTGCCTTGAGACAACGGTTGTTGTGATTTGGCACTCTAAACAAATAAAGTTGAAGTTGAAGAATGTTTTGCAAATGTAAATGCGAAGAACGAAGAAATCGCATGTACATATGTATTCGCAACGTTTGCCATGAAGCTTACAATTGAGCTCGGGTGCATCCTGTTTCCACTGATCATCCTTGAGACCTATCTACAGGGTAATTGAAGTCCACCTGTGACAAATTCAGTTGATTGGACGTGATTTGGAAAGGCACAGACCTGTCTATATAAGGTCCAGCAGTTGACAGTGCATGTCAGAGCACAAACCAAGCAGGAGGTCAGAGGAACTGTCTGTAGACCTCCAAGACACAAATCTGGGGAAGGATACAGGAAAAATGCAGTTGCTTTAGAGGTCCCAATGAGCACAGAGGCCTCCATCATGCATAAATGGAAAAAGTTTGGAACGACTGGGACTCTTCCTAGAGCTGGTCGGCCATCTAAGCTGAACGATGGGGGCGGGGAGGTGAACCATCCAGAAGGCCAACCATCTCTGCAGCAGTCCACCAATCAGACCTGTATGGTGGAGTGGCCAGACGGAAGCCACTCCTGAGTAAAACACACATGGCAGCCCACCTGGAGTTTGCCTAAAGGTACCTTAAGGACTCTTAGACCATGAGAAACAAAATTCTCTGTTCTGATGAAACAAAGATTGAACTCTTTGGCATGAATGCCAGGTGTCATGTTTGGAGGAAACCAGGCACCACTCATCACCGGGCCAATACCATCCCTACAGTGAAGCATGGTGGTGGCAGCATCATGCTTTGGGGATGTTTTTCTGTGGCAGGAACTGGGAGACTCAGGATAGAGGGGAAAAATGAATGCAGCAATGTACAGAGACATCCTGGATGAAAACCTCTTGACCTCAGACTGAGGAGACGGTTTATCTTTCAGCAGACAACGACCCGAAGCACACAGCCAAGTTCACAAAGGTGTGGCTTCAGAACAGCTCTGTGAATGTCCTTGAGTGGCCCAACCAGAGCACAGACTTGAATCCACTTGAGCATCTCTGGAGAGATCTGAAGATGGATGCATCTTTCAGCAGTCTCCGACGCGACTCAGATGTTGTAGAGCGTGGGCCGGTCTGGTGGTCCGAAGCGTTGGTTGTGGGTCTCTGTGAGTCACCGAGGGGGTCTTCAGCGGCGTGTGACAGGGCATCGAACCGGTTTGATAGCCGAAGGGGAGGCGAGCCAGGTTTGGAGAGTGAGCTGCGGTCAGGAGGGCGTCGTTTCCTGAAAGACACTACTTCGGACCAGGAGCGCTGGGGGTGAGGAGTAGAGCAGGAGGGAGGCCGGGATCCGGGAGGTCCACGATTGTCATCCGGCTCTCCCAGTGGATCGGGGGGTATCCAAGGTACGGTGTCCTGGAGGGCTGTTGAGTGTGCAGTAAGCCGCTGGGACTGTTCAGCGGCGAGGTCAATATAGCTATTTAGCAGGGCATCTTTTCTCTTGAGATCATCAGAAAGTTTGCGATTGACCTCGAGCAGGTGGTTGATTTTTTGTAGGGCTTGTCGGAGTTGTGAGTTATCAGGGTCCGTGGGGCTAGCCGTTAGCGGAGGGTTAGCCGCGCTAGCCGAGTTGATTGAGCTGGTCATGCTAGTGTCTATGTGCGGAGAAAAATGAGGAGGGAAAATGTTCTCACAGTTGCTGGTGGTTGCCAATGAGGTATCTGCGTGCAATAGAAGGTCTGTCTCTTATACACATCTAAACAAATGCATGCACAAGTTTTTCGGCATCATGTTGACTAATGAAGTTGCGAATTTTGGCTATGTTCCTAAGGTGAAAGTATGCTGTTTTGGTAACTTTATTTATGTGAGGTCCGAAACTTAAATCGGAGTCAAGAACCACACCTAGGCTAGTTACCTGGGACTTCACATATTTATTCAGGCTTCCCAGGCTGGAGTGCAAAACCTCACATTTATCTTTCGGGCCAATGAGGAGGATTTCAGTTTTATCTTCGTTTAGTTTTAGAAAATTGACACTCATCCAGTTTGTGATTGCAGACAGACATGTAATTAGGCGGTGAGTGGCACCAGTCTCATTGGGGTTGATGGAGATATACAATTGGGTATCGTCTGCATAACTGTGAAAATCAATGTTATATTCTCTAATGATGTTAGAGATTGAGTTGCTCTTTAACATGTACTTTTTGAAGGCATTTCAAAATTTCCTTGAATTATACAACCATACTAATATGTTACAGGATTTTAGAGCAATTTACAAATGTTGTTTTCAGAACTATTAAACACACAACTTTTAGCCATTTATTCCTTTAACAATCATAGAAGATGGTATGTGCTCTAATAACCTTTTCTACATTAAATACATTTAAGGCGATTTAATGAGTACTGTGTCCTGAGGTGTTTAATATAGAATTACAGACTAAAGCCTTATGATATTGTTTGTGTTTTTTTTTTTCTCAAATGCATTTTAGAGGTTGACAGCTCATCTTTACTCCTTGAAATCTCCTCCGTATATTATCAACTTGGACCCTGCTGTACAACATGTCCCGTTCCCTGCAAATATTGGTAAGAAAATACATTATTTATGCAAAGATATGCAATCAAAAGGACATTACAAGTACTGATAACAATATGCACCAACCTTTGCTAAGTACTGGGACTTTTGTTTGTGATTAAGTAAGTCTTACCAGCCAGTATCAAGTACAGTGTGCTGAATATCCTAAAATAAGTATAATTACTTATGTACAGGCGTACATAATTTTTATTGAAACTAAAAACATACATATACTGTATATTGATAAATATAATTAGTTTGTTTGTGTTTACCAAAGAAATACTGTCGACTGTACAACTAGACATTAAGATGGCTTTGAAATGTGACAGTACAGTAGTTGGTAGTCAGTCTTCCACATAGAGTCTGATTGTCCACCCACTCTCTCCATGCAGTCGGTGAACGCTACAGAAGGGTAACCTCATTAGGTTATTGTAGGCTACCATAGACTTTTTAGAAGATAAAAGACTTTGATTGTATGTTACACGGAATTCCTAAACCTAAAATAAAACAAATATGAACCAGGAAACTATTAACCCTTTCGTTCTCTGGAACTAAAAATTGTGTTTGATGTTTATGTTTCTGTTTGAAGCAAAATCCCAACTTTTCAGGTTTTTATTTTTTTTAATCGGGTCAAAGCTCTGATATAATGTCATACTGGTGAGCAGGGCTCAATGCATGTGACTGTCACAGCATGTGTGTATTCTGGTAGAGGTTAGATTGGTGGTCTGCCCATAAGAGGGGAGACACAGAAGTAGACCTTTAGTTTGCCATGGTCTGGTATTGTTTATTCTTCAACTTAAAGGATGACTGCCATGAATGTTTCGTAACCATGATGCATTCATCCCAGTTTTTCATTGGATGGCAGCTTTTCCATTTGACTTGTCCCTTTTTTCAGGGGTTGCCACAGCGAGTCAACTATTTCCATCTCTCTGCTGTCACCTGTTCTTTGTCATTTAAACTCTTGTTTTATGTTATTTTCCAGACATTAGAGACACAGTAAACTACAAGGAAGTGATGAAGCAGTATGGACTTGGACCAAATGGAGGAATTGTAACTTCACTCAATCTTTTTGCCACACGATTTGACCAGGTAAACAGTTAATAACAGTACAAAGAAATATTAAGTATGCATGTTATGTGAAACTCACTAAATGATGTGACAGAATGGGAAATAAATATTTCTATGCATGTGTTTGTGTCCTACAGGTGATGCACTTCATAGAGAAGAAGCAGCAAAATCACAGGTCAGCACTAGCTTCACATCAACTTTTATGTTCGTTAGCAAAGCAAAGGTCATTATTCTTTGCTTAGAATCTTAGATGTGTAGCACCGTCAGAACTGCAAGTTGACAATTCCATGATGCTTCTAGCAAGTGTGCAAGTGAGCATATGAATTGCCATAATAGCCAAAATGGATAATCAATTTTGCAAAAATAAATTGTGATAACAACAAGACAAGTCAGTTTCACAAATCTGAGCATTATTTTGGGTTCTGCATCAAATCACTCCCTTGTACAATTTGGTTTCTATAGTGAGCATGGTAGTTTCAAGAGGAAAAAAATATCTTAACTGATAATGCTCAGAGGACAATTCAAAGCTCCAAAAAATCATTTACAACTATGTTTTTTCTTTATGCATGTGAGGGAAAGGGAGTAAGCACTAAACTACAAAGATAGTTTGGAGCAGCATAAGTAATTAGACCATTTTTGTATAGTAGATCTCCCATTTCATAGATATAGAACATTCTCACAAATGTCTCTTTTAAGGTACATACTGATTGATACTCCGGGTCAAATTGAGGTTTTCACCTGGTCAGCATCTGGAACCATCATCACTGAGGCGCTGGTAGGTCTTGGAAGCACTATGACAATTACAAATCCAGTGGAAAGATATGTTATCACACATTTTTTTTTTAATAACTAGGTAAATCAATTGAGGCCCAATTCTCATTTACAGTACTGACCTGTCCCAATAGGCACCAGTGAGGCAGAAGTCAAAAACACAAACATAGAAACAAATAACTCAGCTTTATAAGACAACAGCAACTGGTCATGAGAGAAAATCTCATGTTGCTGAAAGATAAGAGCTAAAAGCATGTGTGCATGCTCTAGGGACTGTTGCAGAAGATTCCAGTTGTGATTCCAGTCTGCAGCGGAAAATTTTCAAGGAAGTACGGACATTAGGTTTTATGAGATTGATGAAACTACTGGAACTGATACTGCTATGTGTGTTGGGAATATTAATAAATGATTATAGATTAACAGAATCCAATAAGATTGTCTGCAAGAATACGTAGATTGACGGCCAATTCAGTAGGGAATAAAGGTAAGAGTAAAAAGGAGCTCCAGTGATATATTAGGACTGATATTATTGCCGATATAATAAATATTGTCACGATTATTTTAGACCAGCACATCCCTTGAAATATAAGACAGGACATGATTTTCAGATTTCTTAAGGTAGCTGAAAAGCAAAAAGATTAATGGGCTCTTGGTTTGTGAAGCTTTTTGATGTAGCGTAGTACACACCATTTTGTTCCATTTTTATTCACTGTCTCTATCGACTACACCTCAGGTAGTGTTGACAATAAGGATGAAAGTGTGATGAACCCTAGGTGTGATTATTTATTTATTTCAGAACTCTATTTATCCCTGGGGAGTATACTTCGGGAAATCATGCCTCTGCATTTCATGCATCATTGTAGTGAGTAGGGGATTCGAGAACTGGGGTCCTTGCGGACTCAAGTCCGCTTCCTTAACCACTAGGCCACCAACTGCCCAGATTATTTAGTGGGTTTATTTCCTGAAGGGAACTTGGGGTTATATCTATCCATTGACCACTATGTATAGTGATTATCATCACAGGCATAAATACCGGTACTCCTTATTGTCCATCCATTTTCATAGTCCTATCCATTACCAGGTTGCCCCTCTTGAACATTGCTGTCCTAACTTGCCCAGAAGGTGAACCCTAGAGTTTCACACCAATAACAGAGACATTGCCAAGTGCCACTACTGCATATAATTTTATTTTGTGATGGATCCTTTGTGTTTACCAGTCACATAGCAGTGTATTAATTTTCTATCTTCCTGTCTCTTCAGGCTTCAGCTTTCCCATGTGTTGTGATCTATGTGATGGACACATCCCGCAGTGTTAATCCCATCACATTTATGTCAAATATGCTCTACGCCTGCAGGTAGTATACAGTTTAATTTGCTGTGTTTCATGTGAAATACTAAACATTTAGCCATATAAGAATAGAAATGTAAAATAATGAAGTAATAAACTATGTGAATCTTTTAATGTTAAAGGGTGTCACATAATTTTATACAAACACTAATAATCAATATTGAATAAATCCATATGGGATAATAAGGATGTTTAATGGAGCAATTATGAAATTTCTTTCCTTGATAAGAATATTTTGCTTTAATAGGACACGTGATAGTGCTTATCTGCACTAAGTAAGCAAGCTGTACTAGGATAAGAGTAATGCATTTTATTATTTATCTTTTTATCATAAATGGTAAACCACCACAAAAAAATACCCATTTATTCTTTCATGATAGCTACTTTACTTCTTTTTCTCCATCCATGTTGTATGTATGGACATGGTGGTCACCTAGTAAAATGTTCTTTTACTGAAAACCTTTCGATTTCATGTTAAATTTGTTCAAAACAAGTCAAATTTTTACATTTTTCTTTATTCCATGGAAATAAGGAAAAGGTGAAAAAGGTCCCTCACTGCACTCATACTGTTGCAGTGAGGGAGGACAGAGTAGAAGATGGAGATGGAAAACCGTGATTTATTGTGGCAACCCCTAAAAATGGGGCAACAACAAGGAAAGAAAGGAAGATGTAACTGCTCATGTAATTGGCAGTGTTATTGAGATATAGTGTTGTATATTTCACATACCAGGACATCAATGCTTGATCTGTAACATCTAAATGTAATGCTAATCTTGTCATTCCCTACAATTTGTTTCTATCCATTCAGTATCCTTTACAAGACTAAGCTGCCATTCATTATTGCCATGAACAAGGTGGGTTTATTCATTTGCTGGAAACCTTTATTTGAAAGTCTGAAATTTAATGTATCCCTTTTAATATAACTGTCAATTTAATAGACGGATATCATCGATCACAGTTTTGCTTTGGAGTGGATGCTGGACTTTGAGGTTTTTCAGGAAGCTCTTGAACAAGAAACTTCATATGTGAGCAACCTAATGCGCTCCATGAGTTTGGTGCTTGAAGAATTTTATACCAACCTAAAGGTAAGGCAACGATATTGGAAGTCTATAAGATGCGGTTAGACTGGGGATTTCAGTCTTAGCCTGTCACAATTATTTTTCAATATTTTATGACTACCAGATATTTTCAGAACAACTCCACGCACGGGGTCAACCCTTGCTTGTATTAGATATTTGTTGTTGTGACTGTTCTATCAGAAGCATTAAACATGTGGGAGTCTACTCGCGTCTACTTCCTAATTTCCCACTTTTTGGGTGCCAGTTTCTAATGAGTATAGCTGCCCCATTCTAACATGGATGGATGGTCTGTAATCTGATTAGTAATACTAATTGGCATTTCTTCTGTCTCTTTTCTTCATTATCCCAATTAATCATCACTTGTATTCATCTGCTTTGTGCAGGTGGTGGGAGTGTCTGCAGTGACAGGAAGTGGTTTAGACAAGCTGTTGGAACAGGTGGAGGATGCTGCCAAGGAATATGAAAGGTAAGTCTGTTGTGTTGGTGTTCTTCATTGCTGCCCTGATTTAAAAAAATAAAATAAATAAATATATGTAGTCATATAACCTGTGTCTGTCACACTTGCTTAGGGACTATCTTCCAGAATATCAAAGACTCCACAATCAGCTGGTAATTATGTTTGCTTGTTTTAGTTGTCTTTCCTATCTTACCTTTTTTCCATCAGTTTACCTTGACACTTTCTGCAACAGGCTCAGGCTCGCGAGGAAAAGCAGAAACAGCAACTAGATCATCTCAGAAGGGACATGGGAGAAGTCAACATATCAGGAATAATTGCAAAAGGTAGAGGCTTGACTTTCTGGGATGTTTTCATACGAAAAAAAGATACATTTTCTTAATCTTTTGTGTTGGTTTTGTTAGTAAAGTCTAAGAAATAGATCATAAAAAGAGAAACCCGTTATTCAGTACCATATTTTGAACTGCTTTTTGGGAAAACAGTGACTCCTAAGGCCTTCCCAGGCCAGCTGATCCACATAGTCGCTCTAGCTAGTCCTGGGTCTGCCTTTGTTTCTCCTACTAGTGGGACAGGACCTGAGTAGCTCCCAAGCTTGAACCAAGGCCCTGCTCTACAATTAAAACAAAGTTGTTTTTACTTCAGTGCAAATTAATTTGGTCACCTTTAAAATTGTGTCATAACACTTATTAAGATAATAAAACAAATATGATGTGATTAAATTAGCAGTACTGGACTTTTTTCTAACTTGCTTGTCCTATTTGTGCAGAAGAACCTGAAGTTGCTGGACCCAGTGACGTCATCATGTTGCGTGGTACTCAAGAAAACACAAAAGAGACTGAGGATAGTGACACGGATGATATTGACCACACTGGTAAGAATGAGCTGTTACAGAGTACCGAAATCTAAGATGTGTCTCAATTATGAAATATTTTTATTAATCATAATCTATTTTATTATTAAGTTTCAAGACTGTGTGTTGTTTCATCACAACAGTTTAATCACTGACTCTGAGAGCCTGCGCAAGAGTTCTACCTGTAGAGAAAGCTGGCTTAAATGATGCGCTATTACTTGGTAGAATAGAATGGTCCTGTAATGTCATTGTATGGAAGGGGTACAATGAAATTGATGGTAGAGACATTTGTCCTATGAGGCACAGAACTACAGTCAAGATACTACTGGAATAAATCGAAGTAACATTATTTTATATACACTTTAATTACCCGTGTCATTGTTTATAATGTTAATTTCTTTTTTTTTTTTTTTAGCTACTGAGGAGAGCAAAGAAGGAAATGCTTTCAGAAATTTCCTGAAGAAGACAAAGGAATGAATTCTGCTCAAAGATGCCTGGGATGCCTGAGACACATTCATGTCTGACCTCAAACATCACTTTTCTACATTGCAATCTGTAAAGGAAGAGACTTTGTGGGTTAAGGACTTCTTGTGGGAAAATGCTATACTTGAAAGAAGATGCACTTGTGTTGAAGAAAGTTTTTGTGCTTTTACATGAGGTACATTTGGTAATGGAATGGAATGGCACATACATACACATCAATGATATAAAAGACAATATTCTGTTTACGTATTGTCTTTTGTTGATACTTCCACAGTAGAACAATAAAGTAAATGATCATTATCATTGAAATAAAATCATGGGGGGTGTACAGTAAATAACAAGCATATATTATGCCATTTTTGAGAACTTGAAGGTATGGCCCTGGATATGTTCATTTGATCTGGTCCATTCTATATAGCAGTGCTTTCTAAATAATGTTACATGTCAACAACAAGGGAGGCATGATTGTAATTTACCAACTCGATGGTTTTCCTTTTTTTATATTGGCCATTGGTAGGGGATAAACATGACCTGTTTATCAGTAGGATCGAGCACTTGCATTCACGTTTTTTGAAGAAAGGTTAGGGTTCGATGGCATTTTTTTTTGTTGATTTCATTACTATTATTTGACCTTCAGGATAATGTTTTGCTTTATTAGTATATTTTATTAAAGGATATTTTTGTTCGGATAAAAAATATTTTGCTCTGCTGAAGTCCCAATAATTTTCTTTGTTCGATAGCGTGTCTGACACCCAAGCCATTCTTAGCCACTAGGCTGCTTTAAACCTTTAGCTGCCATTGTCAACAACAAGGCAGTCAATCATGACCATCAGATGGATCAGTGCAGCTGAAATTAAGAGGGCAAAAAAGATGAAGCAGAAGGCAGTAGACTGGTGGCCTGCCAGCATGGTTGTCCACTTCAAAGAATGCAACAGTTTACAAAAGCAATTTTATATTTCAAAAGTTGGCTGTAGACTTGTGGCCTGCAAAAGTACAAGGCTAGAACTCTTGTGTCTGGAAGCCCGAATTTATCTAGCACACCACCAGCGTGATGTTATTGTGTTTTTCATTCACAACCCATGAAAGAATTATGGATACTTAGGCAGACTGGACTTTGGTTTGCATTGTTTCAACGTAGGTGATTTTATTTACAAATTCTTATATTATCTAACATTTCTTCTTGCATTGTTTGAGCAGCTTATTAAAGTGATCAGCTCTTGATGCATCTGTTGCAGAGGGTATTCCTTTGAATGCAGCAGTGTCTTCTTAGCAGAGGTTTAGACAGACCACAGAGTGAAAAGGTGGTTCTGTCAGCACCTTATAAACATCATTACTTTGATGCGCAAAGAAATCAGGATACATGATGCAGCAATTGTCTTTGCACTTTGTTTTTTAACATGTTCAATTTTACAATCTTTCAGCTGTGTAATAGGCCTGTACAATGTCAATTAATGTCCATGGGGTCGAGTTTAACAAGTCTATGCTTTGTGTTGTTGGAATGTGCTAATAAGTAATCAAGTAAATACATTTTGTATTTTGTAGTTATATTCTTTAAAAAAATAAAATTAACTCATCCGATTGCATTGCCATGATTTGTTGAGGTTTTATCAACAATAAAAAAGGCATTGATAGTAAAAATATGCATAATTATTTTTTATACTTTTTTGCTATATGCTATATATGCTATATGCTGCTATATATTTACCAAAAAGATAGTCTTCTCCTCTTAACTGTTTTCCACTTTTACAAAATGTCACTCAAAAATATATTATTAAAATTAACTAGTTGAAAATTGACACATTTCTGTTTATTGAAACATCTTAATGATTATATAATAATTTCCTCTGTTTCATCATGTACACACAACGAAAGAAATGCCTATATAACTTTAATATAAATTTGACACCAAATTTGAGCTGTGACTATACAGGTACATTAGCCTCTTCCAGTTTTTCAATGACTTTGTCAGCTGTCAGATTGTATTGACAAGCTCTCAGAGCGTCCAGAAGATCTTTCACTTGGGCATCAGCCCCTCGATATTTCCTCCACTCCTTCAACATCTCCACCACAGTCTCTTCCATATCTGTTGGGTGCCTCAGTGAAATGGACTCAAGCTTGACTTCATTCAGACAAAGCTTGCGGCCTAGTTTACGCCAGTTCTTTCCAAGGTGTTCTGCTATCACCTCTGTGGCAATATCAAGATCATCTTAAATAGACAAGACAAACAAAAATATTTAATATACTCATCTTGACAAAATGTACCTTTTTACACAATTATTTCAACAACAATAAACAACAGGCAATCTTCAGACCCGGGAATCTCAAAGTCATATTAGTTAGTATAGGTTTCCTTTTTTAAAGCAATTACATCCATACCAAATCAGCCAACAATTAACAGTGTTAATGACACATAGAGCATGAGGTATAACCAACCTACAATTGTTTTTTTTTTTCTTCTAACAGTGATTTGCGTTAGATGCTTAAAGGTAATTAAGATATATCGCTTTAAAAATAATCTTGTTACGTCTGCCTGTTTCATTAAATGTGAAGTTTGAATAAAAACAAAACTGTTACAAAGAAAAGTTACTATATAAGCAAATATCATTTAGCTAAGTTATGCATTGTAATTAGGATATAAAACAAAAATATTTTCGGCTTCATTACCTCTCTCCGTTGACTTCAACGAGTCATCCAGTGATACTTGTAAATGTATTACTTTTTCTGACAGATCCGGTCGTTGAATATCGTTTAGCAACTTGGACAAGAAGTCTGTTTTGTCTGCTGATAATTTCCCCCTCTCCAAGAGAAACTGAAACAACTTCAGTGCGTTTTCGATCTTTTCCCTGTCTTTCTTCCCGATAACCTCTTGACAGAGAAATTTCATATCATCCAGTTCTTTCGCAGATAGCTGGTTTGAAATGTCAAGTAACATCTTGTTAAAATGATTTAAACTCATGACTTTACTCGGCGTTAACTATTTACTGTGTGGTCTTCTTTTATCTTCCTCGTGATATCTCCGACAATCAGCAGAATTGCGCCACCAACAGGTCTGGAGTATCCTGAGCATATACATAATTAAAGCTAAAGATGACATTTTATTTTAAATGTTTTATTCAGTATGTGCAGATGTCTTCGTTTTTTGTGTTACAAGATATTTTACGTTTAGCTTTTTCAAAATCTGTAATCAGTAATTGGTGGAAAATTTAAATACAAAAGTCGAATTATTCAAACAAAACATCCTACAGAAAAATAAAGAATATTATCGCCTTAATAAACTTTTCTAATATATACATATAAATTTATATATATTTGTCACAACCAAATTAACTAAAACTACATACGTTACTTGAATGTTTACATTAAAACAGGAAGTGGCTGGAGCCTTTCCGGATTGTTCTGCGACGCCTCCGCTTTCGTTTGCGCATGCGAAGATGGGCGCCATCTTGGATAACGAATGAAAACAGCACACTTCACTTATACGAACTTGAATCCAGTAAACTACACCTGAGAATTTGAAAAGGACATTATTGTTACCTTAGCAGACGTTTGCCAGCGAGAGTATGGCGTCAGACAGTGAAAAGGATGATGACTTTGTCACTTACGGGACTCCATTGGAGCCCCTCGGAGAAGGTAATACTGTTTATACCTAACCTGCACAGTTGTGCAAAAATAGGAGAAAAGGACCACAAGCATAGTAACATTCCAGGACGTTAAAAAACAAATAACAGTTTATTAGCTTTTCAAAAAGAACGTTCCAAGGGGCAAAAATAAAAATAAAATGGTATTCAAATATAGCTGTATGCATTCAATTATTCGATTCCATGTGTAATTAACATTTAATTTAACAACTGATGCGATTATCTAAAGGTCCTGTAACTTAAGGAATTTGTTTTTTTAACATGATATAATCATAGCCATCAGAGTATTTAGCCATGATGCATGTTTTAATAACCTAAGGCAGCAATGTATTCTATTTTTATTTTTAGAACTAACAGGGTGCCTTGTGGACCCAAGTTTGCTTCCTTAAACTCTAGGCCACCAACTGCCCAAAAAAATCAGTTCAAACTGTTCCACAAAGGGCTGGTGTCCCTGCTGATTTTGTTCCATCCAACCATAGTTTGACCAATCAGGTGTTAAACGAAAGTGTCACAGCCACAGTGGCCCTTCGTGGAACAGTTTGCATTACTTACGATGCCCAAGTGTCAAATTTGAGGACTGCAAGCCACAATATTTTCATATGCCTGGTTCAAGTTATTGTAACTCTTGGGTCTTCCAAAAAGAGAATTCTTATGTCCAGTTTTAGCTGTGCAGATGCTGATCACATTACACCCATTTTAAAAATGCTGCATTGGCTCCCTGTGAACTCAGGATCATATTATTCTTTGAAGACTAACTATACCAAAAGTAAGATCCAAAACACATTAGGATCTTACTCTCCATTTCTCCATTGAATAAATGTATGTATGGTTCTATGGGTGGGGCCCTGGAGCAGGAAACCGATCCAGGGAGAAAAATACGACCCATCAGACCTTTTTACTGCATTTTAATTGTGTAGGGCACAGATTGATAACCAGTCTATATATATATTTTTTTGCCCACCTTTGATGAGCTGTCTTGTTGGTGCTGCCTTGTTTAGGGTTTGTTAAGGGCCCTGCACCCTAGGGTGGAGCCCTCTTTCAGGGTAGTCTCTGCACCAGTGCTCCTGGTTGTAGAGGGTTTGTATCATGTTCCCAAAAGTTCTTTCTCTATCTCAAGTCTCGTGAATGAAGTTGAAACCTATGGACTCATTTAAATTAAACTTGTGTGGGAACATTTCAGCTTCCCAGTGCCCAATAATGAAAATGACATGCATGTGCACTAAAGAAACACTGTTTGCTGGCCTACATCTTTCCCATGCAGACAATGGGAGTTTAACTTCACTTTTATGTTCATCAAACTCACTCTGTTGTTGTCTTCTTGTATGTTTTGCTGCATTATCATCTTTATACACGGCACAGCCTTTAGGATACATTGTCTGAACCATTAGGTGTACATGGTCCTCAAGAATGGTTCAGTAGTCCTTGGCACTGATGTGCCCTTTGACCACACTATTGCAATAGAATATTTTCAGCACTCTGAAGTGCGATTGCTGTGGATTCAGTCCTGCACATTTCACCAGAGAACACCCTCACCTTGTGATACACGACATCCACACTGTACTTGGTGTTATTTTAGTTATAACTGAGTCAGGCCAGTGATAATGGAGTTCAATTGAAGACAATAAAGGCCACTATATATATATATATATATATATATAT
>JAFBJS010001424.1:15385-61349 GCA_016785265.1 Paraplagusia blochii | reverse complement strand
AAATCCTATCTTCTGCTCATCCTGCCGTAGATGTGTATAAGAGACAGGTGCAGAGCTTCTGATGAGAGTAGAAAACAAACCTCATCACAGCAGGGCTCCACTTGCTCTTCCTCTTCCTCTGTTTTTGATTTGTTTTGTTTTTTTCCATAACTATACATGTGGTCGGAAATGCAGCTGTTTGACATCCTGTCAAAACTGTGATTTCCAGTGTGTTACGGTCAACCACAAGGGGGTGTGCTAGTAAAGATGCTAGCAATCTGGACCTTTTTTTTTTTTTTAAGGAAGACAATTGTGCTCCACACAACTTTATGTGACCTCTGCATTAAACTATCACCAAAGTGAACAGTGGGCAGCTTTGAGTTCCTAGGGAGTAGTGGGTGGGAACAGTGCTGTGCTCAGTGGACCTCAGTGGTACTCTGGCACAGGGGCGTAGCCAGTACCAATAAAATGTGTGGGCCCGGAACAAATTAGGGTGGGCCAACCCCAAAGTATTATAGCCAAGTTTGATCAGCCCTCTCATTGGATGGGGTGGGCGTGACTGAAAAGGCCCATTTACTTGCCCACCCGGGCCCACCCGTGGCTACGCCTATGCTCTGGCAGCTGGTGGAATCAAACTTGGAACCCTCCTGACCCAAGCCTAGTTCCTTAACCACTAGGCTGAATGTGATTCTCCAAACAATTAAATGCTATAATTTTTTCAAATTTTTATTTTAAGTTTTTTGGGAACTGCTGTCTTAGAGAAATTATATTAGCATCATTGGACTCTAACTTTTTACTCTGTGAGTAAAAATCCACTGCGAATGAATCCATGACTGGGTCCAGAATTTAGAATCTTTGTCAAAAACATTATAATCCTAAAACATAACTCTTGCTTGACCCAATATGTACTTTTTTTCTGTGTAGCTTAAACTGCATTTCAAATATAGAAGTATTCATCTGTGAGCACTGCTGCATGTTTTATTTCTCTGGTATTGAAAATATTGAATCCCATTTGTGAGTCCTCTTCCCTTGATGGACATGACAGCCACCTCACATTTTGTCATCGCTCAGGTCCATAACAGGTGTGACGTCCATTCTGCATTCTGTAGACACACTGTTATTCCTCCCCGTGTGACATACTTATGGGTTTACAATCCAGAGTGAACAGAAAACGGCAATTGCAGCTGAGCACGTTTTCATCACGCAGAAACATCTCTGACCAGCAGGGCGTCTAATGAGGGTTTCATTGGGAGAAAATGAAATATCTTATGTTGAACAGAAGTGGTGCGTGATCAGAAAGAGCTATGAAAACCGACACAATGGAGCAGAGAACATATCTGAAACATTAGTCACCAAGCCAGGGTTTCATGACAGGAATATTCTACTCCAACCACAGTGTCAGAACTGCTTAATACTTTCGAGACCATGTTTCCATTTTTTCCTCTTTTCTTAGCCTATGCATACAGGGAATAAAATTAGCGTTTGCACAGTATGTGTGGATCTTCTGGCTACAGACATGTCTGAACCATTCCACAAAGGACTGCAGTGGCTCCTGGTTTTCGTTCCAACCAAAACGTAAAACACCTGAGTTGACAGGCTTAATCAACTGAGAAACTTGGTGCTCTTGGTTGGTTGGAATGAAAACCAGCAGCCACAGTGGCCCTTTGAGGACAGTCTGGACAATTTCAGAGCTTGTGCACATGTAGTGCATACAGTGGCAATGAAGGTCAAAACACAGCGACATTTTACAAAATGCAAACAACAGTTGCACAAAAAATGGTTTTCTTCATTTTCCCAAAAATTGAATTTCTGACATTTGACAAGTAAAAGAAGCAGGAATTCTCTAAAGAAACTCATCTTACATGAAATGATGATTTAATAGAATATAAATACCTCTGTTTTTTATTCAAAGTCCCTTTTCCCTCTGGACTTTACTTAGGTCAATACCAAGAAGAATGCTTAAATGGAGCTACCTCAGCTGGAGCTGTCTCAGGTAGGAGACAAAGAGGAGATTGATGGATGTAGGAAGGAGGGACGTGGAGGTAGAGTAGAAGATACAGAGGACAGAGGGAGATGGAAAAATGCTGAATTGCTGTAGCAACACTTAAATAACACAAGGACAAGCTGAAAGGAAAAGAAGTTTGACATTGGTCAAACCAACTTGCTCTTCAGAAGCCTGTACAAACAGGTGTTTGGCGTAAATTTGGAGTAAACTGTATATAATATTTAATCTTCTCAGTCTGGTTGTCTGCTAAACATGAAGTCATCAGACTTTGAACTGTCAAAACTGCAGCCAAAGTGTCTTTATTTCAAACATGTTGAAGTTCTAAAGAAGCATCATATCTCTGGGACAGGGAGTCAACAGAACACCTCTGAGGAAAGTCTTCCGTGGTGTTGGTCGTCTTGCTTCTTTCACAATCAGGAAGTAAAATTGAAACTCTTCTAGTTAGACTGGTCTTCTTTCTGTTGCCTTAAATTCTGGACACAGACCGACTCTACAGTGCCTGTGCACGTGTGTGTGTGTGTCTGTGTTTTAGAGCGTCATTTACGAAGCTCCAACATATTTGAGTTAATGGAACATCATCAAATCCTATCTTCTGCTCATCCTGCCGTTCTAACGCTGTCCATCAACTCACAACACAGTGATGAGAACTAAAAGTAAAGGAGTCTTCGCTGTCAAATAAACATGGTCTAACGTTGACAGACTGATGCTGTCATGTGACTATGACACGCTGGTGATGCAGTGACAGAGTCTTTGCAGACATCCTTCCAACATGACACTGATGATTTGTCTGGATTAATACACCATCCTCTAACCCGGTATATGGGGATCGTTATGGCTTGTGAGCAACAATTCCTAAAATTGGACATGGGGTAAAATGCTTTAAGTCTTGTCTATAACGTACTGTACAAACGTTGCAACAAAAGGCAGAAGTTAAATCACAATATGGACCAATTTTCCAGGCATGGAAAAAGTGATTAGACCATTCTGCCAGTTTCTTGAATTTCTTGTTCATTAAATTAATTCAACTGGTAGCGCTAAAGGTAAAATTTTGAGGGGGCAAATATATTGACAAAATATTAATATGATAAAAAAAAACAAAATAAACAAAAGTCTTAATTTTTATTGCTGACACCTAGCCATTTTCCATGGTTTTCTTGATAGTAATTAAACTCACTTAAGTTCTTGCATCAATAGCTACAATGTTGCACTGCCAAAAAAAAGGAAGGAAAGGAAGCAAATTAAAAAATGTAACATTATGACCCACACAATGGAAACCTCAGTGGCAGCTGGCCTCTAGTGGATTTGTTTTCTATTCCAAATACTCAAAATTTGCAACAGATAGAAGAAAACAGTGTGGTCTAAATATTTTTTTCAGTGACAATTTGGACCCCCATATCCTCCAGTGGGCGCACCAACCGCAAGAAAGCTTACGACTTTCGTGGTCACTGTTGCCCCTGAGACCAGGTAGCAGACAAATAAATGAAGATGAATGAAATTGGACGAATACAGCAGGGACGGAATTCCAAGCTGAATGGGCCGCATCCGGCCCCCAGGCCTTAGTTTAGTGCCCATGCAGTATCTAAGCCATTCAGTTCAGGACTAAGACACAGCTGAACGTCTCCATCAATGCTAAACATTTTTGGTACTAGACATTAAACAAAAATATATATATATTTATGGTGAACCAGACAGATTCTAGGACAGAACCTAATTTCTAAGAAACCTAAGAATGGAGAGACGAAGACATGCTGTGTAGTTTCAGCTTCTGGTCCAGTGTTCAGATGTGTATAAGAGACAGGTGTGAAAAGCAGCTGCATTTGTGTGTTTTTCTTTATTTGTGAGTACCATAATCCAAATAATGGTTTCATTAAATACAATTAAATGTCAAAAAATCAACTCAAATTTACAGCCTGTCAAATCGTAGTCCAGTTAAAGTTGAAACCCACCAAACACTGCAGGGAGTTTAGGTGGTATTTTAAGTTTGAGGTGCCTCAGCTGTCTCTTATACACCTTTAACACACACACTCTCTCTCTCCATCTCTCCCCTTACTCCCCTTCTCTCTCTATCTCTCGCATGCACACACGTACACATTACATCCATATAGCCCTGGAAGTGTATGCCTGGCCCTCTTTGTGTCCACTTGAGACTGGATGTGACATTATACAGATATAAAATACCGTAACTTCTGCAGTGTAAAGAGGAACCAAGCTCTTTCCATATCCCAGAATGCACGTGTGCTAAATGTTAGCTGTCATCCTCAGACTGTACAGTGCAGGCCTGGAGGGCATTACTTGAAAGAGGCATAAAGACGTGGAGAAAAATAACAGGTCCTTATGTACAGTAGTTGCTGCTTCTGCACATGTCTATAAAGACAAGGATCAAAAACAATGATTTTTTTTCATCCTGATGTTGATGATGAAGTGGAAAGTAGGACATGGGAACCATGACTGTAAATCATATTGATTGTACAATTCTGGAAGTTATGTAGTTATGTAGGGACGGTACGTTGCTCATTGGCAACCTGGCAGCTGCTGGATTTGAACCTGGAGCCTTCTGGAAACCAAACTCCTTGTCTTTGTGATACACACAACGCAATGAAACCCATATCTTTAATCCATAACCAAAGTGAACTCTGGGCAGCTAGGAGCGTCACGGAGACAGTGTGTGGGGACATTGGCATGCCCAGTGGACATCAGTGATAACCTGGTAGTTGATGGATTTGGGCTTGGAACCCTCAGTCTTTCCAGTCTGGTTCCTTAACCACTAGGCCCCCACTGGAACCCACTAGACACTGTTATTATTTCTTTGGTGTTACTATTTTCATTTTCCTGCTGTCTCTGTAGACAACAGTCTGTAAGACATTAGCTCTCATACTTGAACATCAGCCTAAGGGCTAACCTAAGGGGGAATGTAACTTAAATCTTATTAACATTTATTTTAATTAAAGAAGACAGTCAAAAGGCATATTATCCCATCTTCCCAGCAGGCGGCGGGAGGTCAAAGAGCCTTAAGCACTAGACCGCTGTGTCCATGCACCACCTTGGAGTGCACTATTTTGCTACCCCACAAGGGGGCAAAGTTTGTTATCTCTGTTACTAAGTTTATTTCACCTTGGGCTGTGTCTGTACTTTCAGTTACTGAGACCAAATCCCTCGTGTTACTGGTTTATACTGGTTTGGAAAATAACCAAAACCTCAGTTTTGAGCTTCTGCCTGAAGTTGAGTTGAAGAGTGAAAATCTCAGCAGTAAATATTTTACTCTTTTAATTTGGTTATTCAAATGAAGATCGCAGTAATTGCCCTTTAAAAGTGGAATGGGTAGAATGAGCGCAAGACTAGATTTACAGTATGGGCCAAAAGGGGCTGCAGCCCTAAGCCTTGCCATTAGGGGGGGCTCAGGTTGTTGATGCCAAGAGACTAAAATTAGTGGAAGTAGTCTAGGAAAATAATATTATTGTTTAATAGCTATAAAAATATGCAATCACTTTTAAAACGGAGGTTAGGAAGACATTATTTTTGTTGAACATCTATAAAGATATGCTGCCCCCTTTAGTACTCAAGGTAGGAAAATACTTCATACAATGGCACCCACACTTTGTGTTGACGAACAGTCAACAATGGCTTTTTGACATCTATAAAGATACACTACCAGTTTTAATACTTAGGGTAGGAAAATATTATGGGTAGAAAAAAACTTCAAACAATGGCACCCACACTTTGTGTTGACGCGCAGTCAACAATGGCTGTTTAACATCTATAAAAATATACTACCACCTTTAATACAGAGGGTAGGAAAATATTATGGGTAGGAAAATACTTCAAACAATGGCACCCACACTTTGTGATGACGCACAATCAGCAATGGTTGTTTAACCTCTACTGTATATAGATATACTGCCACCTTTAATACAGAAAGTAGGAAAATATTATGGGTAGAGAAAAACTTCTGATAAGGCTATACATTTCCACTACAGGTAGTAAAATATTATGGGTAGGAAAATACTTCAAACAATGGCACCCACACTTTGTGTTGACGCACAAAGACGGTCAGGCAGACCCTCAGCAAAGAGATAAAAATAATTTGGTTTCTCAGGGGACGTGTGTCAGTTCAGCTGCTGTGATTGGACCAATGTGAAGGGCCTGTCCCTGATAATTAGCCCTAGGACTCATACAGTGTTAATCCGGCCCTGGAGGGGACTGCAGTGGTAGAATTGTCATTTGCGGGACATTTTTGGTGGAGTGGTTTGTTATGTGGAGACTTTGTACTTGAGGGGGTGATGGGTATTTTAAGTTATACAATAGTATTAGAATTTATCTTAAATTTGTCTACTGGTTAAGGAATGCATTAATTCACACGAAGCACCCACAACACAGTGAGAACCGGACAGTGTGTTTGTTTTTTTTTTTAATCGAGGAAGAATCACTAACTCAAACCAACTAACACCAGCAGCAGCTTTGTCTTTCCGAGGATGGAGGAGGGAAGTTCTCCCGTCCACGTCGCTTGCATGTAAATGGGACAAGCGAATCGGGACAGAGTGAGACTGCGTGACTAACGACCCTCATCTTTGGTGGGGAGACTTTCTTTGTCACCAACACTTCTCATCTTCCTCTGCGAGAACACAGATCCTCCCCCCTCTCTCCTCTCTCTTCTTTACAGGCTCATACAGGTGACAAGTGAGTCGAACTTCCTTCCTGGCCGCTGAGGCGCACACTGTGCGTCTGTGCTGACGCCGCGTTGCAGGAGAGCCGCAGCTCCTCCGCTCGGGACGTGACATTTAGTTGTTGGCGCCGCTGCGCAAACGTGTAACCACACAGGACGCATACGGTGTCTCTGTCTGGAGAGATTTCAAGTTCCACCCAGGGTTAAGTTGCGCGTCGTCAGTGTGACAGGATTGGTGCAGAAGTTGGAGAAATATAGATGGTGGTGGCGGTGATGATGCTGCTGCTGCTGATGATGATGATGCTGAGAGTGCGCAGCGCAAACGAGGAGAAAAGAGGTGACAGCGGCGTCCAGTTGGCTGTGAGCGGCTGAATCCTCCGGCAGCGTCATCTCCTCCTCCGTGTTTGGACCAGACCTGCAGGAGAGCCTTCCTGCTCCTCTGCCTCTCCTCACTCCTCATCTTCACGCCACCCTGACTGTCCGCTGCTGCCGGTGAACGCTGCGTAAACTTATCCAGCTCTGGTGACATTGGTCCCAGTGTTTGTGCAGGTGTGTGAGTGTGTGTGTGTTTGTGTGTGTGTGAGTGTGCGTGTGTGTGTATGTGCGCAGCCTGGATGGATATGCGGCTCGCAGAGGGAATTTGAAGAGCACCGGAGGGATTACTATCAGCCCCCTCTTCTATTATTGCCTCAAAATGGATGCCGACAACAGGCTGGGGAGACGCCACTGGATTAGCTACTCCTGCGCGGATCAGCTTGACATCTAAAGGCGTGCAAAGTTTGGATAATCTGACAGGCTAAAAAGGTGTATAGGATGCAGTCTGGAGTCAAGACGCTCTCCGCAGGTGGAGGTGCGTCACTCTGCTGCCTGCTGCTCCTCTGGCTCATCTACTCCCATCTGCTGAGAGAGGGTAAGGGCAATCACAGCTGTTTATATGACTTTGTCAGAGGCATCGTGCGTCTCCGAGGGCTCCTCGCTGAGATGCAGCTGCACATCCTGTGGTCAGGACTGTGGGATGAGAAGAAAAGCCTCCACAGTGTCCGATAACACAGTCCTGGGGGAACTGAGATCATGTCTCTGCTCAGTCTTTACCTTTTTGACCCATATGGTATTGGATGATTTGTGTTGTCATAATGGACACCACCGTGCAGTAGGGTTCGATGATAGAAATTATTAGGGGAATGGGAATGGGGAATTTAAGTACTTTGAAATAAAATGAAAAGCTTTAAAGATAACAGTTGCTGATCTGATCATGGCTGATCTCCAGGGAGAAAAGCAACATGTTAACTGCTGTCAGACATGGACTCTGACAGCAGGAGTTTTCTCTCACTCTGTTTTCCCCTATCCCTGGGTTTGGTCTCTGAGTGGTACATTTTACTGATGCAATCGCATCTTCAACCTCACAGAGAATCAAAAGACAGAAGAGTCCTTGCCTGCTCTTATTGTCCACTGTCAGTGATATAACATCTGTAGATGCCAATTCTGTCAGAGACCCACAAAAGCCGCCTTAAGAACTAGAACTTGTTGGGGAGATGTTAAACACAAAGTTTGCGGATTAGATCTTTTAATCAAGTCTTGGCCGGGGACCATAATTACAGCAGTGGAGGGGGTTATAGTGCCTACATCAACGTCTCTGGCAGCCGGCCGGGGACAAAAGTAGACACTGATGTGAAAAAATGAACCGCCTGTGCGCTGAAATGTGCTTGCGTTGCCTGTAATTTGCAGTGTTTTCTCCCAGACTGCGACTGTCAAGCGGCCGCTTATTGCCTGCTTTGATTTGAACCGTGAATTGTTATTTGTCTTGGAGGAACCACGGCAGCTAGCCCTCCCCCTTTTTTTTTTTTTTCCTTCTCAGCCATTTATTATTGACTCATTTTCTACCGAAAATGATCTCATTAGTGGGTTATTGTGGAAAATCACTCAATCAATCTCTTGTGAACTTTCCTAGCCTTGATATTCTCGGAGTAAATAGATTCCCCCGGGCTCGGCCCGGTGGTTAAAAGCTCCATAGATGTGATTTCTGCTTTGACACCATCTGTATGACGAGAAGATCTGAGAGGAATATCAACAGTTCCATTTGTTCTTTTTCAACCAGTCCATTTTACGGGACCTTGAACCATCATTACTCATTATTTCAGTCCAATTCCTCATCAAACCATCCTGCTGCTGCTGGTATTTCTGCTGGTATTCCTGACCAGCAGGATAATAGTGACCTTGAACCATCACAGTCCTTAATTATAGAATATTTTTGGTAACTATTTTTCAGCTTGTGAATATATTCCCATGCTTCTGTTCCACCCATCATCGGAATAATGACTTGGTTCTATCCCCTCTGACCACGTCCACCTTCACGACCCTCTGGGGCTGTTCAAGCTCCATCAAGTGTGGCTGAACTGTTGGGCCGAGAGAGGTGAAAGCATGTGGTGGTGGAGGTGGTGGTGGTGGTGAGTGGCTGCATCGCCTCCACCCTCTCCATAGCTCATCCGTCACGGCTGCCAGGACAGGAAATCAAAGCACAGCAGTCCTGTCTGCGAACGCCTCTGGACCAACGCCCGCCAGGATGAATGACCTGTCAGCCACTCTCAGTGTTGCCACTTTATTCAACAATAAATTTGGGAATGTCTGGAATTTCCTCGCCGGATCAGAAAACCAGTTCAGTGGTGCAGTTAGGAGGCAATGGCAACGTCTCCGTGATTTGTCAACCACAAACTTCAGGCTCGTGTGATGAAGTGATGTTGTTAGCCAGAGGAGGGCGATGAGTTTGGCCTTTGCTTCAACTGAGCTGCAATTTATCCTGAAATGAGAGCAGAATACGAACCTGAATAATTCTCGTGCGATATGTTGTCTTAGCAGCAGTGCAGTCGTAAAATACTTTGTTGGGATACTTTACATTTAACAGTATAACAGTTGTTTGGGAGACAATTATATTCGTCTCACCGTATGCGTGACAATTTATGGACTCTGCTGAGTACAGTTAGTCATACGAACAACTCAATTACTGGTTATTATATCATTGATTGCAATCATCGTTCACTCCACTATAATCTAGAGCAGATCTGGGCAAACTAAGGCCCGAGGGCGGGATGCGGCCCGTTTAGCGTTTTAATCCGGCCCGCCAGACTTGTGCGAATTATACTTTTAATTTATATTATCGTTATTCTTCTACCTTTTCTATACATAGCCCGCATTTCCCCAATAGATGGTCTTAAAATAGTCTAATACGTGTGGCAAAATAATTGCAGAGGACAGATCTAGGGAGTCCAGTTCCAAAAATCCAGGACCAGGAATTTAAATTTCAGGTAAATTTAATGTGTTTGGATGTGGAAAAGGGAGTAATTTCTCGTGAGTTTATTTACTAAGACAAAATAAATCATCATTATAATTAACAATGAACTTTTCCCCACTTGGAAACTGACATTTCCATTTTACAACTGTCATAAAAATATTTTTACAGTCTGTTGTACATTTTAATTAACTGGACTGATGTTGTATCATTGTTGGCCTTGTTATTGGCCAATCCTAAAGCACCCAATAATGAATGCTGTATTTTAGGTCATAACAGTTTCAGTGGTGAATGTTTGGCAGAACAGCAGGAAATGTTACATCATTAAAAACCACAAGACTGGCACTTCTTTAGACAGTGGTTTATTAGGCTGTAAGTTTTTATTATGATGGAGATAAACACCCTGGTCAATGGAACAAGTTGATTGAAAACGATCAGACGGAAAATGGCAGCGAAGAATGAAAAAACTTACAGCACTTCATAGAGCATTGACTAGGGACCTGTCGTTGGATTTTTTTCTGATTTTCGTAAGTACATTTATGCAAGTGACCACACTGAAATCAGAGCCTGGTCGGGCTTCATGTTGCCTGCAACATTTATTTTCTGAAATAAATAATTCATGATCCGGCTGAACCATAAAAAAATAATTGATAATTCATACTTGAGTCCAAATTAGGATGCCGTGAGTGCTAACAATCACAGACCTCTGAAGGCGACGGGAAATTGGATTGTGTTCTGTTTGTGTTTGCTTTCAACCTGAGAAGAGAATGGAATGATCCATCGTAGGGGGTTCTCCATGGTTATAAAACAAATGATGACAAATAACACACCAGGCCATTCATCCGCTCATCTGTTGTTGGGCTGCAGAAGCAGCAGTCTCCACCGCTGCCACCCAAATCACACTGCTCCATACTGTCTGCCTTCCACTGGAAGTGACGAGGGCCTGGACACTGCCGTGCTCAGAACACCTCAGTGGCAACCAGGCAACGGGTGGACTCAACAACACAGTATTTTGTTGCCATGTGTCTTCAGCATTTGTCTCTGTTATTTTGAGATGATGTATTACTGTCCTTCAACTCTCTGCTCTTGGCAGGTTTGGTAATTGGACTGTGCTATATTTCTATTTACATTGTACGTAAGTTCTGATCTACAGCCACCTCTGAGTGTATTCATTAAGTCGAACCAAGACATTCTCTAATCCATATTTGATTCATTAGAGTAAAAAATACATGAATTGTCTTTCCTTTGTGGAACAGAACAGTAGTTAAAGAAAGTGAAAGAATGTTGATTATTTTATCAGTGAATTTATTAGACAGAGTTTTAGCATTTGTTTCTACTGATGAAGCAAACATTTTTGCTT
This sequence comes from Paraplagusia blochii, assembly GCA_016785265.1. Classification (NCBI taxonomy): domain Eukaryota; kingdom Metazoa; phylum Chordata; class Actinopteri; order Pleuronectiformes; family Cynoglossidae; genus Paraplagusia; species Paraplagusia blochii. Next base: position 50,062 of record JAFBJS010001424.1, on the reverse strand, counting down.
ATTTTCTGTTTTTGACCAAAAATAGATTAAAAAAAAAAGATTTAATTTTGAAAACATTATCTAATTATTGAAATCACTACGGGCATTTAGTGGCTTAGTAGTTAAGGAAGCGGACTTGGGTGCCCAGGGCTCCCGGTTCAAATCCCCCCACCGCTGAGTTACCCTGAGCATGGTATCATCCCCACACACTGCTCAAAAGCTGCCCACTGCCCACAGCTTACTGAATCACAATGTCACAAAGACAAAAAAGAAATGTAATCTTAATTATTGTGATCACCATTAATGTCTATGTAGCCTGGTATTTAAAGGACTAATCTAGGAATGTCTGTCAGACTTAAGATGTTTAATTCCTTAAAATATTCCAATCCTGGATGATCCTGTGAAGACTGGCAGGAAAAATGGTCCACGATGCAGTTACTGCACCTTTTATTATTACCTGGTATTCACTCATTTGTTCACTCCGATTATAATGTTCAATATTTTACAGCTTTTAAAAACAACTTCCTGCCTGAAAAACCTAACAAAGGGGAAGTTTGTGATAACACCGTGGGTCTGTGGTATCACTGAAGGTGTCATAAAAGTCCATGGAGACGGCATCGCTGCTTTTACTGTGGTGCATTCAAATATTTCAGTCACTGTAGCAGATCTGTCACCTCCACCAGTTGATGGATATGACAGCAACTCGTCTCAAGAGGAAGTTGCTTCGTCACAACATTTTCAGGTGACTCACTTTTCTGAGGTGACTCACATTGGGTTTTTTTTTTTTTTTATTATGGAGACAATAGGTTTCTCTAATGATGACTCACAGTCAGACAGACAGCCTCCTGTATTCTATTCCCTACACATATATACGACGCTTACTCCCCTGTTGTAATCAAGAAGAGCAAACGGACACTATTCCGCTGAGGAAGTCTGGCTGCTCCTGGTGCTTTTTACCCATCAGCATCGATGTGCAGTGACGGGAAGAAGTCATGTTGTAGGGATGAAGAGGGATGAATATGAAAATCTCGACTTAATATTCTCTTTTAACTCAGGACGGCGGGTCTATCCATCAGAGCATTAAACTAATCAGAGCAGCAAAAGAATTGGAGACGTTGACTGAAGTCTGGTTCCGGTTCTCATTGAATATGCAGAGGAGACATTGACTATTGATTATGACCTTGGTTGTAAATTGTAAGCAAATCATGGAGGCCTGTTTGTGTTGGGGGGGGGCGGGGGGTGGAGCTGTATGATTGTCTTTACGGAACAAATTGAAAAGTATTTTTATTGCTTCAAATCAAATCGGCAGCACTCATAGCTCATATCTCTCTCCGCATCCTGAATATGATTTTTTATTAAGTTTTTTTTTTTTCCCACCCGTCGTCAGCTTTGACCTCCCCTGTGGTTGAGGGTTGCGCGGCACTCTGTTTATTTCTGCATTGTTATTTTCCCAGCAAAGCTGTGAGCTTGAAGCTCCTCCATCATTGGCAGAGTGGCGCAAATGATTTGAATTATATTCCCTCAGTCTTCTGACCTGCTCCGGTTTCCTCCCTGATGCCATAATCATATTTTCTGTGAGGGCGCTTCTGGAATATTAAAGCCGCAGTCGCATATTACTGCATCATACTTACGATGGGGGACATATTTTTGTTTTAGTATTAAAGTAGCAGGGCATCCTGGAGGGCTATCGGAGTGAAATGTGAAGCAGCTTGAGGCGCGCTGCTTTAGAAGGGCTTCTTGCTTTTCCCAGGCATATTACACATTCACTCTTTATGCTTGGACTATCTTTTATCCACAACCTATTTGTCTGAGTACTCTCTCCATGTTAATATCTCTGCAGCACTTGCTGCATCGCTGCAACAGTAATCTATCAGAGGTCTCCATCATGTGCACTGCACTAGACATGTTGAAGGCCGGACTTGAGTTAGTGTGTCAGTCCTAGCAGGGGGTGTATTGTATGGGGAATATTTTACATTTTAATGCTGCCCTTGGCAAAGTCACACAATGGCAGCTTCTAATGTTGTAGAGTGGTGTATGTGCAAAAAGGAAAAAAAAAAACCCTCAGAATCGGCGCAGTGACGTGAGCGAGCCGTGCAGCCTGCGCCTGCTTTTCCGGCGACAGAGGAAACAATCTCCCGCCTCTGAGTCCCATGTCCTCCCAAGGGAGCGGCATGCTACTGCTGCTACCAGAAGTTTCAATTTGTCATTCCCCATGGGTGGAGCAGTGTACACACCTGACATGAGAATTAAATTTGGGCAAATAGAGCACATCTCTTGGATTTCAGTGAGCGGCGACGCAGCGCTTTACTCCGCAGCCCCTCTGGGTTGTTTGTGGTCGTGGAACAATCAACCTTGGTGCAGAAATCCCAACACGTTTGGACGCAGCATTGAATATGGTCATTTCAAGGTCATTTTGAGAACAGAAACTCCCTCTAGTTTTCCATGAGGACATGAGAGCTGGAGCTGCTACTGCGTGCTTATAGTGGCTTGACTGTGACTTTTTTTTTTTTTTTCAGTTCAAACTGTAATTCCACAGCGTCATCGTAGGAACACAACACAGCTGCTTCTCTGCTTTCTGTGTCAACGTTCCAAGGCGAAAATGCCACTTACATCTGTATAAACCGCAATATATTCTCACCATTCTTTCCATCTTCATCAGCACATATCTAATTTTATTTAAAAAAATCGATTAGACCGCCTTTGTGTTCCTCACTGTCTTGTTCATTTTAATGTCTTGTACTACTAAATTGTGTGAAGTATACATACAAGGAAGGAGGTAATCAAACTCCTTGTCATTGTGACATTGTGATCCACACCACTGCACATAATGAAATCTGACCTCTGTATTCAACCCATCGCCAAAGTGAACAGTGGGTAGTCTTCCTTCTTAAGCCATAGGCCACCAACTGCCACAGTATACATAGAATGCCTAAAAACAAAAGAAGTTTTTGTCAGTACAGTGCGATAGCTATCGATGTAAGAACTGCAGTGATTTTGGTCACTACCAAGATACGTTGAAAAAAGTCTAGGGATCAACTCTAGCTCCAGTTTCTGGTGGTCCACCCACCCACAGGAAGGCTCACGGTACGGAGCAGAGTGAATTCGGTGGCAGTGGTGGAGACTGCTGACCCTGCAACCCAGCAACACACAGGTGTCTGTAAAATTGCATTTTTACAGACCTACATATTTTTAGATATTGTAATTAAAACATTAAAATGATGTGAAAAGTCTACAGATAAAGGCAAATACCACTGATGCGTGTTTTATTTCTGATTTAATTTCTCATGTGTTGAAATATTAAGCGGCTGATCCAAATTCAATGTTCCCAAAAATCTACTTTTATTCAGAGGCCACAGGCAAGACAGGCATTTGCTTGGGAATACAACCACTAGGGGGCCCGGGCATAAAACTTTTTTTTGCTTCGCTCATTGATGGGGTGGGGAACCCAGCAATATCTTTTTTTATTTTTAGAACTTTATCAATCCCTCCGGAGTATCCTTCAGGAAATTTGGCCTCTGCATTTAACCCATCACCGTCGTAAGCAGGGGACAGCCAGGCCACGGAGCAGTGTGTGGGGACGATACCCTGCTAGGGACTAGACCCACTAACTGCCTCATATATTGCCTTATATCTTGCTAGCAGCCCCAACTGAACCTAGCACCGCCCTTGCATTTGATATCTGGAGAAGGGGACATATTTACATTTTATTTTCCAATAAATATTCAGTCTGGCAAGTGACTTCATGACATAATTGAGCTTGACACCCCTGTAGTAAGAGATAAGAGGTCAAAGATGAATGAATGGAGGGATTATAGAATGTACCTTTAGTTGAACCAACAATAAAATGAACAAGAAATTGAAGAAAATAGGATTCACTAATGATGTTTCCATAAGTGCAGATCTAAATGACAAATAAACTAATATCCTTAGTTCCGGGTCCTTCAGTCCATCAGGTTTGTTGAGGTGGGCTTGCGTGTGTGCTGTCTGAAGATGTGCAGACACAAGTTCTCAACAAAGTGTTCGCTGCTTCACAGTGACATTACACCGACAGTTCCACATGGAACTGTTACATTTGTAAGCGCCTCACTCTCCTGCACCAAATCATTCTTTTCAGCTCACTGGGACACAGACACTGGCGCTGTATCGCTGACTGACTCGCAATATTTGTGTCACACAAAGGGATTTTTAAACATCAAAGTCACAAAAAAACACACTGTAGTGCCTCACGGTGAACCAGCTGATATTCCCGGGAGACGCTGGAGTGCAGAGTGAGAATGTTACTGTGTGACAGAAATTCAGTTAACAGTCGGAAAAAGACAAGCCAGTCCTAAAACACTCTAGACCCTAATGGCCACATAATGGCAGCAAATAATAGCTGAAATGACTACTGTAATCCACAGCCCAAACATCGGAGAGCGCCATCTGCACAGACAGTGATTTGCCAGTGATTTGGCTGTCTCCAAACAGAAATAATACAATCTTTGGTTGTAGCCAGCGTTACTTTGTATGCAGGCACAAACACGGAGAGATTCACAACTGCTCTACTGTCTGTTTAATTTTTAAGAGCAGAGTCCGTAGGGAGCAGTCAACACTCTCCTCCTTTTCTCCTTCAGAAATATCTTTAAAAGAAAGTCTGGCTGTGCTTCCAGCAGGAGGCAAAAGGCAGCGAGTCTGTGGGGTCAAAATTAAATTTCTCCAAAAATGGCTATCGCAGAAATTCAGTAATTTAACCGGCAGTATCATGGAAATAGTACTGAAATGTATACTGATTTATTTAATGCTGGTATTTATTAAATGTTTTTATGGAATAGTCATTGAATACAAGTGAATGCTTGTCATTTGGTGGTGAGTGAACATGCGGGCCAGGTTCTGTAGACTTTCATCTTCCTCACCTCAAGTGGATGCTGGCTTTCAGTGACCCACAGGTAAAAGAACAAAGTGAAAACCTTTTTTTTTAAATAGAGATTTGTCCAAAAATGTTATCAATCAATCTTTATTCATAAAGATAATTCCATGCCTCAAGCTGACTCTTACAGAACCGGACTCGGGTCCAAGCATGAAATTCACCACCTGCCAGGTTACCACTGAGGTCCACTGAGCATGGCATTGTCCCCACTCACAGCTCCCCGGGTGCTCAAAGCTGTCCACTGTTCACTTTGGTGATGGGTTAAATACAGAGGTGACGTTTCCTTTTGTGCAGTGGTGTGAATCACAATGACAAGTTTGATTTCTGTCATTTCTCCCTTCCATCCTTCTTCTCAACATTTCAAGGTAATGAAATTACCATAATACCATAGGAGAGAAAAAAATAATGTAAGAACATTTTTTAAAGAGTACCAAAAAGTGTAAAAAGTTATCTAAATGTGTAAAAAGGTGTACAATATCGCACTTGTCCTACTTTATTTTCACTTTTGTCCAGTCACTTCCTCTTCTTTTCCTTTCCACTTGTCCCTTTTTCAGGGGTTGCCACAGCAACTCGACAATTTCCATCTCCCCCTGTCTTCTGTATCTTCTACTCTGACTCCAACCACCTCCATGTCCTCCCTCAATACCTCCATCAATCTTCTCTTTGTCTCCTACCTGGTAGCTCCATCTCTAGAACCATTCTCCTCCCAATATAACCACCGTCCCTCCTCTGAACATGTCCAAACCATCTCAATCTGGCTTCTCTAGCTTTTTCTCCAAACCTTCCTGTCTGTGTTGTCCCTATTACAACCTCATTCCTGATCCTGTCCATCCTTGTCTCTCCTAAAGAGAATCTCATCTTTAACTCCTCCACCTCCAGCTCTGTCTCCTGTGTTCTGCCTATTCCTAGTGTCCCTAATCCATCCATCATGGCTGGTCTCACAACTGTCCTGTAAACCTTTCCCTTCACCTCAGCTGACTCTCTTCTATCACAGATCACTAATCCGCATTAGTCCAAAAGTGGTCAAAATCTGGGTTAGATATTTTGCCATCTGGTTGAGACCCATTTAATATACTTAGCAGCCATATTGACATATTGACACTGTGTCTTTTTTACGTTTACAAATGTCAAATATCTCTTTAAAGGTTAAACCTCTTTCGCCATCGCCATTTCAGTGAGGTGTTAATGAGCAGGACCGGATCGTGCTGGTGTCGGGGAGCGTATGGTCTGGGGTCATAGTCAGCAGCTGTCTCTCTCACCTGGTGTCCTATTACAAGATTTTCTACCGCGCAGTACACGTCAAGTGGTGTTATGATAATAAGGTGCGCTTGGCTGTGGCTGTGGCTGATGAGCATATGTTGAGTCAAAAGGCAGTTGATGTCACACTGAGTTGACAATAAACGAAGGAGATAAAAGGTAGGATCTTAGGAGAGTGAAGATCTCATGTGGCCGTTCGTCCACTTTGGTTGTATTCAAAATGAAAAGATCTTGGTGGGAAATAAAAAAGGTCCTCGGATTTTGGCGGGTTGAGTGTAAACCTTTGTGTCCCTGACTAAGCCTGCAGATACAGCAGGGCACTGAAATTAAAAAAAAAATTCTAACATTTATACATTTTTCTACTGTTTTAGGTTAAAAATCAAATTTTCTTTATCTCAGGATAGATTTGGATTTTCACAAAATATTACTACAAAATTATGCAACATGATTAATTTTTTTGTACAAGACAGCACACTGTCCATTGATGCAGAAGAAAAGTTTGACCGTGACATAGAACTTGAAGAGTTTTATCACAATTAAAAATATTATGGATTCTGAAGTTTCTGAAAGTATTTTTTTATGTATATATACTGGGATGATGGAGAGGATCAGGGATGAGGTGATTAGAGGGACAACACAGACAGGAAGGTTTGGAGAAAAAGCTAGAGAAGCCAGATTGAGATGGTTTGGACATGTTCAGAGGAGGGGCTGTGGATACATTGGTAGAAGAATGATCCTAGAAATGGAGCTACCAGGTAGGAGACAAAGAGAAGATTGATGGATGCAAGGAGGGAGGACATGGAGGTAGTTGGAGTCAGAGTAAGGACAGGAAACGGAAGGAAGCAAACTCCTTGTGATTACGTCATTGTGACCCACTCCACTTGGTCCACTCCACTGCACACAAAGAAATGTGATGAAATGTCTGTATTTAACCCATCACCAAAGTGAACAGTGGGCAGATCTGAAAGCCCGGGGAGCAGTGAGTGGGGAGGACGTCATGCTCAGTGGACCTCAGTGGTAACTTGGCACCTAGTGGATTCAAACCTGGAACCATGTGGACTCCGATGGGAGTAGGTGATGCAGAGATAGAAAAAAGCTGATTTGCTGCGGTAACTCCTGAAAAGGACAAGGCATTAGTAAAAGAAAAATAATATATGCTGATATACTGGTAGTTTTCAATGACTTTGGACCCTGACTTAGTTGTTATAACATACTTATAACAGAAGGAAGGCTTTAAAAGCAGTGTCTGTCAGTGTTCCCCAACCTTTTTTGCGCCACAATCCGTTTAGATGTCTGGTACTTTTTTCACGGACCAGTCGTTAACTTCTGTCAGATAAATACCCATTAATAAAATGTAATTTCCTATGTCTGAAATATTTTGCTACCTGTAAAAACTTCCTACCCAAATTAACTGTGCATGGGGACAAGGGTTTTCCAAGTGCACACAGCCTATAATTTTCTGCTACCAGACAGGTATGAAAGATTGACTTGTATCAATGACTCTGCGTCATTTTGAGTTTATTGTTGTTGTCTTCACTGAGAAAATATTTCCTAATCAAATATAGTTGTATTATTTATGATGGAATCCTAGCCATTCTATTGGTCAGTTCTTTTGTTGATATGGGTATGGATCAAGTGGAAATAATAGTCAGATGGGGCCAAAAGGAAACATTATTTCTTTGTGGCCCGGCACCATTTCACCCACGGACCGGTACCGGTCCCTGGCCCAGAGGTTGGGGACCACTGTCATAGGATACCTTTATAATATAATTAATGAAATGTATGCTTACTCAACTGAGTAAGTCTGAGGGCAAGTTATGTAATTTTGAATCCTCTGTGACTTCATGAACTGCATAAGTTGTTAACAGTAACAGGATGGTTAACATCAAGGATGGCGTTCATGTAAAATTATGTGTCAAGTTATATTTCACAATACACCTGGGCCCAACTACTTAGTTTTTTGGGGGGGACTGAAGCAGGAAACGGCTGAATACATCATTGCATGCATGCAAATGCATACTTATATGGATATTTTATACAGTTCTGCAATTAAACCTGATTAGTCCAGGCAGCCAACAACAAGCTCTGCTCTCAAAGTGAAATGTTGAGCTGTGAATGAAATAAATAGAGACGGGTTCACATTTATCAGATGCCATAAAGTTTCCTGTTAAATCTGAGCCGTTCACAAGTTAGTCGCAAGAAGTGAAATGATGGTGGCAGTCACAGAGATAGAGGAAAGACTGTATTTCATTGCCGGTGATGTTGGGAGTTGACATGACTGAGGAGCAGAGCAAGGCAGCGGCTTAACTGTAAGAGGAGAATAAATGAATGAAAGCATCCATTAATCACTCACGTGTATTCTTCTTCGTGCATCAGGGCTTATTTTCCTAAAATCAGCTTCTCAAATTTAGCGATTCTCCGCTTGTCCTTTTGAAAATGTAAATTTGTCAGAATATTGACTGCTCTTGGGACACAAAAAACTATTTCTCACCTCCATTTTCTTGATCTGACATACAGTGCTCAGAAAATGTTGCCAATTGAACAGCCTTGATTCAGAGTGTAATCCACAGAGTAACCAAATGGAAAATATTTAGGAAAAAAAAAGAAAAAATTGATTTCAGCCACAAAAATGGAAAAAAAAATCATAAAGACAAACTGAATGTGAATTATTTCACTACCAGAGGCTGCTTTATTCAGAACTTAACACTTTTAAAGACTGGATGGATGAAATCCATTGTTAAGGAAATTTCTATAGCCACACAAGATTGATTCACATGATTATTCCCTTGATTATCAATCACAGAATCTCCTTTGTTTGGGATCACTTGAATACACATGTGATGAACTTGACGTGTTAATGTCATCCTAACACTCCAGCGGCTGTTGTTTTGTCGGCTGCTCCATTTGATTTTTGACAAAGCCGTAGATGATCCATGCTATTATCAAATCTGGTCAATTACTCTTAGTGTCTGTCAGTGAAGTGAACAAAAGCCGATCTTCTCTGGAAGGCGTTAGATTCTCAGCAGAGCAGCACAGTGGTTTAATGTATAATATTCTGTATATTTTAATGTATAACCAGGGCTGCAGGCAGCACTTAGTGTCACCTTACACTTTTCTGACTGCACAATTTCACAATATTAAAAAATGCAAAATGCAAAGAAATTATTAAAAAGGAAGAAAAAGTCATTGTCGTTGAGTCTGATGGAGGTTTACAGACCCAATTCTCAAACCTTTTTTTTTAAAACAAATTTCTGGTGACATCATCTTTGTAGTTGCAGTCACACGGTCACAGCCGTCAGTCAGGAAGAGCTGCTCAGATAATTCTGCAGGCAGCTTTTTTTTATGGAACTAAGTTTATATATCTGAAAGTGAAAAGTAAAAAAAAAAAAGTTAAAAAGTTAGTTGGTTAAAAGGTTTTTAAAAAGTGTTAATATATAATATACCCGGATTAACTTGTGTATATATAATATATAAACTAGGGACTAACATTCACCCAAATTTAATCAATGCAAAAATCACAAATACACAAATGCATTTTGCGAATAAAAACATATTAAATGTTAAAATCAGAAAATGAAAAATATGGAATTTCATTCTGAAACAGAAGTCCATATTTAAAAATTGTGTTAACGGGTTAATTCCAGTTTTGTTCAATTTAATAAAAATCCTGTGTAGCCTACAATCAAAGCCATTTGTGACCTGAAAACAGTTTATGAACTGGTTAGAACAAAAAAATATTGTTCCTGGAACTTTTTAGGAGACATATGACTAAGATTGTAGGACACACAGAATTTTTAAAGCACTAAATACCATTATTAACAAGTTACAATTATTTATAGATAAGATTTATACTCCGGAACCAATTTTTTTTTTCTGTCCCGCACAAAGTGCCCAAATATTTTCAGATTTTTTTCCATGAACCATTTCCAAAAAAAAAGAAATTAAGAATATTCTAGATTGGACCAGATTTGCTGCCAGTTCTTAAGGAAGTCAAATAAGCAGGTTGTTACCAGTTGAAAACATAAAACATAAATGTCCTACACATCAGATGAGAGAGTTTCATTAAAATCCAGGGTTGAAATAAAAACCCAATAAACCCAACGTCACGTTACTTCCCTCCACAAAGCAGCATTGCTTGAAAATAGCAATAGAAATGTTGTAATTGTTCATTCATTGCAGTTTGTCGTATAATTGTACGACAGATTCCCAGAGGAGCCGCAGCTCCTGTCTCACTGCTCTGTGCCTGGTTGGACTAGTGTGGCAGCGGTGCCTGATGGGATTGTCTGATAGGTGTTTTATCAGTCTGGATGAACTGGTGATGTAGTCCTCCGCACGGTCTTCATTAAAGAGACAAACATGAATACAGATAAGGCAGAATGAACTGAATGGTTAGGAGGTTGCACCACAACAGAAAGGTGCTGGAAGAGAAGACATTGTTTTCCACAGTGGTGAGGACTGCTGTACTGCTGCTGTTGATTACTTGTCAGGGGCATAAAGTGTGATTCATCTATGATATACCAGAGCAAACTATGGCCCGGGGGCCAGATGTGGCCCGTTTGGCATTCTTATCTGGCCCGCCAATCTTTTAATTCATTCATCCATCTTCTTCTGCTTGTTGGGTCGCAGAGGCAGCTAGCGCCTCTCAGATCTCATTGCACCATATTCCAGGCCTTCCTATGGGTGCTGAGTCCACGGAAATTAGGTGGGGCAGGACAGTGCTGTGATCAGAGCACCTCAGTGGCAACCTGGCAGCTGGTGGATTTGAACCTGAAGCCCTGCACTGCTTCCTTAACCACTAGGCCACCACTGCTGACACTAAACTGTTCCAGATTATATATTTATTTATTTTTTATTTATTTTTCTTCCAAATATTTATTTTTTCTAAATAGTTGCTTCTGACCCGGCCCAAATATTAAGACCCAACGTGGTCCACAAGTCAAGTCAAATGATTTGCTCCACCTGAGTGCTTTAAGGTGTTTTTAACCAGCGCCAAACTACAACCTGTCAGAATCCGCCTGTTTCAGGCACAATAATTGAGTTACGTGCTGTGTCTTGTTGATCTACTGTGTGTCTGATCGAAACACTGATGATGAGGAGGAGGATCACACTCGCGTCTTTGTTCCCTGCCTGTATGCGCTGGGACGTCTCTGTGCGAACACGCCAGCGCTTTGCTCTATAGCGTTTTGATTTCAGTGATAAGGTCATCAGGCTGCCAGTCAGCACTCGCAGTGAAGGTCTATGCCCGGTATCAGCTCTCCGATGCCCCCTGGACGTCGTTTCCCTGACAGGAGCCAGAGCTTGGGCAACGGTCACCCCCCGCTGTCGCAGCTGTGTTCACATGTCAAGATGTGAAATAGCGACCGGGCTAAGTGACTGCATGTCAGTGAGTGACAGAAACCCGCTGTCACATGAATTAGCTCCTGCTTGTGATATAACACTGACTCAGTAGCTACAGGCGCTTTTCTCAGCAGCCCCCGTCCCTCCCTCTTCCACCAGCCGCCCTCCCTCCTACAGTCTCCTTCCTCCGGGCTTATTGCATGAATCCTATTTTTCTGCTCAGTGTTAAAACATGGCAGGGACAACTGATATCTGATGGCAACGCTGTCCTCCGAGCACGCCCGCACAAACACAAAACACTCTCACACGTACAATGTGTACACAGGGCCTTGTCTCAACGGAGAGATAGGAGAGGGTGGCCTGACTGGTAATGGTGATGGCGGCTGGAGGAGAGGGATGGTTCTGCCCGGCTCATGCTATGAAATGAAATGAGTATGAGTATTGCAGCTCTTTGTTGAGGTGATTGTGTTTTATGGCTCCTGACTCTGGACCGGGTAATAATTTCATGTAACAAAACACCCATCTTATCCACTTAAATTGCAAAGTGCGGCTGCAGCAGGGAACAAAAACCAACACTGCAGATATGGAGGGTTTTCTCCCACTGTCTTTGTTGGCTGTTGTTTTTACAAGGACTTCATCAAGGGCTGAAAGTCTGGAGAGCAGATGGTTGAAGGGCAGCGTAGGTTGAAACATGATCCCAATCATTCAGTCATTAATAATGTCATTTTATTAATTATACTTTTATTATTAACTCATTACTTAATAAATCTGGCTAACCATTCAGTTGCTACTGACTTTTTATTTGCACACACACACACACACACACACATATACATATATTAAAGCAATTAGAAATATAGAAGATATATGTATAAATGTATTTGTTACATGTATGCAGACACAGACAGCATTTGTATACCTATATGTATATTATATATTAATCATGCATAGATGTCTGTGTATGCATATATACATACACATATTTTTTATATATATATATACATACATATATGTCCATATGTACATATATACACACACACATACATATATTTATATTTATATATATAAATATATATATATATACTTTATATCTTGTTGCTTTAATGCGTTAGTTGCTTGTGAGACAATGTTAGGCACCAGCTTCTTGCACAGTATTTTATATAATATTAAATATATTTTTAATTAGTTAGGGTTAGTTTATCTGAGTTTCAGACCCCTGTTTTTCAGGGTACCACTGACTTGCAGTACACACTGCATCCTAACACTTTGGTTAGGTTTAGAGCAGACGTGGGCAAACTAAGGCTGGGGGGCTGGATCTGGCCCGACTGTCTTTTCAATCTGGCTGGCCAAACTTGTCCAATTTATATTTCAATTTATATTATGATTATCATTCTGTCTTTTCACTGCAATGCCAGCAATTACACAATAGATGTTAAAAGCATTTTAAACCCATTTTTTATGACTTTTACACTCCATTAATCTTGGTTCACACACCGTCCATCTGCTCCTGACCCGGGCCTGCAAGTCAAATTATTTGCCCAGCCCCTGACATAGAGGGAACCCACTGTTTACACTCAAATTCATTATTCTTCATCTTTTACTTTTATCTATTACAGGACTGACACCCAAATCACACCCCACTCAGCCTTACTGTGGGTGGTGAGCCCATTGGAAATACATGATCAGTAAAGCGGCCAAATACCATATAAGATCATATTTATAATACATGAGAAATGACATTTATATGCTTCGTCTTTCGATCCAAAGGTACTGTTGCCACACTACATCTTTGAATGAGTGAGACCAGGATTTTCCTCTCTCCGCTCTAAGGTTTCGCTTTGTTCCTGCGAGTCCGTGTGAAAGATATCAAACCGGCACAGGTAAAATAAAGGGGACCAATATAAGAGCGTGTTAAGTTTATAAGACTATATCTGTGCTACAAACCATTATCTGCTTTCATGTCACTTTATTTGGTCTTTTAATCCTTCACTCATTTCCATTCTGTAGACTGCACATTCAAGAGACTAGTGTTAATCAAACAACAGCGATAAAATCCTTAAAACAATAACAGATACGTGATTATTCCCTGGTTGGTTGTGTCGTTCGATCGGAGGATTAGTGAAATTAACTCTCAGCTGGTTTCCAGGCAACCACACAGAACTGGGAAGAAGTCAAACAAGGAGAAAAAAAAATCTGTTAAAGGATCAGATGATGTTGAAAGAGTGTTAAGGATCTTTGGGCTGATGGAGGTAAACAAAGTACAGTATACTATAGTGTATACAGTATGTGTATAGTATGTTTTGACTCAACAGCTTTTTGCCTTTTTGGAAAGAAATAATAGATACAATTTTCAATACCAGGCATTGTGTTTAGGTTTAATGGTAGTGTAACCAATTACTCAGTTAAAAATAATAATAATTTAAAAATACCATATAAAATGATATTTTGTAAAGTCAGTTTCCCACGCATTCACTGTAATACAATGTAGAAAATAATGTTAATTATAATAAAAAAGAGCAACAACATAAATGAACCAGGGGGAGTCTGTGGACCAGGGTTTGAGAACTATAGGACTAACCAAAAAATGTAGAGAGCAAATCTAGAATATACAAAAACAGGCGTACACAATGTACACAATGCTATACTTTACTACAGTGCAGTACAGTACAGTACATCGGTCTGTGAAAGTATATTTACTGTGATGGTCCGAAGTTTAGATCATCACATTAAATTCATTTTCTGATGAACATGCATAGTGTATATATTAGCGTCTTATCAAAATCATAGTCGATCAACACTGGTCTCTGTAAATGAGAAACCGCCTTTGAAGAAAGTGTAGGGTAAAATGAAGGACAGTCTCCATTGATGTACTGTACAGAAATCTGTCTGAAACTCTAAACTTTCAAACCAAGGTGGAGACCACAAAACGTGGTCCTTTTGGCCGCAAATGGCACACGGGCCGCAAGTTTGAAATCCTTACTCTAGGACAGTGCTTCCCAATCTTTTTCTGTTACCCCGCCCCTAGCAAGAAGAAACCAAATTCGCGCCTGCCACCCCACCACCCACTCTCCGCCGCAACTATAAATAACAGCATTTGTCTATAAAATAGTTCTAGCTACACCTCTGTATAACATGGTATCTTTTTGACAAAAAGAAACAAAAAAAAGAGATATAGTTCAACTTACAAAGATGTGCAATTACACTTTATTGTAGTACGGCGAAAAAAAGCATGTTCCCCAGGGTCACACGCGGCATCGCACAGCGCCCCCCAGGGGGGCTCGCCCCACACTTTGAACCCCACACCCCACTCTAGGATATAAAGAGAGCAGAACCTTTTCTTCCTTACTAAATAAAGTTAAAATCGTCAGCAGTGGTGGCCTATGTTTAAGGGAGGGTACTTGGGTCCACAGGGCTTCAGGTTCAAATCCCCAAAACTGCCAAGTTGCTACTGAGGTCCATAGCACCATTCCAACTCACATGACTTTTTGTGGACTCACCACCCACAGAAGTGGTCAGTATGGTGCAATGTGATTTGAGCGGCGCCTGTCAATGGACAAGAAGAAGAAGAGATGAATGAAGAAAAGTTAAAGATTACAACATTCACATTTTTCTCCATTTCTTTGCCTTTGTCTTACTGAATGTAACCTAAAGAAATATATTGAAGAATTGTATTTGTTTCATTTATAAATATATATCCAAGAAACACGGGTGCATTAGATATTATCACATTATGTATTTTTCATCTTCCATGTACTTATTGACTGTGTGCTGTGGATTAATAATGTATGTTAACATAGTTTTTTATGATCTGCCGACAGCCTGTCGGCCTCTAAACAGTTTATTAAAAAAAGGTTAGCAACCAATACTTTTCACTTTCTCCTTTATGACTGGCGATAAGTGAGTGAATATTTAACTTTATCTGTTCATTTAAGACCAAATTTAACAGCGAGCGGTTTGATGAATACAGCCAACAGGTGCACTCCAATTTTTATTATGTCACCAGGAATGATCCTCTTTAATACTCCCATCAGCTCTGGCCCTGATGTGCTGCAGCTTTTGAAGCCAAATGAAAATAATTTTTGGGTCATTTGTGTTGATCAACACCATTTTCTGTGTCCTTTATCTCTGTGATTTGCTCCACAGCCCAAAGTGTCTCACTTAATCAGCCTCTACTGAACAGCAGGAACAGATGTACTTTTTATTTTTTATTTTTTTTTACTGGGGCAGAGGTGGCCTAGTGTTTAAGGAACTGGATTTGGATCTGAAGGGTTCCAGGTTTGAATCCACCAGCTGCCAGTGACCCCTGAGCATGGCACTGTCCCCACTCACTGCTCCCGGGCGCTTAATGCTGCCCACTGTTCACTTTGGTGATTGGTTAAATGCACGGGTCCCATTTCGTTGTGTGCAGTGATGTGGATCACAATGACAAGAAGTTTCCTTTCCTTTACATGAGTCATCAGAGGAGTTAAGGAGGCATAGGAAGTCATTTATTTTAAGACCTCTCTAGACGACATGCTGATGTGTTCCTGTGCAGGGCACACTGCTCCTAGTGGTCAACAGTTATTGACTGGAGAAAAAAAAGATTTTTTTTTTTCATGTGATAATGAATTGCAAAGTGTTTCCAACTGTTGACTGGAGGCTACAGAAAATCAGTTTTGATTTTTAGAGACAAATGTTTCCTCTTCATTTCCTGACAGGTTTGTTTTCCTGATGTGTATTTCACCAGCACAGATGCCCTGTGGCCACTGTACCATGACTTATATATGCAACACAGGACTATTAGCGGTTACTAAGTCCTCTAAGCACACTGAGGAAACGCCAAATGAAATGCAATTATTCGTTACCTCTGGTTTTCTAATTATTCACTCTAACAAAACGACTACCTTACCAGAGGGCATTCAGGGCCAAACAGTCTGCCTGGAAACGCTGTGATGTTTAAATCAATAACAGGAAACTTTAGTCAAATTTACATTAAAAAGGGAAAAAAAATGACTAAGAGAATCTGTGAGTGAGGATTGTACATTCATGTATGGAAACTGATTATGTTTTCATCCTGAAGCAGAGAGGCTGAGGTTGACATACAGTATCTACTGATGTTCATGTTACCAGTGACTTTCTTGTTCGTTTACCTCCGAGCACGGATATTATTTCAATGAAAAACAAGCAAAGACTAATAAGACAAATGGTCTACAGTGTTTATCTGACCAACTCCAGCCTGGTGAAAATATATATTATTTCAGATGACACCAACCTTTTAAAAACTGGGAGCCACTTCGAGGACACCTAGTAGTATGAAGAGCTAGATGCAGACTCACCAAACAATATGTTAATAAAAGTACAATAGTGACCACTCTTCTGACCATCATGGTTGCACCCATTAGAACAGGCTTGGGCAATTATTTCGACTTGCGGGCCACGGGTGGTACTAAAATCTGAGTCACGGGCCAGCGTCAACTATGATAAATGAGTAAAATATTGAATAAAGCAAAATGCTTTATGCCCCTTTGAGAACATCTATTTGGGAAATGCTGGCTTTGCAAGGAAAAGGTAGAATGATAATGAAAATATAAATTAACAGTATAATTTGGACAAGTTTGGTGGGCCAGATTAAAATGCCAAACGGGCCGCATCCAGCCCCCGGGCCTTAGTTTGCCCAGGTCTGCATTAAAATATCATTGTCAGTGTAACTTCTGCTCAAAAGCACAGGAACAGTGCAATTTTAACAGTTTTAGGACTAGTTTTTGGAACACAACCAGGGGGCACCACAGGTAGATCGTCAGGTTTATGACCCCTGGTCTATTTGTTAATGCTCTTGTCATGTTTTCTTTATTCTGATATAAGGAAAGTAGGATTTTCAATACCCAGATGTTGCTGTCAAATACAAAAAAAGAAAAAAAAAAAAAGTCATGGTTAAAAAGTATTAAATTCCGCAGTCTCCACAACTGCCACCCAAATCACACTGCTCCATACTCTCAGCCGTCCGGTAGGTGGTGACCCCACTGGAAGTTATGTGGGTTGGAACCATATCATGATCTGAGCACCTCAGTGGCAACCTGAAGCCTCTGGACCAACACTGCCACAAAATTGTGAATTAGTACTTTTATTTATATAATATAATATAACATTTTGTCAAAGTTCTTTATATCCACAAAGCAAAACTGTTGTCAACGGTTAATCTGTAAATCTCACACTGAAGATGTTTTCATCACATGTCAGAAAACCATCAACTATATCAATATGTAAAAGAGATACACACTCCTGTATCAAGCAGTGAGGTCAAACTGATAGTTGTTTTTTCGACAACTGACCTTCACTCTTTCAAACCTGTTTCACCTGAAAGCCTCCACCCTTGTACTTTATTGAAATATGGAGTTCTTTTGATATGAACCCATCAGTAGTTAAACCAGATGTTGTCAAAGAAAAATCCAACAGGGACCTTCAATATTTGCATATAAATATAGTTGTGAAGGTTTAAAGGTTCTGGTTTGGACATAGATTGTCCTTCATTTGGTATAAATGAAAATTCTTTAAAAATAAGGTTTGTGGATATGACACACACTGACAACCGTGGCTCAGCCTTATCACAGGACCTGCTTCACACAGTCTGATGAAGGGCACCTGGCTTTGTTGGCTGTGAAGACCTCAGAGACCACAGGTCTGACCCAACATCTCAGCACGGGGAGGTGCCTTGTGGGGACGGTGCCTTGTGTGATATGAACCGTTGCCTAGCAACAGAGCCAAAGATAAACACACGACTGATCATCAGTTGCTCTTGTGTATCTGTTTAATTAGCTCATATTGTGGAAACCAATTAAGTCATTTCATGTTTTCAACCAAAGTACTTGGTGTTCACTGAGATTTGGTTTGTGGTTGTGTAAATGAAATTCATTCTTTATTTTATTTTTGTTGTAGTTCTTCCTTTTTATGTCTTTTTATAAGATAATACAAAATATATTTAGTATGAAGGAAGATGTCTTTCAGCAAACCTTCTGACATTAACACAGTTAATTGACTTGGATAAGCCAGTCAATTTCACTCTTTGTTTGATTGATATAAAATGTTTTCATGTTATAATCTACATAAAATGTAGATTAGACCTAAAACCCCAGAGAACATTTGACACATTTGATACCAGTGTTTGGGGGCCCGGATTACAGAGCCCAGCGGGCAGTATCTGGCAACGCAAGCCATAGTTTCATCTATAGTTCTATCGTCTGCACTGTTGCGTGCTATCATTTAATAGCTAGACTCTAAGGGAAGGATTTAGTGAGACGATAAAAGCCCTGAGTGCTGCGCTGTGGTGGCAATCGGGGCTAAATGCCTTAAACACAAACAAAAAATGTCTTCAAATTAAATGATTGCATTAAGATAAAAGCAGCTCACAATTCAGAAGAGGCAGAGCAGCAGCAGCGTCGTCTCTATAGACTCACAGTGTGTTGACCAATGAGCAGGAGTTTCTGTGGCTGTTGTTTTAGGTACGGTTAAAAGAAGGGATTTTTATTTTTAGCAGATTCTATTGTCATTCGTTGTCTAATTTACACCTTAGATAATCGATGTTCTGTTCTTACAGCAGAAATAAAATAATAATATTATTTTATAATAATAATAATGTGGATGAGGATGTCCATATCCTGACCAGATAGGACAGATGGTCTGAGAGAGGAGTGAAGGAAGCCATCTAAGTCAATCTGGAGAAACCTTCCTTTAACAGAGGAGGACTAAGATACAACCGTTCATCCATCTTTAGTGTAGTTCTGAGCTCTCCACCCAGCACTATCTCCTCCATCTCTAACCATCAGATCACAGTCTCATCATAAAAATAAAAGAAAACAACTTATTCCATTCATTCTCTTGGAGGAGAGGAAATGTCTTCAATAAACCTACTATGCCTAGTTGGCCTTGAAGTAACCATTTTTGTATTAAATGACCTGGATGACTGAGAACCTACAGACCAATAAACCACATCTTACACTAATCTAATGATGAAACATATTCTAAAAAGTCACAAAACACTGATTTTATATTGATTAAACCTGGTCTTTAAACTATTGAACACATTGACTGTACTGGGAAAAGCAGATCTCCATGGTGTTTGTGTGTTTGGTTAATGAGACCACCAACCCACTCCACTGTCTGTCCTGTGGTCTGACAGACAGCAGCTCTCCATGGGCAGAGCACTCGTACTTCCTCCACACACACACACACACACACACACACACAGAGAAACACCGAAGACTGTAGTCATTTGAAAACCACCCGGTGGTGTTATTTTTCAGTACAGCCTGATTACTGTAGTACTTGCTGAAGTATTCATGTTCACAGTCTCCACACTGTTTGATGTGCAGCTCTGGAGCTGGAGGGAGGGGGGACGGACGAGGGGGGGACGTGTCAATGTTTTGTTCCTTCTGCTCATCTCTCCTGGAGCTCCATACATGTGAACTCCCTGTGATGACTCAGCAGACGGCAGACGAAAACTGAGGAGGGATAACAATCATCTGTCTTTTTAACTGTTCAGCGTTTCTGTAATGAGGAATTCAAATGTCCTTTCTTTCCTCTGCTGTCTCCACAGGACAGTTGGTGGTGGGAACCTGTGAGATAGTCATGCTCAACAGAGACAGCAGCGTTCCCAGGCGCACCATTGCCAGGCAGACGGCTCGCTGCGCCTGTCGGAGAGGCCAGATCGCCGGGACTACACGGGCAAGGCCGGCTTGCGTAGATGGTGAGTTCACTGACCTTTTTCTTAGCCAAGAAAACTCATGAGTCCATTAAGGACAGGTTCAGGAACATGTATATTAATATGTTTTCGTGAAAGAACAAGAAAGTTATTTTTTACAGCCTCAACTTTTCAATCAATCAAATTTTGTTTATATATCCCAGATTTAGAAATCAGATTTGTCACATAGGGCTTTACAGGGTTGGTAACGTCCATTGTCCTTAGACCCTCTGCCAGGGTCAGGAAAAACTACGGAGGGGAAAAAAAAAGACATTTAACAGAAAAAGGAAAACTGGTAGAAACCTTAGGGAGAACCACAGGAGAGGGATCCACTCCCTGGATGGACAGACAGTGAAATGGATGTTACCAGAGCAGAAAAATACAATAAAATAAAATAAAACAGTACAAAGGTATAGGACAATAATCAACTTGACATATATACATAAATCTAACAAATGGCCGTTATAATATTGTCAGTAATATTATAGGATCCTAGTCGTCCTAGTCCTGGCAATGGCCCATTCACCAGCAACAAAAAGAATGGGAAAGAGAAACAGAAAAAAAACAGTAGTTGGAAAAAAAAACAACTTTTGCTCGGAATTTTCTTTTTAAACTTTTTTTTTTTAAAGCAGGAGATTGATGTAGAGCTCATTGTTAATTCAGGTACAGAAGAGAAGCTGCAAAGTTTGAGACAATCAGTGTGAGGAACAGGTATTGAGCATGCTCAGATAACCAATAGTGATGAGTATGAGTGCACATTGTTTTAGCCAATACTGTGCTCTGTAGAATTTTGTCTAAACAAACCCCTTAGCAATCTTTCAATTTCAAAATGAGAATCCACAATTTTTAAGCCAAACTTTTGTACGTATACGAAAAAAATGAAATATGTGAAGACTAAAAAAAAACACGGATACTGCAGGAAAGAAGAACTGTGATGTCGAGAAAGCACACTGTACAGAGTATATAAAAAAATGTAGATACCTGTGAGGAAAAGGAAAACCTATGGTGCAGTCAGTAAGGTTTATAGAGTCATGGAAAAGAAAATATTAAACCACCCTTGTTTTCTTCAATTCCTTGTTAATTTGAATGCCTGGTTCCACTAAATGTGCACTTCCTGAACAATACAATGGACAGGAAAAAAATGGAAATGCTTGAAATCATTGTTTTTGACAGCTTATTGCCATAGATACTGATGTAGAAACTGAAGTGATTTTGGTTACTGTCAAGAAAACCATTGAAAATGGTTGTTATCACGGAAGAAAACAGCAGGATAGTCCAATTATTTTGTCCATGACTGTATAATAGATTTGTGTGACAATTGTGTGAATTAGAAATAAAATGCAAAACTGGCTGTAACAACAAAGTATTACCAGAAGCAGCAGTAGTCAGGACACCCTGCACGATTAAAATGGGCCGCGTCCTTTCTCCTTTGTCATTTGCTTGTTCAACGAGCCAATCAATAAGCAGCCTATGTGTCAGCCTTTTTGCTGCCTTTTAGGCTGTTTAACACCTTAATGTGTGATTGATGGCCTGCATCTGGCCCAATACTCTGTTCGACTTTAAATCACTTGTAGAGAGCATGAACTAAAGGGGGAAAAAAAAAGCAAAGTGAACAAACTTTTAAAAGTGCTTTGATAAGTGTCACGCAAATGACTTGAAGGAGCATTTTGTGAAATGAGGAAAAAAAAAAGGGCTGTGATTAAATACAACTAGTGAAGAAACACAGAACCGGTTTAATGTGTTTCTGTTTATTCAAGTTGCAAGTTAAATAAGTGAAATTATGCAGCAGCTGCTGCAGTACCGACTGTGGCCATGGAACACCTGACACAAGTGGATGTCATCAAACCAAAAAAGCAATACTCTGCTCTATATGACATGAAAATATTTGTTTTCTGTTCATAGTTGTGTAATAAAAAAATGATAATTTATCGAGTTCGGAAACTCTACTGCATGGACTTTATTTAAAAAATGACTCGGTGGTCCGCATTTGGGCCCCAGGCCTTGAGTTTGGCACATATGTATTAGGGCCACGTTACAAAGAAGAAAATATAGTTACCAGAGACGCAAAATCTATGATTGTAAAAAGTCAGAAATTTAAGGATATGAACAATGAATCCATTATATTAAAGTCGAAAAATGCATGGGAATGAATGAATGAATGGATGAATAACTTTATTCTCGTACAACTTTTAATGAGTTTTCTTCAAGAAGAACTTTACTCCATGTCGTTTTGTTTATAAATTAGCATATTAATCACATTTTAGGTTGTGGTTCTAAACAGGATTGACATTTATTGAAAATTTATTGTCTATTGCATTACTATGGACATTTGTATATCTGGAAAACAAAGAAAAATTAGAACTATTTGTCCTTCACAGAATTCGATCACTGCCTTTTTACCCATCTAGAAATTCTTTGAGCATAAAAAGTGATTGGGCCTCGTAAAATGACGTAACGGGTCAAATTCAGGCCACAGACCTTGACTTTGACATCTGTGATCATTAAATCAAATACAGTGTTGTGCAAGTTAAGGCTGTTTCTGTGGACTGTTATGGATGTTGTGGCCAACATGGTCTCCTGTGATGAGTTTTTATAAACGCTTGAAAAACAAAAACAAAAAACAGAAAAAAAAAATGATAAAAGTTTCACGACAAAGTCCCTCTGAAAACTCAAAATAACTTGATAAAATAATCAAAGGTAAGAGAAACAGACTTTCTTCCAGTGGGCTCACCATCCCCAGGAAGGCTCGCAGTATGGCGCAGTGCGATTTGGGTTGCAGTGGAGGAGACTGCTTCCCCTGGGACCTGGTAACTGAAGACGACGCTAAAGTAAATAACATTAACATTAACCAGGAGGATGTAAAGACTGGTGTTGGTCTCCAGTGTCACCCTCTGTAGCCTGTTTTCGTTCACCTCTCCTCCTCAGCAGATCTTCTCAACAGATGCTAATTAACTCGCGGAGAACTATGATTACAGCAGCAGGAAATTGATTATTACTGGCTTCCCATCGCACCACACCTTACACTCAATTTACACTGCACACATCAAATGTGGAGCCTGTTGCTCCTCCACACATTACTGGGTCTTCAGGTGGAAAGTGCGATATCCTGCGTTGCTCGTCTTCTGAGGAGGATTTCTTTATATTCCTTAAGAATGCAGCGCGGCCAAGGTCACTGCCGGCATTGTTTAGATATCCCTGCTGACCTTTACTTTAGATTATATTCTGTGAATGTTTTTTTGCCTTTCAGATGGTTCCTCATAAACGGCCCCTCTGCCTTTCAAAGCTCATAAACCCATTTGCGGACTTAAAAGCATGTTTATTTATTTGTATCCCTCACAGAGGCTTTTCAATAGTCCATTTATTTCAGCGGATTGTTATTAACACAGCAAGGGCTCGCCGTCCTCAGGGTCAGTTATTTATAATGCTTCCGCAGCGTGAATTGCTGCCTTTCTGGACACATGGGGACAGGAAAGTGAACATTAATGAAAGTGAAACCATTTCTAACTGAGTTAACCAACGGGCTAACAGCTGTGAGCTGCTGCTGTGTGTTTAGATGAGCTTCAAAATGTTATTATTTATCACATGTATGTATCCGTAGAAACCATTTGTGGCTTATTTTCCTTTAAAAATTAGGCTGACAAATAAATATATTTTCAATTGTAAACAGATTTATGTGATTTGTGGGTAATGTTCATGATATTTGACGGACGCAGACAGAAAGTGGATTAAAAAAACTTTGTTGTTTGTTTAGAATAGGTTCTTCGACCTCTTAGAATAGCTTCTAGAAAAGAAGAAAGACAATCCATTAACATTTTTTATTAGAAAAAGTAATAAATCCGTAGTATAATATTCACTCATCTTTATTTGCTTCACAGGAACAGCAGTCTCCATAACTACCACCCAAATCACACTGCACCATACTGTGAGATGTTTATGAAAATATAAAAGAAATAGTGAAATATATATATTCGAGTTAGAAATGTAGTCAAAAAAACGAGAAACGGATAAAACATTTAGTTCTCATGTGATGCTCCGTATGGGTTTGGGGCTTCATTTCAGCCACAGTTGTTTGTTTATGTGCAGATGCTGTTGTGTTGTCTGTGATCCATGCACTGTATTTGCTCTCTGAATCAAGAAAATAAAATTTGATGTGACCAACAGTTAACATTTGAAACCAGATCTCTAAGTGTATACTGTACAAAGTATTTGTACGCATACAGCTATATGGGTCCTGTATTGTGACTAGGGCTGGGTATTGATTCAAATTTTCTAAATCGATTCGATACGATTCACAAGAGTTCGATTCGATTCAATTCACGATTCACTTCAGTTTTCGATTCATTTTTTCTCATATGAATTATAGTTCGGTACCGACGTTATTCTCAGTAACGCAGTCATATTAATCCATCATGCATTTTTTATTTAACATGACTTGACCCAAAATTAAAAGGCGGACTCTAGTTTTAGATTTTAGTGCCATGTTGTTTTCACATTTGTTTTACTTGCGAGTGTGTTAACTTGCACGTAACCACGTAAATACGTTATCACCTGTGGTGCATGAGTTCACGTAAAGTTGTTGGGAAAAGAAGGAAAAAAAAGATCGATTTTTGGATTTATGAATCGATATTGTCCTATTAACAAAAAAAAATCGATTAAAATCAATAATCGATTTTTTTTTTAACCCAGCCCTAATTATGACGGGCTAATAGTAGAACAATTGATGGGCCCAAATATAATTGAACCTGGGCCAGGTTTATTTTCATCACAAATTTACTCAAGGCAGTCATATTAATCCATCATTCATTTTTTATTTAACATGACATGACCCAAAATTACAAGGCAGACTCTAGTTTAAGATTTTAGTGCCATGTTGTTTTTACATTTGTTTTACATGCAAGTGTGTTAACTTGCACGTAACCACGTAAATACGTAATCACCTGTGGTGCATCAGTTAACGTTAAGTTGTTGGGAAAAGAAGGGAAAAAAAGATCGATTTTTGGATTTATGAATCGATATTGTCCTATTAACAAAAAAAATCGATTAAAATCAATAATCGATTTCTTTTTTTAACCCAGCCCTAATTATGACGGGCTAATAGTAGAACAATTGATGGGCCCAAATATAACTGAACCTGGGCCAGGTTTGGTCCCCGGCCCTGAGTTTGACACATGCTCTACACGTACAGGTCAGACCAAAAGGTTCAGTGTGTGCACTTTGATCTCATCTGTCAGGAGAGTGAGGGCATGCTGGTAACAGGAGTTACTTTATGGCTGCTAGTAGTTCACAGCAGGGTTTCACTGTTACACATGGTATCCCACTAGTTCCTCCCATGTTTCTACTATGTGCCTACGCTGTCACACATCATCATGGCATTACAAAAAAAAAAAAAAAAAAGAGAAAATAAAAGGAGCAACGATCCGTCAGGGCTGCGAGGCAGGTGGGCGCCTGAGTGATCGTCAACCAGCTGCGTTGAACAATTGTCCCGTGCTAATAAATTCAGAGGTGAAACGATGGCGAAGACAAGAGACATTTCATCCTGTTCTGCACACTGTGTCTTTGACTGCAGTCCTGTGTTAAAGGCTGGTAATTGAACAAAAATGATAATCAGGGACCAAACGGAACAAATGCTTTTTCAGTTGGATACGTTTTTTTGTGAGTGCCTTTGTGCAGACAAACTCAATATAACAAAAAGCGACTCATCTAGTGGATACAGGACCAGCCTTGAGGTCTCAGGGTTGCCAGTTTAATCTATTATTAATCTATTATTATTGTGATACACACCATGAAATGAAATCTGCATTTAATCCATCACCAAAGTGAACAATGTGCACTTTGAACGCCAGGACGGTGCCATGCTCAGTGGACCTCAGTGGTAATCTGGCAGCTGGTGGATTCTAACCAGTAACCCTCCAGACCCAAGTCCAGTTCTCTAACCACTAGGCCACCACTGTGCTGCCCTTTGCTTTTGTTATGGACAAGTCAGTGGAGCCATTTTGTTTGTGATTATGTAAAACAACAGATAGAGAAACTGATTCTAGGAAAGACATTTAATATTTCAAGAACTTCCACATCACAGCGTCACTGAGCAGAAACAATAATATCACATGTCACTGCAGGATCTCCACTCTTTTGTATCCCTTGTAAGATAGCTTGACAATCTGTTTAGAACGGGTGTTAATCATAAGGCTCGCAGGCCAAATGTAGTCCTCTGTGTAATTTTATATAGTGCTGTAGTCTATGTTGCTGTCCCTTAATTTAAGATGCAGTTACTTGCTTCTAGCTACCTGTCTATCCTTCTGTCATGTCATCACTATCCATCTATTCTAGTCTGATTAATAATTAATAGAAAATGTGTATCTTAAAGTAATACCATGTACTAATATGTTATCATTCATTCATCTTCTGCTTGTCCATTGCCAGGTGATAGGGGCAGCTGGCACCACCCAAATCTCATTGCCCCATATTGTCAGCCTTTATGTGGGTGGTGAGCCCACAAGAAGTTATGAAGGTTGGAACGGTGCTATGCTCAGAGCACCTCAGTGGAAACCTGGCAGCTGGTGGATTCGAACCTGTAGACCTGCAGGTTCGAATCCTGCAGGTCTACAGACCTATGTCCGCTTCCTTAACCACTGGGCCACCACTGCCGACTATTATGTTATCTATTAAGTCTTCCAAAGAGAGCCGTATTGCTAATGTGGCCCCCCCAGGAAAAAAATATGTTTAACACTCCTGCAGTCATAGGTGTAGCCACGGGTGGCCCCACTTTTCAGTCAGGCCCGCCCCATCCAATGAGAGGGCTGATCAAACTTGGCTGTAGTACTTTGTGGTTGGCCCACCCTAATTTGTTCTGGGTCCACACATTTTATTGGTTCTGGCTACGCCCCTGCCTGCAGTACAAGGACTGGGCCCCCCAGTTTAGGCACCGCTACATTATTGTGGCCACTAACAAAGAACAGCTCCATGAAGTAAAACTATACGTGGAAATAAAAAAAAAAAATCTGATAAAACAAACACTATCTCTTGATTCGAAACCACTGTAAATGGTGTTCCATAGTTTAATCACCATGTTTTTCAATATCTCGCACAGAACCCACAAACCCAGTGTTCTGTAAAGATAAGCACGGAGCGGTTATTTTTCTGATAATACAATTTGGGAACAAAGCTCTTAGTTTAACCTCAGATGACTCTCTTTCCTGTCTCGCTTTGAGTTTTTAATATTCAGCCTGGGCAGTTATGGATCGGCCCGTTCACGCGTCTGTCTGTTTATCTGTCAGCCGCGATATCTCAGGTAGGAGTGGGAGAATTTTTAATGGAAATCACAAAAATGACACATCTTACCACAGTGTTCACACATTTCCACTGCCAGTTAGAATGATTGGCACATTGGCAGAGCCGACTATGTTACAAATCAAAGCTGAATCTTTTATAACCTCCACTGCTCTGCAGCTGTGACTGATGTAAAGTTTACACATATGTACATAGAAATATTTACAATTGGGAAATAACTGAAACCCTACTGCGTTATGGTGCCCTCTATAGAATTTCCAAGTAGTACAACAAGAAAATAAAAGTAGTAAACTTAATACTGGATGAACCAAGTGTTTTGACATTCAACCAAAATTTGCACTGTGTCAGTGAACTCAACACAGTGCATTCAAATGAGTGAATTTTCAACCCCGTGAACATAATCTCCGATAGTAGCTGCTGGATTTGATTCACTTTGCACAAATGAAAAAGTAATAAGTTAATGAATGAATAAAAAAATCCAAAAGCCTTAAATCTGATGCTGCCCCTGGGAAATCTGCAAACCATTCTGCAGCTGGTGACTTAAAGCAGAAAATTGGACCGGTACTTTCATCCTTCTTCATTCTGCTGGTAGCCAGACTTCTACAATGACACACCAACAAGCTTATCAGAGCCACACAGTGAATAAAGTTGGTTATAAGTCAGTTACCTCTGAATGCATCATCTGCTCGGCCCAGATGGCAGCTGCACTGTTGGTGCTGTATGTGACATCACTCAGTTCTTCGCCATTTGTTTCAATTTACTCCACAATTTCTCACCATGTGTTGCAGCTCCTTTCTGTCACTCCTCGCTGCCTTTCTGAACAATCTCCTCGCTGCAAATAACATTGAAAAGTCATGCATAAAGGCTCACCTGCTGAAATGCTTACAGCCTTTCATGGCACCTTCCATTGAGAAAATGCCGTCACTGCAAGGAAAGGTCAGAGGTTATTAGTTTATTTGGACAAGTTTCACAGGTTAGTTTGAATTTTATTTTCAACTGTTTGGGTAGAGGGGGCAGTTGGTGGCCTAGTGGTGGCCCATGGTTCGAATCCCCCTACCGCCAGGTTACTGCAGAGGCATAATTTCCCACAGGATACTTCCGCGGGATTAATAGACTTCTAAAAATAAATATATAAAATAAAATAAATAAATAAATAAATGTGCCTGTGTTCGGCCCCCGAGCCAAGTTTGGCCATCCGTGCCTTAGAAACAAGTAAAGAGAGTGGTGCTACAACGGTATTGAGAATCCGGAAGTAACAAAGCAACATTATATTTATGTTTTAGGGTTTGTAAAATAAAGCCTTTTTAAACTACTTCATCTTAAACAAATGTTCCAACACATACCTTGGGTTTTTTCCATCCGAGAATCCATTCTTTGTGGAATTCTGGGAGAGCTCTTTCTAACCAGGCCTCCTGACCTTCTTCTTTGCCTCATTTGAAGTGAATATCTATTGGTTTCTTTTGGAGAGTTCCTTTGGTTTGGGGAAAAAAGAAGAATCCAGATCAGGATATGAGGAGTGGGGGGAAAAAATGTGGGATAGCCTTGAAGGTCTTTGCTGAGTCTGGCAGTCTATTATCACAATTGAGAAATATCAGTGGCCGACTTCATGGTTTTTGGCGAGTGCTGTGTTCAGCTTTTGAAAAAACTCAGTCTGAATGTCTGGAAGTTAATGTTCTCTTTCCTGTCCAAAAATCCAATTAGCAATATTCCTTCTTATTCCCAAAAAACTGTCATTATCATTTTTCAAAACCACCTCTGTGCTCGGAGCTTCACAGGATCAGCTGTTTTTCTTGGCTGCCCTGAATACAGTGTGGTTGAATTTGACTGTACTTCCTGGGTCATTTTGGTGAATCCTTTTCTTACATGTAGTGGTTAAAATAAAATGAATTTGCTTTAATTAAGATCAAATGGAACCAGCTTTGTTTTTCCAAAATCTGATCTCACAAATCAAGGATGTGGTGTTTAAAAATTTAAGTCGGTTTGGGCCAAAAATGTAACACAGGACCTTCAAACCCACCAGAGTTTGGGCGACTGGGTGATTCCCCCTCAGGGTGACCTGCTCCACAGTGCACAAAGGTTCGTTCTGGGACAGTCCAATAATTATGTCGTTCCGCACCACGTGGTGAGCTGAGGCAGGTGTCTCCAAAACTGTGAGTAGGCTGTAGATCTATGGGACAAAAGATCTCTTAGTCAAGAACACAAAATTCCATAAGCAGATTCCTAAGCCCTATCTTAGAGGTAGGGTGAGGAGCTCTGTCACCCGGGGTGGAGCTCGGAGTAGAGCCATTGCTCCTCCACATCGAAAGGAGTCAGTTGAGGTGGTCGGGGCATCTACATCAGATGCAACCTGGACGCCTCCCACGGAAGGTGTTTGGGTCATGTCCCACTGGGAGTAAACCCAGAGGAAGACCTAGGACACACTGGAGCGAGTATGTTGCCCGGCAGGCCTGGGAACGCCTTGGGATCCCCCTGATGAGCTGGAGGAAGTGTCTGGGAGAGGGAAGTTTGGGTATCCCTCCTTCGAATGTTGCCCCCGCGATACGGATAAGCGGATGAAGATGGATGGATGGATTCCAAAGCCAAAAATTTCCAATGATGTGGAGGATCTGGCACTGAATCAATGACAACTTGATCTTTCTGTAGGCGTTGCTCATGATGGTTAATCGGGCTCCAGTTTTGTAGAGCAGTCTCCGTTGATCCAGTGCAGTTGTGAGTCTCTAGCAACTTTCACGAGAACAAGGGCATCACGAAGACAAAAACTCACAAAAAATTGTATTTAATAAAAGCTAACACAGCTCAACATTTATCCGTTCATCTTAACCCACTTATCCATTACTGGGAAAGCAGGCTCCACAACTGCCTCCCAAATCACATCGCACTGCGCTGTACCTTCCTGCAGGTGGTGAGTCCACTAACAAGAAATATCCAGGCTGAGAAAAACTACAGTCCAGTGATCTGCATTAGCTGTAGAAAAAAAAAAACTTCACCCAGTTCCCCTGAATTGTTAGTTTTTCCTGAAGGAAACACGAGAGGATTGGCATCTCTTTGGAATTTTATCGACAGCGATCCCAACTCGTAACTATCTCGTAAGAAGAAACCCCCACATTCACATTCCACCTAAATCCTCTCAATTGATGCTACTTGTGATTAAAAGGAACCCAAGCATTGCCAGAGTCTGCCGGCTCCGGTGTTGGATGTTCTGTGTGATAATTAGAACTGAAAGAGCATCAGGCCTCTGGTAGCAGTGTGGAGGACAGAGGGCTGCAAATCTGGCTGCTACAAATTAATCCGTGATTGAAGCGTAATTAAAATGAGTCAGAAACCCTTTAAAATCTGTTTCTGTGTTTCTGCTGCCGAGCCATGCGCTCAGTTAATCTCGTTGGATACTTAGCAGAAGAGGCAGCGGTATTAGTGCACAATTAATTGTTGTTGGGCTTCGTGTGGTTTTCTACTTGAATCCTGCCTCTTCTGGTGTCTCTGCCTGGGAAAAAGCCCCAGTCTAAGAGACTGTTATTGAATTACCAGAAGAGACACACACTTAATTGTTGCGGTGATTAATGTTTGCCCTCTTTTCTTTGCTCGGTTTCAGAATTTGCCTCTGAACTGGTATCTCTCTGTTTGTTGTACCTCCTCTAAATACATTTTGAATGAGCTGCCCGTGGCTTTAGTAAAAATTTAATGTTTGGGTTTTTTTTTTTTTTTTTTTTTTTTTTTTCTGTCATGCAGCAGCTGAATTTCAGATTTCAGCCTTTCGGTGGCTGTTGTGCCTTATGCCCTGCTCTGAATCCCATCTGGCAGTGCCGTGTGGGGCAGGCCATGGTGGGACTTGGCACTGTGAACGGGAGGGCGAACAGATGGTCTTGCGTGTGTGATCTGGTTGGAGGTCCAGAGCTGAACCTCAGCAGGGACCGTGGCAGCTAAAAAGCCCAGATTTGACATCCACTTCTCCTGTGTTTGACTCTCACAATGACAGTAACACGACTGGCCGCCCAGGTGTCGACCATTCAGCCAAAAACACAGAAACGTTGTTCACCTGTCACTGAGGCCGGTTGTTTCATCACTTTAAAGCGTCATTCAGTGACAGGAGAAAGAGGAGAACAAATGATCGGTGGCACCAACAACACCATCACTGCAGTTGGTGATTTATATAATTAGAAAGAAGCCAGTTTCAGCCTTGACCACACCTAGGCAAGCTAAGGCCCAGGGGCCAGATGTGGCCTGTTTGGCTTTTTAATCCGGCCCGCCAAAGTTGTCCAGATTGTACCGTTATTGCTTGATTATCATCCTTCCTCCTTTTCCCTGCAAAGCCAGCATTTCCCCAATAGTCTAGAACAGTGGTTCTCAACTGGTCTCACTCTGGGACCTACAATTTCCTGTGGTCATTAAGTCTTGACCCACTCTCATAGAATTCAAACCAAACCATTACATTTTCCAAAAAGGAAAAAGACTTTGAAAAAAATAATTCAAATTATTCATTCAGCAGAGTCTGCCTTTCAAAGAGATTTTCTAAAATTAAAACACATGCTCAACAGCAGATTCACATTATTCAGATGATTTTTTTTTTTTTTTTTACCAGCTGTGCGACCCATTCAGAGTGGATCCACAAACCTTTTGGATCAGGACCCACTAGTTGAGAACCATAAATAGAACCAGAAGGTCTAGGTGATGCTAAAAGCACTTCAGCATTTTAGCCTTTGTTCAATATTTCACTCTTAATTTTTCTTAGTTCACACAAACACTCGATCTTTCTGATCCTGAGTGTGACTGAAATTCAGAACCACCTGTGGCCCGCGAGTCAGAATAGTAGATAAACCTGAGGGTTTATTTAAGTTCTATCTGTCTATTACAACTTCAATGTCATACTTATGATACTCTTGAAAAACATCAGTTTCTTTTTTTAGTTATTTAGAGAACTACTACACGTCTGCGTGGTATAATTCAACAGCGTCAACACGATTGACTTGTCAAACTACAATTATTCTTGATATGAAGTGATGCTGGAACATGTGTCTCATTTGTGGGTCCACAGGGAACCACCTTCCTGAATTCCACTCAGAAACTTCTCAGAACATAATGAAAGCATTAGTGTAAATTTATTCCACCCCAACACATAACAATCTAACTCTCTACACAATCACAAACAAACTGATGAAGAGATTATAACATATTTCATATGCATCTAGATTGAACAAGCATTTCTTTTTAACTAAACACTCCAAAATAAGGCTCGGGGGCCAATTCTGGCCCACTTTGTAATTACATTTGGCCCCTAAGGTTGTATCAAATATGCAGGAGAAAAGCCTGTGTACTGTGGTGTATGTTATAGTAATTGCATCCTTTTTGTTGTTGATTTGTAAAAAAAAAAAATTCACACTTTCAAAAATTCAAAGCTACAGAGACGTAATTAGAAACAAATATTATGTCTCTACGGCTGCCACCCAAATCACACTGCACCATACTGTGATTATTCCTGCGGGTGTGGTGACCCCCCAAAAAATATCAACATTCTATCTCTGTAGAGGAATGCAAACTTTTTAATGTGCACATCAAAATATGATCTCTGCATTTTTCCCATTACCAATAACTGGAAGCCCCTCAGGTAACCTGGCAGTTGGGGGATTCGAACCTGAAACCCTGTGCACACTTGTCCGTTTCCTTCACCTGAAGGCCACCACTGACCCCCCAAAAGAGAAGAAGAAACAATACAGAAGTTTAAATATAATATTGGGTGGAGCCTTTGACTTTGTTCTAGCATCTATGACAGATCACTGTTCCATATTCAAAGTAATGTAATTCCCAATTTGTACGTGTGAAGTAATGGTAATAGATTCCTCTGAAAGGCCTGGAGACCAAAAGCTAATCAGGGTCATGGTTGTAGGATCTTTCACATCATCACCAGGTCGCTCCATTACACCTGGATTTGTATCAAGTCACCTCAGACCAACCTTTATGGTAAACATCAGCAGAGTATCACCGACCTGGAAACAGGGACCGCAGCTGAAAAATACATTTGTGTCAGTCGCCTGGGTCAACGGTGGACAGCGGGGACACACTCCCTCCTCAGTTAGTCAGCACTCTCGCCACTCTGCCAACTCAGCTTTTATTCCATAGCCTGGAAATTGAGTTTTGCTTTCCCCCGTGATGTCCTCAAAACCACATCTGCAACTGACTGATAAATCTACACTTCATTGGAGCCTGACGGGTGGACGGGCCGATGGTGGAGGAGGGGACGGGTCAATCATCTCTCTGCGCTGCTCAAGTGAAAGGTTAAGACCATTTGTGACTCAAACTCAACTCAAGCTAACAAGCATTAATAATACCACAGGCTTAATTCCTTCAGTGGGTTGACAGGTTCCTGGAAGCAGACAATCCGTCCACAGCTCTGGTATGTCTCCTCTCTGAGAAGACTCTCCTCTGGTATGTCAACAGTATCTATTATTTGCTCAAGGACAATGGCTTCAAATCTACAGAGCAATAATTGAAGACTTGTGAGTGTGTGCGCGGTGACATACATGAAGGTCCTGCTCAGCCAGCTTGATAAATACCACACGGTGACAGATCTTTATTGCGGAGCAGCAGTCGTGGGTCTGACACTCCAAAGACCAATTCCGGGCTGTTAACAAGGACCGGAGCAGGAATACCTCACAGCAAAATGTCACCCGCCCTCCCTTTCCACACCTCTTTACTCTCACTCCCTCCACTCCCTTTTCTGCTGTGCCCTCAGATCTCCCATGGAAATTCAGCGAATTGTAGTTTCTCTCTTTCAATTTGCCAACCATGTTACCTCGTTCCACAATATGCTGCCCTGGGGGATCGTGGGTAGGCAGGAGCACGGGCCCCGGCCAGGTCCGCAGAGAGCTGATAACCTTTCAGTGTTGCTTTAGCGGGCTGTGTAAAGAACAATCAGAGCTTATCACTGTCGACTGCAGGAGAATGTTAATTCAGTGTCCTGCAGTCAGACTGCAGAGGGAGAGTGAGAACATTGTTGGCGCTGACGCTGACGGTCCAACGTCCACAGCAGACGACTTTCAGGAGACCTATAGTCTTTAATGCATTTCTGTGATGTCGTCTTACTCGTGAAGTCTGAGATGTGTGAAATATTTTTAGGGGAAATATTTAAAGACAGAAAGTGTGTGTGTCAAACCCAAGGCCCGCGGGCAATATGTGGTCAACCAAGTAATCTGTGTGGCCCAGCAGC
>JAFBJS010001424.1:0-15117 GCA_016785265.1 Paraplagusia blochii | reverse complement strand
AGATGGATCATTCATTTATATTAAAAGTCGTCTATAAAAGCTATATATAACCTTTATGACATCATCCACAGGGAATATGCATTATTGTAGGGAAAAGGCAGAAGTCTAATGATAATATAAATCAATCAATCAATCCAATTTTATTAATATAGCCCACATTTACAAATCAGATTTGTCACATAGGGCTTTACAGGGTTGGTAACATCCTCTGTCCTTAGACCCTTAGGCAGGGTAAGGAAAAACTACAGAGGGAAAACAGGAGAGGGATCCACTCCCTGGACGGACAGACAGTGCAATGGATGTTACAAGAGCATAAAAATACAATAAAATAAAACAAATACAAAGGTACAATGGACACTTTCACATATATTCATATACCTAACAAGTAAAGTTCTTCCAGTAGATATTGAAGTTACAAAAATGGCCTATAATGTCAGTAGCAATATAGGTTTTGATCCTGGTCATCCTAGTCCTAAATGAAGTATTTTATTTGCAGGGCCACATTAAAAGGCATAACGGGCCCCATCTGGCCCCCAGGCCTTAGTTTGTCCATGCCTGATGTAGACAGATAAGGATATTTAAGGTAAGGTTAGATTCCCACTGCTTCTCTACTGTGTTGAACTCCCTGAACTTTCTGGACTGCCGTCATTCCTGACCGCATATGTTCAACTTGCATAACAATTGCGCTGCGTTCAAAGTCATTAATGTCACAACTCTGCGGTGGTTTCATTAGTTACAACCTTGTCTTCTTGCCTAAATGTATTGTTGGCATGTGATCAGCTTATTAGATAATTGCAAGGCCTAGTAAAATGGCCAACAACATAAACATTTAATTAAAGATAGTATTTTTAGTCGATTTTTTTTCCTAGTGAAGTCTTTTTTTATTACTCTAGATACATTAATACACATTTACACATAAACTTAAATGGCTAATTGTAGATTTTTCCTTTTTTTTTTTTACGTCTGGCTCTCTGGGTATGTTGGGTATAAGAGTGAGAATTTAACTTTCTGCTACTTTTTGGGATAAAGGCTGCTTTTCTGCTCAAAGCCGAGGTATAAACTCCAGTCTCATCTCTGCTGGCGGGGAGCTGACAGTGTCAGCTGGTGCTCACTTGGCGAACCACAGGTAGTGTCTGCTTCAGCTGTGCACATTCAGCAAAAACACCTGATACCACAGCTGAGCAAATCACAGCAGCAGGAACACAGCAAATCACCCTAAGAAGATGTAACAGTAAGAGTCTGTTTTTCCAGAAGACACTCTCAGTGAGGGTCTTGGTTTCTCACATCAACATCAACAGAAGTATGACAGTATGGTTTGTCCAAAGTTAGGTCGGGGTACCGTTTCATGAAGGGATCTTATTTTGGCACGGCCCTTGTATGGGTATTATTTATAACCCACCAAGATTAGGAAATGGAGCTCATAAATCATACAAGTCCAACTTTTAATTCCTCTCTTGAGGACTCAGTGTATGCAGCAGTCATTGCATTATTCTGAGCTTCTCAACATTTTTCACCCTTTATTTAACCTTACAGAATCACATTTGAACAAATCTGATTCTTGAAAAAAAAAACAAGATTTATGCCACAATATGTTGTACTGTTACTAGAACAGACTTGTAGTTCACTGATAAATTTATGATCTGTGATAATTGAGAGTCAGGCTAAGGTGAAGGGAAAAGGTTTACAGGACAGTTGTGAGACCAGCCATGATGGATGGATTAGAGACACTAGGAATAGACAGAAGACAGGAGACAGAGCTGGAGGCGAAGGAGTTGAAGATGCTGAGATTCTCTTTAGGAGAGACAAGGATGGACAGGATCAGGAATGAGGTGATTAGAGGGACAACACAGACAGGAAGGTTTGGAGAAAAAGCTATCAGAGGAGGGACAGTGGATACGTTGGTAGAAGAATGATCCTAGAGATGGAGCTACCAGGTTGGAGACAAAGAGGAGATTGATGGATGAAGTGAGGGAGGACATGGAAGTAGTTAAGGTCAGGGTAGAAGATGCAGAGAACAGGGGGAGATGGAAAATGCTGAATCGTTGAGGTTACAATAAAGATGTCTGTCAAAATGTCTAAACAGCTGTTTTGTTTTTATTGCACCACTACATTTTATTATGATAGTTGCTACAGAACATGACACAAAACTTTTTAAATATGTTTTTAAAGTAAAGTAACTAATTATCAGTTACTTTTATAAATTAGTAACTAGTAATGTAACTAGTTACCTTTCAGAGCAGTAACTAGTAAAGTAATATGTTACTTTTTTTTAAGTAACTTGCCCAACACTGATCTTCCCATTGTAGAATGTGTGTAGTTTCTTTCAAAGCTTCAGTGAAGTTCTTGTCAACAACAATATTAGTCAACAGTTTCTCAGACATTTCCAATTGACAATTACATCAGTCAGCCTGTCAGCTCTAGATGCACTGCATGTTTGGTTGAACTCGACCAAAGATGGTCGTCTGACATCCAGGAAGTGCAAATACCCCGTGGTGGGTGGGGATTTGAGTGAATTTTCCAAATAAATCATGCATATTATCTGTGTTTTAGAGCAATTATGAGTAAATGAAAGTGAACAGTGGGCAGCTTTGAGCGCCCAGAGAGCAGAGAGTCCTGGAACCGTCCAGACCCCAGTCCAGTTCCTTAACCACTAGACCACCTCTGCCCCTCGATGTACAGTGTGTGTGATTCTTCCTTTGCGTAGATGCTTTTTAATATTTTGACTTTTTGTGAAATTTCTTCATAACAAAATCAAACACATGACTACAGGGACTCTAAATGAGTGCGTTACAATTTTACAGGGGAACAAAAAAATAGTGTTTTATTTTATACATGAAAAAAAAAACATCTTCACATGATTTAATATAGCCTTAAAGAGGGCCCATTCAGATAAAAGTCTCTTTTATGAGCAAAAGAAGCGTGTCGATTGCTTTTGGAAAAAAGCTTTTCCTTTTATACTCACGGCGTCTTTGTAGAGAAAAGAGCCTCAGGTTGGAGACGAGGTGATGAAGCCCTTTTCAGCTGTTGTTTCAGATCAACAATGAAGCATCGAATCCTAAACACATTATACATCATACAGTATGTTCTATAGTGGAACTGGCCTTGATGATGGTTGCAAAAGATTCCACGCGCGTTAAAAGCAAATTAGTTCTGCTCTCTGAGAGCTCTGGTAACAGAGCGAAGAAAAGAAATGAATGGAAATTGTTGAGTTCTTTTAAGCAAATGTATATATATATATATATATATGTATATATATATATATACATATATAAATATATACATATAGCCAGATTGAGATGGAGATG
Organism: Paraplagusia blochii; assembly: GCA_016785265.1. NCBI lineage: Eukaryota > Metazoa > Chordata > Actinopteri > Pleuronectiformes > Cynoglossidae > Paraplagusia > Paraplagusia blochii. The sequence continues at coordinate 11,812 of JAFBJS010001424.1, read as the reverse complement.
TGTATAAGAGACAGGTGCTATCCTGTGGCCGCAGATGTGCTGAAGTCATTTTCTGGAAAATATTTTTTTTGCGAAATACCTTTAGTCATTTTGTGAAAAAAAGTGTTGTAGTACAATGATATAGACACAATAAATTGTCATTTAACTGTGAAACAGTGAAGATGGTATTATTTCAGAATGATTGCATTTTTTATGAGTTGTTCTCTAACATTGTACTGACAAATACAGTGCTTTTAGTCATTGCATGGTTTTGTGTTCATTGTTTCCCCCAGGTGATGAACCTTTAGTGGAACAAGGCATTAAGATGAACAAGAAATTGAAACAAACAACAGATATATATATATATATATATATATATATATATATATATATATATATATATATATACATAAAATGAAGAAAAAAACTTTTAGTGCAGCTGCAAGTGGGCGCTTGGCAACAGCGTAATTTATGTAAGGCCAGCTGGTCTGGAAAGGTTATTACCAGAGGCAAATCAGACATGGTAGTTCAACAAGGCCCTAATTAAAATACTGCATTCTTACCAACATGTGAGCTGGTGACCCGCTTCTGTCCGCTGGGCGTTTGATTGCATTTAATTGTTTGTATTTTTATTAGAATACAGGAATTTACAGAGTCTGATCTGTTTTCGTCCTCAGCTCGGATCGTCCGCAGCCGTCAGTGGTGTGAGATGGGTCCGTGCCTGGAGGGTGAAGTCTGCAGCCTCTTGTTCAACCGATCCGGATGGACCTGCACCAAAGGCAGCGGTCGCATCAAGACCGTGACGGTAGGTTAGAAGACCTAGACATTAATGCAGGACATATGCTCCAATTATCATCACAGCCTCCGTTTTACAGCACAGGTGATGCCTGCAGGCTGACAGTGCCTCGGTGCTGAGACCACGGGCTCCAGACTCTAACAGAAGGTCGGGGTCTGTGTGTTGAAGTCGCTGAATGAAAAGACAGGAATGCTAATGCTGCACTGATCACTGTGAGAAGAGCAAACGCTGAAAAAACATCTGTGCACGGCCTCACGCTGCTGCAGCATCAGGTTGATGTTTTTTAATCACAGAGCGAACTGGGTTTACCATAAAACTCCAGCTTCTTACATTTACTCTTTACTTTTTGTTCTTTTAAAAGATCCATTTGATAACAACAGGATTTGCATTCTTTAAAAAATGAAACATTTCTTAAAGAATGCAAAATATTTGAAATGTTTTTCCATGTCAAAATAATTGCTTGCAACAAATTACATTATTTATTTTCCTAATTATAATGTAAAACTATTTCAAGAGAGCGTTTTAGACAGAAATTACATTTTTTTCATTCTTTTTCTATTAATTTCTGCGTTATTTCAGTGACCGCTAAATATCTTTCCTAATAAGAGGAGTTATGCACAGTTTTTGTAAAGCATTGTTGCCCAAAGACTGGGTCACAAACCCCAGGTGGGTCGCAGGAGAGATTTTTTTGGGTCCTCATATATAATGTTTCCTAGGATTTAACAGTCATGTTTTTGTAGTTCAATTACTAGTTTATTTTTTAGATATCAACGATGAAGATATCCTCATTAATGTTCCATAATTTTCAATAATTTTAGAGTAATAATAAGTCAATAAATCTATTGATATGTCACAAAGTTTTATGACTTTTATAAAAAAGTCATAACGTTGGTAACTTGAGAAAAGGTTTGGGATATTTTAAATAGAAACTTTTATTTCAGAGGGACAGGTTGAGTTAATATAGGTATATTTGTGTATATCTAACATTATATTTGGTTTAATTTGTCTGTTTATAACTTTGACTTAAAAACCAAAAATCTGTGATTATATCATAAGTTCAGTCCATTGTCACAGCCCTGCTTTTTTTTTTTTTTTTAACAATAAATAGACATAAAATGTTTGTACTCTTCTTGAACTGAAGACGCAGAAAGCAAATGTCCGTAATGTCCAAAAACACCAATGAACCAAAAAGAGCAAATAAAAAATAAAAACGCTCTGCACAGTTTAAAAACTGAGCCCATTCATCAGTGCAGTATTGAAGGCAGCGTGACCTCTGAGTGACACTGGGAAAATGTGAAGCGTGTTTAATTTTTAAAAACGTCAACACGGTGTCATCTGTTCACCATTTTACACTCCGAGCTGCCAAAAACTGCAGCACTAATCGAGTCTTTTAAAGAAAGCGGAAGGCGGTGGAAGCGAACATCAGTGACGTTCGTTAACTTTGTCCTTTCCGCAAAAATGATAAATTAAAAATGCAACAGACTGATCTGCAGTGTTTAATGTGATAGTGGAGCTGCGTGACCGCTCAGGCAGCGTTGCCACGGATACAGGTGTAAGTGTCGCTGTGAAGTTCACTCTATATTGGCTGTGATTGAGTGCCTTTCTGTTTATATAAATGTGTGTGCTTTAAAGCCAGAGAAAACTCTCCCTCAACAACTGTTTATTTCCACAGTTTTCTCTCAGTTCTTTTCTACCAGCAGTTTCTGCATTTGGTGATTTTAAAGATTACGGCTCTGCAGTGAGTTCATCTAAGTCACTCCTTTTTTGGGGAAGGAACAGAAGTACAAAAAGTATACACACAGTACGACTATTTCTCCATGTCCAAGGGTGACTCTTCAGGTTGCTTTACGACAATAAGCTAAACAATACCCTAGGATTTCATGACGAATGGTCAAAAAGCAGATTCTTTTTTGTTCAAAAAATTGGGTTTTCTACACATCATACCAGCCACCAGGGAGCGCAAGCCAGTGTTTTTTTTTTTGGTGCTGGTTCCAAGTCAGGATAAATGGTGAAGGTTGCGTCAGGAATGGCATCCCGTGTAAAACTTTGGCCAGATCACAGATGCGGGACAACAGAATGATTTCTAAGGTTTATAGGACAGTTGTGAGACCAACCATGATGTATGGTTTAGAGCAGGCATGGGAAAACTAAGGCTCGAGGGCCAAATGCAGCCCGCTGGGCTTCTTAATGCGGCCCGCCAACCTTGTCCAAATGAAATAATTTATTTATATAAACATTATACTTCTGCCCTTTGCTTGTAATGCCTGTATTTCCCCAGTAAATGGTGTCATAAATGGTATTTTAGGTTTTACACAGGCACTTGTACGTGCCAATTATCTTTGTTCAAACAAATGCTCCATCTTTCTGCTCTTGACTCGGCCCCTTGTGTCCAATTTTAGGACCGCTTGTGGCCAGTGAATCAGTTTGCCCATCCCTGGTTTAGAGACACCAGGAATAGACGGGAGGCAGAGCTGGAGGTGGAGGAGTTAAATATGCTGAGATTCTCTTTAGGAGAGACAAGGATGGACAGGATCAGGGATGAGGTCATTAGAGGGACAACACAGACAAGGTTTGGAGAAAAAGCTAGAGAAGACAGATTGAGATGGTTTGGACATGTTCAAAGGAGGGACAGTGGATACATTTGTAGAAGAATGATCCTAGAGATGGAGCTTCCAGGTTGGAGACAAAGAGGAGATTGAGGGAGGACATGGAGGACAGGGGGAGATGGTAAATTGTTGACTTTTTGACTGTGGCAACCCCTGAAAAAAGGACAGGCCAAAAGGAAAAAAAGGAGAAGGTGGGTCTTTCGCTCTTCAAAACTTAGATGCTTCTGTTTCATCTTACTTAGTCTTCATCGGGGATAACCAACCTGGTGCCAGGAGTCCCCCTGGTAGCCCCCTGGTCTACCTAAGGTACCAGCAGTCTGTGATGCAAAAAACAAGTCTGCATCATACAAGTAGCTCTTCATTATACTGAGTGTCCTTGATGCTGATGTGCCCCTGGACTTTTCATACTATCAATACAGTGACCCAGATGTGTTGGTGATGATCAGATTGTTGGGGTGTTTTTCTGCCTTTCCAAACAATTATTTCCATTTTAATTGTCCCGGACTTTTTTCCACAACAGTAAACCTGTTCAGATCGGAGTCGGAGACACAGGCGTGTCCATCTGAGGTGAAGATGTCAGAATTGAAATGACACTGGGGGCGCAGAAGGACACGGAGGGATGTAACTCACTGTGACAGAGCAAATAAAAAAAAAGCACCAGTATCTAGATGTCAGCAAGAGATGACAAGACGGTCAAGGCTGGACCGAGTGTTTTCCTAGTGGTCAGGTACACAGGGTCAAAGGCGTGAACATCAGTCTGCTTCTCTGCTTTCACTCTCTCTCCCTGTATGGCAGCTGTGCCATTGTTTATCCCCCCCTGTGCTTTAGTTAATACTGACTCAAATGAAGTCACAGTTTGTCTTATGTCCAAGAGCAGCAGTATTGATGTTCCAAACTACTGTCAGAGCACCGCGGCTCTATTTGTCTGCGTCTCTTAGACAATTGTCAAGGTAATAACTGGCATAATTTTCTCTAATTCTTGAAGCCATTTTGGACAATTTATTCCAGTCTTCTGTCGAATGTCAAAGACTTAGGTAATTAAAGTCCTGTTGGGACTAATTAGATTCATTTCTGTCTAAGTGTGCATTTAAGTTAGGTCAGAATTGACAAGAGTGAGATCATGCAGTGAACACTGAACGAAGTATCTTGGAGATTATTTCACGTTGTAACCAGTTTATTCTAGTTATTTGTAGTCACATGGATCATCATTAGCATCACTAGCATTAAATTGTTTGGGGTCACCCACATTATTTTGTGTTTTTCCATGAAAATCACACCATTTTTTACCATTGTTGTAAAATTATTTATATAGTCAAGTAAAAATAAAACATAAAAATATAGTTAAGACTTTGACAATGGTAGAAAAGAATTTCACCGTTTAAAATATTTTTTTTTTCTTTCATATTTGGTTTTGTGGAAGAATCCTTCATTTGCAGCGATTATAGCACTGGGTTTCCCAATCATCTGCTTTCCTTCTGACATAATGAGCAAACACATTGTATGTACCATAACCATACCATAACACTGAAGTGGAAATTGTTAGAATATCTCTCTACATTACATAGCTATTGCACCAATAACCAGATCTTGTTTACGTCTGATTAGTTTTAATGTTACCTTTGTTTAAAAAAAACAGTGTTTTTCTAGTTGGGCAACTGGACCTTACGTTTTTTGGACAATGTTTCCCTTCTGATCCAAGAGGTTTCAATAGTTCTAACTGTGGGGAGTAACTTCTGTGAGCGAGGAGTGAGGAGGGACGTTTCAGGTCCCTCCTGTTGGGTGGTGTTCAGTGTGTTAGCAGTGGTTAGATGGGCGTTGATGGGTTGTTACAATCATCTGAGACGGAACCTGGTTCATCTCAAAGACAGGATTCCAATACACAAGCTGAACAACGTGGTTTATGCCATTCAGCGTATTGAGTAGCAGGACTTTCAACCAGTTCAATTGAACTGAAAAAAATAAAGACTGCACACATACATTTTTGAGAATAATCAAAAATAATCCTTTGTAGCTTAAAATCAAAGTCATTCAATTTTGAGAAAGTCTATAGTAGCCAGGGCTTTGAACCAGAATAAGATAAGCCTTTCTATTCCAGAACAAAAAAAAAAGTTTTTTAGTTTTCTTTCTGTTTCAACCAAAAAAAAGTTCTGGCTTTTGTTCTTTGAGGCGGTTTGATGCCCCGTTGAGGAGTGTGCAGACCTCTACATTGGGGAGACCAAACAGCCGCTACACAGGCGCACGACCCAACACAGGAGGTCCAACTCCTCAGCCGTCCACCTACACTAGAAAGCTACAAATAACTCTTTTAAGGAGCAATATGCTCAAATCTTTGTCAGGACGGATGGCATGAGGATAAAAGAAGCCATTTTTGCCAATCTGGAAAAACCATCCTTCAACAGAGGTGGTGGTTTGAGACTCCACAGGTGAACCCAGGTCCAACCAACCTGAAACAGCCCTTTGTCCTCACTAACAGGATATAACTTCTTAACAGTTAGAACTGAAGAAGCCTCTTGGACGAGATGGGAAACATTAAAAAAAACTTGAAGACCAGTTGCCTAACTAAACTCATCAACCTTGTACGTGACCTGGAAAACTGAGACCCTTCACTGTTGGTGCTTTTTCAAAAAAAAACTAAAATATAGTGTTTTGCATCCACTCAAATTCTATGCTTTGTTTTTTTTGTGCCCTTTTCCAATTCAAGATCAGTATTTCTGTGTGTGTGTTTCAGTATTTAGGTTATTGGAAAAAAGAAGACTTCAATCTGATTTGATAAGTGTGTTTTGTGAGCTGACGAGGCAGAAAAACACTTGTTTTAACTGCGGCCTCATTAACGTTTACGACATGTGCAAACATCCTGTAAATGAAGGCAGCAGCCGATGAAATGTTGATTAAGATCATTTGACATGTTGGAGTGGAAAAAAAAAAAAACCCTGCAGTAATCTTTTAATTTCACCATTTCGTTTTTTTTTTTTTTGAATGTCACTTCGATCACTCACGCAGCTCTGAGCCACTTCAGTTCTCGGTGTTTACTGAAGGATGCTGGTGCATTTTTCCTTTGAAAATATGGGATATTATAAAAAAAATGTCCCACTTTGACTTGTCACTCTGTGTCTCTCTGTGTGTTATCTCCAGGCCATTTCTTCATTATCTATCTATTCCAGAATTCAGTCAATTTCCCCTCATTTAGGAAACACTATGTTGATTGAATATGATAATTGTGTATCTGTCAAACCAAATACCCCTGGACACTTTAATATAATTTATCATGTTAGGATGTTAAGGTGTTGATCAGGATTTGATTTGTGCCACGGAGGGGAAACATATTGCTTAAATGTTAAATTGCGTATTGGTTTTAGGATCTTTGTTTGTTTATCCCACACTTCACATTATTCCCAAGGGCTCGGATACCATTAGGAAATAACTGGTGCATGAAAACACTTTGAAGACAAGGAAAAGGGAGAGAAAATTGTCTCCATAGGAACTGGAGTTAATAAATCATGACTAAATAATATCAATAAAAACATTGTTATTATTAATATTTAATACAAAATGACTGAGACAAAGCCAGAGTTGACTTTAATAATATAATAAAAAGGCATCCAGCTCTTTAATGTTTACGGGGAAAAATAATGTAAAGCAAAAGAGCAGTCGACCAAAGTGACAGGCCACTATGTGTTTAATATTTACAGGTGGAATACATGAAAAGCTTTTAGTTTTGTGTTTTGTTTTATTTTTTTTCACCAGATGATTCTCCAGGGAAAGGTTTCTACTGCCACCTGTTATTAGTCAGATGTTTGCAGTATGTTTCTAAAAGCTGATGCACTAATGGCTTCTACTGGCTCTACTCCCAACATCGGCCTCTTCACGGAATTATAGTTTCTCTGGGAGTTCTATAATCTCAGCTGTCTGACAGAATCAATGTCGATTTTTTTTTAAATAAATGCACATATGTTGGTGTACAGCACTGTTGGTCCGAGCTTGGTGGACTTCACCTTTTATAAAAAAATGTTTCTTCTGACTTCCAGGCCATAGAATATCTGGTGAAACTTCATCTTCATCTGCTTGTCCGTTGCCGGGTCACAGGGGCAGCCGGCACCACCCAAGTCACACTGCACCACCCGTTTATTCTTCTTATGGATTCATTCGTCTCCATCCTCTTATTCGTTACCAGGTCTCTGGAGCAGCAGTCTCCGCCACTACCGTGCAATTCGCACTGCTCCACATTGTCCGCCTTCCTGTGGGTGGTGAGTCCACTGGAGGTCATGATCAGAGCAACTCAGTGGCAACCAGGCCTTGTGGTCCCAAGTCGCTTCCCTACTGAAGAAAATCATCCTCAGACACAAACAACTACAACTGGTACAATCGTTGTGAACAGTAAATTCCCAGACGTTGGTGGCCACACAGAATTACTCAATGGAAACTAAGGAACTTAGAAAGAAGATTCCAGAAGATGAGATATTGAGTCATTTTTAAAAAAAAAAAAAAAAAAAAAAGCTCATTAGGTTGATAGAGTTCGACTCAGGGTGGTAGAAGCTAAATTACATATTAGGCAACGGGCTCAAAATTAATGTTATTTTTAATTGAATATTTTAATTTTCCAGGTAAAACGACAGTTTCATGAATATTAATGAAACTGACGTATTCGAACGCAAACTATTAATAAAGTGATGTACCGCGGCCAAGTGGCAGTACACACAACATATATCAGACGGGTTCGGCCCCAGGCCCGCGGCCCTCCGTCATCCTGAACCTCCTGTGTATGCAGCTCATGGTGGCACTGCCAGGTCACACTCTCCAGCCTAACCTGCTAATGGAGTTTGCATATGCAGCCCACTCTCCACTGCCAGCCAGGCATTAATATGAATCATTCTCTGGAGGCTCCCCAAACAAGCCGGCAATTTGTCTTCACTAGCGAGCCGCCGAAAGATCTACACATGATATTCTCGATGGTCCAATGTGCGTCGGGGAGGGGTGGAGCGAGGTGTTATGAGATTGGTTTCATACACTTGACAGGGAGGGTGTGGATATGAATTGCAAGGTTATGCACAAAAGTGTGTGTGTGTGTGTGTGTGCTAGAGCGTTGCATGTGTGTAAATGGAGAGAAGGTCAAAAAGACCGTCAGGTGCAAAATTGGCAAGACAGAGAGACAGAATCCAGGGCAGCGGAGAGATTTTCCAGAGGGTCCAGAGCAGACTTGGGCAAACTAAGGCCCGGGGGCTGGATGTGGCCCGTTTGGCATTATAATCTGGCCCACTAGACTTGTCCAAATTTTAGTTACTACTGAGCACATTCCCCACTTACTGCTCCCTGGGCCCTCAAAGCTGCCAACGCTTCACTTTGGTGATGGTTTAAATACAGGCGTCACATTTGTGTAGTGTGCAGTGTTGTGGACCACAATGACAATGAGTTTGCTTTCCTTAAAGTGTGAAAGGAAAAGGTAGCAGCTCAACAAGCAACAAAAATCGGGGCAACATTGTTGTAAAACTCTTTGGTTCACCGCCTGTGTTCGAGTTCGATTCCCAGTGAGGGTGGTTGACTTCCAATGGGCTCGCTAGTTGCAGGAAGGTACGGTGTGTTGCAATGTGATTTGGGTGGCAGTTGTGAAGACTGCTGCCATTATGACTTGGCAAAATGGATGTATGGATGTATTGGGGTTACCATTAGAAAAACAAACATAGGTTCAAGGAAAGTTTCGCAAAGATAATTAGCTATTGACAGATTTAAGTCAAGAACATTCAGGTCACAGCACCATTTGAAGAATTCGAGTGGATCACGGCACCAGTTGAAGAAACCAGGTCACAGCACCAAGTTGAAAAAGAGTTTTCATCACAGCAGAAATAATTGGGAGAAAGGAAGTTCTAAGCTAGGAATTGATCTTTTGTTCAATAATAAACCACCTAAAACAATGTGGTTCAAACAGTAAAGCAAATGAAATCTACTGGAGAAGATCTCATACAAAGGTATCCTTCTGCGTGCACATTCAAGGATTATCGTCTTCTGAATACAGTATCAGAACAACCTGTCCAGGTGGAGTGGTTTCTCAACTTTGGTCTCACCGTCCACAGGAAGGCTGACAGAATGGAGCTGTGTGATTTGGGTGGCAGTGGTGGAGACTGCTGCCGCTTTGACCCAGTAACAGATAAGACAATGTTAGACAAAAAATGTAGGATTTAGCTTTACCTTCCTTTGCAAAAAAGTAATCACAACAAACCTTATGTTTTAAACCACTCCATGGCCCATAGATGGCCCCCGTGCCACAGTTTGAACACTCCTATAGTCTACAGAGAGGCTTAATACAAAAAAAACACGTGCCACCCTTCACATCTGCAGACAATAATTTGAAGTAAAAGTAAATCATCTTTGAACACCCACTCACCTCACCCTGCTGTTCAGCCTCCATCAGCCTGGACTGAGGAGATACAGTTGTTGCTCAACAAAAATAAAACCAAGGAGAAGAGAAATGAACAGCAAACAGAGAAACACAGAGAGAGAGACACCCCGGAGGTCAGAGAGGCTTACACCCTGGTTTCAAGTCTTTTCTTTTCCTTAGGTTGCTCCGATGGCTCTCCTCCAGCTTTGTGCTTTTTGTTGTAGTGTCAGGCAGGTCAGAATAAACAGAGTTTTGTCAGTGTTTGTGTAAACATGAAGACATCAGAGCCTGTTATCATTGAGAGCTGTTTGAAATGAAGCCAGCCACAAAACCGGTCGGCTCCAGAACAGAAAATCAAATAGATAAAAGTAGCACCTTAATCCAGAGTAAGAGCTGGGGTATAAAATGTGACGAAATAAGGCACAAACAAAACAAACCCATAAGAAAAAAAATAACTCTAATTTCAACAAATATATCTCCCTAAAATAAAACAGCCTGGATGTCTTATGGTATATCAATTTAAAAGTCTTTTAATTTTCTTTCCGTAAAAGTGAGGTCTTTACTCAAGTTCCACTTAATTTTTTCAATTGTATCTTATTTTTATATATTTTTTGACAATAAATTGTCAGTGTAACTTGCACCAGTGCCCTCTAGCAGTCAGTGTAAAAAAAAGGGAAATTACATATTTTAATGCATCTCTGCATGGAGTCACAAACCCAGACATAGGATGAAAAAATGTACAGTCCAGAAAATATAGTAATTAAACACTATTGGTGGAACTCTGTCTCTTTTTAGGGTCATGTTTGCATTTCACGAAGTACAACTTTGCATAGGACCTGGATTAGTAACAACTCAGGTTGGTGGCGTTATAACATCAGCAGGAAAATATCACAATGTAATTAATAATGTCAACAAAACTGTGATATTCCCGCATCTCTATCGTAGAGATCTAGAGAAGAACACAACAGCCAACAGTGGCTGACGTCGTTGCATGGTGTCATTATATAACGTGTTCTGGCAGCTCAGTTATAAAAAGCCTCCGAGTTTGTCAACAGCAGCCAGGCAGAGGAGTCCAGTGGGGCTGGTCATCACCATGGTCACAGCTGCCCGTATACTGTATTCTATAGTCAACTTCTCCGTTCAAACCAAACACAACAAAAGTCACGGGCTCTTCTGAGAAGCAAACGTGATTCCATCTTAGTTATGGATAAGAGTCTCTTTGGGATCATTGTATACGTAGTCATTTGATGATCAATACCAGGCATGGGCAAAATAAGGCCCGGGGACCAGATGTGGCCCGTTGAGTTTTCTAATGCGGCCTGCCATCCTTGTCCAGATTAAATAACGTATTTATATTATCATAATACTTCTGCTTTTTCCCTGCAATAATTAGATCCATTAATTAGATCCATCCTCCTGCTTTAGACTCGGCCCCCGTTTCCAATTTTAGGACCATCTACGGCCCGTGAGGCAAAAAGATTGGGGTGTTTCAGGTCCCTCCTGTTGGGTGGACCTGGGTGGGTGTGATACCAGTCAGATACAGCCATTGTGAGAGTTCTTCACTATTCTTGAGTTCTGAGTTTTTTTTTCAACTTGTCTCTTACTCATCGTCTGCAACTTTTTGCTCTAATTTCTCCACACACCAACATGTTCTTACATATCCTGTTTTTTTTTACCTGCTTATGTCATTAGTTTGAAGAGTTTTGGAAGCTACAGCTACGTATATGGCTTTATTTTATTATAAGGAAGAACAGAAGTTTATGAAGTGCTGGATTCAGCTACAGGAGGACAAACATCTGAGTGATTTGGTCTTTTATTTCAGTCTCATTCATATATTGTATTATACTGTGTTTTTTTGTAACTTTACAAATAACTGTTTACCAAAATAAAAAGGGTCTTGTATCACAGAAACACCAGTAAGTGACAAAATCTTTACAAACTCATTTATTCATCTCCACCTGTTTCCAGGTCTCGCGGACTCCTCAAATGCGACCCAAATCACACTGCTCCACACTGTTAGTCTTCCTGTAGGTGGTGAGTCCACTGGAAGTTATGTGGGTC
>JAFBJS010001423.1:13025-49900 GCA_016785265.1 Paraplagusia blochii | reverse complement strand
AGGATTAGGTTTTATATAAATATATATGTAATTTTTTAAATGAGAAACATGTGAGAAATCTAGTCTTTTTTCCTAAATTTTAATGATAATATTGCATTAATTAACCAAGATATCAAGAGAAAACAGAAAGTGTTTTTTTGATCAACGTTTTGGATAAAAATTTGTGATTTTTTTACTTTGATGAGAAACGGATATAATGTTTTACAAATATTTTCTGACCAACAAAGCATTCAAAAAATTTGATTACAAAGAATTTCAAATATTTTAATATATAATATGAAGATTTCTTAAAATTATCTTAAAATGCTCTATTTTTATAAAAAAAAATATTTTAAAATTCTGTATTTGCACAAGAAATGTGCAGGAAATCGAATAAAGATTTTGTTTAAAAATTCCAAAAATACTTTATTAAGTTACAAATTTGATTAGATCGGACAGAAAATATAAAATGTCCTCTTTTTTCTATAATAATATCTTTAAAAACTTTCCTTAAAAAATCACTAAACAAATATTTTCATGACAAATATCCAAGATTATTTTTTAAAAATCCAAACTTTTATTCATAATTTTTCACAATCTAAAGATTGTGGAGTTTTTTTTTTTAGAAATATTTATCATAATTTGATGAGACATGACAAACAAAAATTCTCAAATTTACATGATACATGCAATAAAAATACCTCTTTGCTTTCTTTCTTTTTTTTTTTTTTTTTAGAAAAATCACATTATAGATCTTCAATCTTACAAAAATGTCAAAGAAATGCAGGTAAAATCCTGGAAATATCCCCACAATACGTTTTCTAATCAATATCTATATATAACAAGAAACATAAAAAGAGATGTCATTTTTTTATTTTAATTCCCACAATTTCTAAATAATTACTAATAATTACTTATCATCCAACCAACATGACTAGAACACTCATGGACAGTATTTTTTTTCTCCAAAATATTTTCTTAACTGCTGTATTTTGATAAAAAGTTTAATCTTGTTTTTTCCAACATCTGACAAACACTATTATTTTTTTACCAAAACAATTTCTTTAAACGATTTTCTTTGGTGAGAAACATACAGTAAGGACAACACTTTTAATGTTGTCCTTACTTACTTATAACCCTAACCCTAACCCTGACCTTAACGTCCTTAGCCTTTATTTTCAAAATCTTAACAAAATGACATGCTAAATTAGGATTTTGATAAGCGTTCCAGATAATAAATCTAATAATAAAGATACAGACAGGATCCAAGTTTGAAAAAATAACTGAAAAGCTGAATCTGAAGAACCTTGACTCAAGAACAAGTTTGACTTAAGATCAAGACCATTAGGTGCAGATATTGTTAGCAAAGAATTGAATAGGCTTAGTTGTGACTTACCGCTTCTGGTAAAGTCTCCTGTACAGGCCATATACTGTATGATGAACAGCAGACTGAACATAGCAAAGATTAAAATGACAGCTGAAGGACACTCTGTAAAATAACAACAAAACCAAGAGATGTTTACAGAGCTCTGTGTAATTATGACATGCAGGTTGTGACTAGTGAGAGAGAAAAGGGAGGGAAGGGAGAGAGGGTGAGAGAGAAACGGAGCAACAGGGAGGAGAAAAAAAGAGAGAGAGACTGTTAATACAACTGATATTTGTCTGAGGAGCAGTGGGAGGAGGAGGAAGAGGAGACGTGATCTTCCGCATTAGAACCTGCTGTTTTGCGTCAGCTGAAGGCCGCCAATCTGTCAGTTTAATGCAATGGGTATGAGTATTGGTTTGTGCGTGTGGGTGTTTGAGTGGGTAAAAGAGAAGTACTAAAAGTGTGAACATGACCTGCTGAAAACTATTGACTCATCTTCATGTTGAAACCTCTGCCTCCAAGTGTGAGAAAAGGAGGAAATGAGTTTGACTGCCACGGGGACTCAGTTACTTTAGCATCGCTGGAGGAGAAAAGAACAAGGTACAAGAAACATATTTTCTTTTGTATGATTTTTTTACCCTCTTTTACAAACTTTTTACAGTAAAACTGTTTACTGTTTTTTTACGGCTGCCACTACTTGAGAAACTGTGATGCAAATTTAACTGTAATACAACAACAGTTACAGTAGAGAAGAAAGAAAAAATATATATAACAGTTTTACTTTTTTATGAAGATTTTAGACCTGGGGCTATGATTGAGTTAACTAATCAAAAGATTTTTATCATTTGACCACTGATATCTGCTGATTCTATCCACAGCTTAGTCAGTCTGAGGCTGCAGTGATGAAACACAGTCAGCTGAGCAGCTCACTGGCTTTTTTTAGGTGACTGTTACAGTCACGGCTGCGTTAAAGAAATAGTTAAACCTCAGCAGTCAAACATGGTTATTTATCATATAAAGTAAGCAAAAATTATTGTTGTTGTCAAGTTGCTAAATCAGGGATCTCAAACTTGCGACCCGTGGGCCATTTGTGGCCCATGGAGCGATATTTTGTGGCCCCCCACCTTGATGTGAAAGTTGAATGTTAGCGGTGCCCACAAGATTCATAGAAGGATTCTACTGCAAGTCAATGGTGAAAAATGGTTTTGTTTGATGCACTTAGTGGTAGACACTGCTGTGGATCATCTGAAGTGTTGTATTCGGTGGGAAACTGATTTTTTCATTTCATTTTTGCTATTTTTTTCTTCTGTATTGAACATTAACTGCCCTATGGTGAAGTATCAGTGGGTATTTGAGTTTAGGACCCCTGTGCTAAATATTTCTGATTCCTGTTTTAGGCAAGATGAGAGACCGACTTCTGGAGTTGCAGACATTTATCCCCAACTCTTCACCGGAAGAAGATGAGAAGGAGCTCAGGAGTGAAGAGACCCCTGAGGATGAGGAACAGCTAGAGCAGCAGGCTATTGTGTTTGACAGCGAAGACCTGATAGAGAGCATCTACAGGGAGACGCAGGTGATGAGGAAGGAGATTCAGCTGCTCAGACAGGACGTGAAGCGCCTGGGGAAGCAGAACAGCAGGTTTCTCACGTCCGTCAGGAGGATCAGCAGCATCAAACGAGACTCCAACGCTCTAGGAAAGCACATCAAGGCCAGGGGGGATGCGCTGTACGCACGGCTGGAGCAGATGGGGAAGCTTTGTAAGCACCTGGATGAGGAGCAGGGGCCCTCGTCGGCTACAGCCCGCATGGTGCGTTCACAGTACATATCTCTGACCAGCACGTTCCACAGCGCCATATGTGAGTACAATGAAGCAGAGATGGCCCAGAGGGAGAACTGCAAAACACGCATACAGAGGCAAGCAGAGATCATGGGCAAAGAGGTGACCATGGAGCAGATAGACGAGATGATCGAGACGGGCAAATGGAACGTCTTCTCAGATAATCTTCTCTTGGAAGGAAAGACCGCCAGGTCGGCTTTAAACGAGATTGAGAACAGACACAAGGAGCTTCTGGAGCTGGAGGGTCGCATCAGAGACATTCATGATCTTTTCTCCCAGATGGCCATGCTGGTGGAGGAGCAGGGCGACATGCTGAACAACATCGAAGCAAATGTCAGTGCCACAGAGGACTACGTCATGAAAGCTTCAGATGAAGTCAAGAAAGCTGTGAGGTACAAGAAGAATAATCCATGTAAGAAACTCTTCTGCTGGTGCTTCCCTTGCTGCAACTGAGAGAAGAAGTGAGTGAGGACCAGAACACAGAAGAAATGTTTGGAAAAATTCTGGGAAAGTTACTTTTTAAATCTTTTGGGATGCCATTTCCTTTTCTCTATCTCCCAAGATTTACTTTGCTTACACAACATATCTGCAAAATGTATTTTTAATCTCATTTTCACATCACATTGTTTGGAGAAATTATTAAATTTGTCCAATTGTAGTTTAGTATAGTAAGAAAACGAAAACTAAGTTGAGCGCCACCACACACACTATCATTTCACCAAAGGGCTTCGTCAGCTTTCAGTGTTTAATACAAAAGAAAAGAAATTATAAAAAAAAGCAGTTTTCCATAAATTCTGTGTAATACAACACTGAACCAGAAGGAGACTGTGGGTCAGGGTTTTGAGAACTATAGGATTTACCATAAAAAGTGGAGAAAAAATGTATACAATATTAATATAATTTCAACTTGCACATCAAGATGGGGGCCACAAAATATTGTTCCGCAGGCTGCAAATGGCCCACGGGCCGCAAGTTTGACACCCCTGGTCTAAATAAATATAAAATACCATTATAGTCATTGTTACCAACGAACCATTAAGGTTCTTCATATGTAATTTTTTTTTTTAATAAGCAAAGTTTATGTTCTTATGCTAATGCCGAGGACATAAACATTTATGCATTATCACTTAAAAATTTAAATTCTTTTCATTTTTTTCTTATACATTTAAGCTTTGTTTATCTATTCTGTCTTTGTCATAAAGACGCTCGGTTAAATATTGGACCATATAGTTTCAACACATAAACCATTATGACTTACAGTAGCCTAAGGTTATTAGTATTAGTCCACCTGAATAGCTATTAAATGATGTCTAATCTGTTAGTTTGTTTCGCTTGCACTTTATTTAAAATATTTAGGATGTTCTACGTGATATTTCCCTGGGTCACACTGGTCTATTTATATTTATTTAACTCTAATCAGTCAGTCCCAACTGCATCTGTAGCTGTGTCCAAATAAAAACCTTCAGCAACTGTCTTCTTCACTCAGCCGGTTTCAAACAACACGTCCAAGTGCAAATAAATGATTGGGTCTGCTGTTGGTGTTGCATTTACAGAGTTTTATTTAGACACAGAGATGAGAGATGATAACGTTGCAGTTGCACTTTTTTTTCATTTAACGTCAATATGTCTCAGTGATGGGGAGGAACCAGAACTTAAAATATTGCTCTGTATCAGTACATCTGTTGCTTCATACAAGATCAGGATGCAAAAACCAACAGATCTAATTGTGGTCAGCTGGGCGGGGTAATGACCCTGACGTGGACTGCAATAGCAATATTTTATCAAACTTCTATTCATTTACGGTCATATTTACCTATAGATGGGGCTCAATGATATTCTCCACCATCAGTGATAAATCCGTCTTGTGCTTCTTTTACGTTTCCTGAAAACAAACCAAATTAATTATGTTTGTATTACAGGGCTGGTTTACCCAGACAATATCAACCGCATGTGTGTTCATTCAGATCCAATGCTGACAAAAGAATCAGATGACTTACTGTTTGCAGAGCAGGCCCGTCCCTCTGTCCTGTTAGATTAAAAGAACAGAAGGATCTTTGCACATGAGAAGAGACCCATCTCTTAAGGTAGAAGTATTTTATGTGGTTCTCAACTGGTCTCAGTCTGGGACCCACATTTTCCTGTGTTCATTAAGTCGCAACCCACTCATAAAATTCAAACCAAACAAATTAAAACTTTGAAAAATCCCTTGTTTTAACATACTAATCCTATTCAGCAGAATGTGCCTTTCAAAAGAGATTTTCTTGAATAAAATACATGCTCAACAGCTGATTCACATTATTTGATTTTTGACCAGCTGTTAGCGACCCATTCAGAACAGGTCCATGACTCACTTTTGGGTCGGGACCCACCAGTTGAGAACCACTGTTTTACTGCAGCTTCTTCTGTGTTAAACGTGTGTGTGGTTGCACTACATTAAACAGCTTTTGTGTTACTCAGTTGTTGTGATGGGGTAATCTTTACAGGAGGTATGACTGGCTCTGTTTGGTTTGTGGCCTCTTGGATTACTTGGCTTTGGAGGCTGCTTTGTCCTCCCATCAATAATGGTCTTATCTCTGTGATTGAGAAATAACAAGTCAAGAGACTCACTACAACCAGGATGGCCGAGTGGTTAAGGCGTTGGACTTAAGATCCAATGGACAATAGTCCTCGTGGGTTCGAACCCCACTCCTGGTAATGAACATTTTAAAGTAGTTACCTCTTCATACAATTCCAAAAAAAAAAAACAAAATTATGTATATCAGTATTAGGAGATACAACAAAGCACAAATCCAAACTGTGGGTGGCAAAAAGATACTATCTAGCTTTAGGAATTGCTGATGAAAATCAGCAGTGTTTAGCTGATCTATTGCAACATCCTGATGTCTAAACACAAGTTTAAAAATTTTAAAGAGTTAAAACGTTGTGTTCAACATTACGGTTTAGTTAAAAAATCAACAAGCACATTTAATCCACAGCACATAAAGCTGCTAAACAGTGAGAAAATAAAACAAACAAACCAAAAAAACCCATCATTAAGCAGTTAATTTTAATCACACCACAAAGTTTGAGAACGCTGGTCCTCTGAGTTAATTTCGCTGCCCATCGTAGATCACTTAATGACGTCATTTCCTGACATAGCTGCGTCAGGGCTAGGCTAACGTACTTGTAATAAACGAATGTATACGTGTAATAAAGTGAGTTAATTTCGCTGCCCATCGTAGATCACTTAATGACGTCATTTCCTGACATAGCTGCGTCAGGGCTAGGCTAACGTACTTGTAATAAACGAATGTATACGTGTAATAAAGAGACATTTTGAGGGGGGGTGGGGGGGGTGACACACAAAAAATAGAAAACCCAAGTCTGATAATTACGTACATACAGAACATTCGCAAAATAAAATGAGTAATTAGACACTTTGTCACCGCGGCGTACATGCTAGCGGCTAACATTACAAGACTGATTCTTACTGGCTGAGGCTCGTTACACCTTTTATAGCAGAGAAGAGTGCTATTGTCTATATTGGGGCAATGAAAAAAGGATGGATTTATGAACTAAATGACGAAAGGGTAAAGTCCAAAACTTTATCACGTTTTTAAATACAAGTTAAAAAATATATATATATATAAACCAAGAAAGTACTAAAGTAGTGGTTTACTAATGAGATAACAGTAGGAACTAATGTGCTTTCACGGATTAAAAAAAGTCATTAACAAAATTGATCTATGAAATTCCGTGTTTGAACAGTATTTTATGTTGCCATCATCTGGTGCCATCTAGAGGTAGATATTGGAGGTGTGATTTTATATAATATATAAAACATACATTATACAATATATAAAACATCACAAATATGTTGTAATGTATATGTTCAATATTCAATACACCATGACAGATTTGTGTCGACGGTGATTAGTTAACGATAAGTACTTTGATGTATGTATTGAGTCATAGAAAGATGTAAAACAAAAACATTTTAAGTACTTAAGTCTTACAAGGAAATAAAATAAACTTTGAAACTAGACGCACGTCTCTTTTACAGGGCTCTAGTGGCGCAATCGGTTAGCGCGCGGTACTTATAAGACAGTAACCTGCAGAGTGATGCCGAGGTTGTGAGTTCGAGCCTCACCTAGAGCATTTCTTTAAAAGTTGACGCCTGATAGCCAAGTCAACCATTTTGACTTGACGTACTAATAATACGTACTATTAATAGTACTATAAATACGTACTAACGTACGTGACGTACTAATAATAGTCGAGAGATATGTTCAAGAAAATCAAAAAACTCAGTGTTAAAAACCAGGGGTTTTATTAAAATGCTTCAAAAGTCAAACAAATGAAGCTGGCATCATGTGGTTGGGAAAACACACACACTTCATACAGCAAGAGTGAAAACAAATAACACTGAGGAAAAAACATTCATACACTCCAGGTGCCTGCAAAGACATGTCAGTGTTGTAAAAACAAAAGTGACGAAATACAATTGTCCTGAAGGCTGATTAAATGTTACCGTCCTTAAAAAAACAGTAAGAAATAAAATTAAAAAAAAAAAAACACCATTCAACATAGATATGGATCATCCACATTAAAAATACAAAAAACTGTAACAACTACATACATTTTATGTCATCTGAATGAAAACTGGACGGAGTGGTTACTCCTAGACTGCAATAATTACATGAGGAACACGAAGAGAGCAACCAATATTGCTGACAAACAGCGCCCCCAACGTCCTGATTGTATTTTACAGTACATGCCATCATGTGCAAATTATTTACTCAACTATTATTTTTTTCCACAAAATTCACCAAATAGTACCTGCAAAATATTTTTGAGAAAAAAAAAACAACATCTCAAGATTTTAAAAGAGGGTAAAGTTCTATCATATCAGGCTTTAAAATAAAAAGGCAGAAGACACGTTCAAAGAAAATTAACTTTGACTGATGACATCTTATTGGAAAGTAAAGCTGCTGTGATCCAACATTTTAGGACAGCAGAACCATCACAGTCCTTAATGTCAATAGCTGAATGAGGAGTGTAACAGGTTGCTTCAGGAAGGAATATAACCTATATCTGTAAATAGAGCAAACTGTTTTTTGTTAAAATTATGTCTGACTAAAACATCCAATACGTCAAATGGGGAATTACAGAAATCAAAAGTGAGACAAATGTCTTCTTCTACATCAGATGGTAGCGATGGCAATGTTAGCATTTTCTCCATTCATATAAATGGTATTTTGAGCCTTTCCTCTGATGTTACAGGTAAAACAAGGAAATACTTCCTCTGCATATTCTGAAATAATTCCACAAATCATCAGAAGTATTTAAAGCCTTATACACAACCTAATACTGATTGACTGACTAATGTAAAAGGTTGACTTGCTTGTGTGGCTATTGAACAATTATATTTAGTGGTTAAATGATAGAAATTGCTTTGTTGGTGATAAACATTGCAGAATGATGTGTGACACAGACACACGCAAAACGTGTCAGTGGTTAATTCAGCACTGCAACAAAACACACGTGGCTAATACTGAGGGATGTGGTACAATACACACACACACACACACACACAATAATGAGGAAACTGATGTGTCAGACTTAATGATTGTGTTCACACACACACAGGCACACACACACGACAAAGTAACAAGCTACAACCCTGAGACAACCAAAAAAAAACTACAATCAACACAATGGAGGTGTGATGGAAAAAAAAACACACAATGGATAATTATTGTAACATAATGTAATGGTTTTTCTAAATGACGGTTAGCTGAGCCTGTCGTTCGTGTCAAAAACACCTGACCAGCAGGGGGTTAGTGAGGTCATCACAGCCCACGGCCACTCATCCACTCTGATGTTCAGGTAGTGTTTGTTTGTACTAGCTACATTTAGACTTTCAGAGGAAATAATGAAAATAGTTGCTGGTTATTTATCTGTCAAAGTGGCTGGTCGATAATGCGTTGCTGTGGAAACCCTGGTGATGATTTTGGCTCATTTCTGATCCACACGCCAGCGTGTGAGTCAGAAGAGAGAAAACAGGAGGACGAGGACGCCATCTAGCAACAAAACCGCTGTTGAGTGTCCTCAACCAAAAGAGGGTTAGGGTTAGCATGTCTAACAAAATTCCATTGTTAGAATCATGCTGACAAAGGTGCTGGTCTCAAGTCAGTTACTGATATGATTCAGATGTGATGAGTTTGTATTGTATTTATGTAGAATTAAAATAGTGAATAAAATTGGGGCTTTCTCTGCCTATTTGTTATGTCCCTAGGGAAATGTTCAATTAGCAGGCTGGACTAAATAGATTACAGGCACAGGCAAACTTTAGTCAAAGGTTTGCCTACACCGTTGTCCCTAAAATTGGACTCAGGAACCAGGTTGCGAGCAGAGTGTCAATGTGACCTAAAATAAAAGATATTTTAAAGTCAAACATAAAGGCTATGATGGTCTACCCTAGTGTTCCCTAACCTTTTTTGCGCCACAGACCGGTTAAGGCAGGGGCTTCAAACTGGATCCACAAAGGGCCGGTGTGGCTACAGGTTTTTGTTCCAACCTACCAGCAGCACACCTGACTTGAATTTTCAATCAACTGATTTGAGTCTCCAGACAGCTGATTGGTCAACTAGTTTGCACCAGATAGGTTGGAACAAAAACCTGCAGCCACAGCGGCCCTCGAGGAACAATTTGACACCCCTGGGTTAAGGTCTTGTACTATTTTCACGGACTAGTCTTTAAAGTTGTGGCAGATAAAAACCCCTTAATTAAATTTAATGTCTGGTGTTCTGAAATATTATCCTAACTACTTTTTCCTGACCCGAATTAACTGTACATGGGCACAACAAGGGTTTTCCAAGTGCATCCAGCCTATAATTTTCTCCTACTGGTTGGGAAACACTGGACTACTCTAGATAATTTAATGAGAAACCTGGACATTACAGGGAAAGCAGATAATAAAGTAATTACTTGATTTGGACATGTTTTACAGGCCAGATTATAAAACTGAAAAAGCCCCTGGGCCTTAGTTTGTCTAGACCACAACATGTTTAAAGCATTATACCTTATTTAATGTTCTACAAGTTATGGACAGATTTACTGATAATTGTAATAATTAAATTGTTAAACCTAGCAACAATAGGTTTTAAGTTCAACACGGTTGGTACCTTGTGTTAAAAAGGTACATACGTATATCCATCTAACAGCCTTCAGTGGCAAACGTTTGACAGACGTGGATGTGAGGCTATGATGTAAAGTTTTAAAAACACCTGTGAACTGTTACCGCTTCAGTTAGGAGACCTTAACAAGACCCACACTATAAACTCAAGTGTGTTCAAAGTGAAGGTTCTGTTCTCAACTCCAATGAAGCACAGTACTGACTTTGATTCAACTATGACTCTTATAAAAATAATAATAAAAAAAATGTTTTCTCTAATTTTGTACAGAATGTCAAATGAAATGAAACAGCCAGTGTGGTAAATTAGACCCGTGTACTTTGGAAAAACAAAAACAAAAAAAAAATTAAATTTGCCTGTGCTAATTTTGACCAACATTATTAATGTTAATATAAATTCACAAAAGTTTTATCTTGTCCTATGAAAATATGGGAGTCATTCTGTGGGCGTGATTCTTACCAAAGTTAAACGACCAACGGCGTCAAACCAGCAGATTTCCATCCTTCTCAGGCTGGATGAGAACAGCGTGTGTAAACAATGTAAACACTGGAGGATAAAAGAAGCGTTCGAGTCTTGATCGTCAAAAAATGTCCACATCAGGCTACTGGCTTGAGAACTGAACGCAAGCACCGTCCCTCCTTTGTCAGCTCTCTGGTGAAGCACATGCAGGGCAGAGGGATAGCCTCCTCCCGCCGAGTGATCGTGTTGAACTTGCACTTCTTCAGGTGGTCGGCCATGCTGGCGATGTTGGCAAACTTCCACTCGTCGACTGTGCCGAAAGCAGTGCTGAAACGCCACACCTAAAAAAAATGTGCAGCCCACATTATTACTGTTACATTAACTACACTGGTCACTTGTAAATACTCATTTACACTGATGGTTGTTATTACAACTATTATTGTCAGGACTAGTGCTGGGCGATTTGAGATAAGTATCGGGGTAACAATAGAAAAGCCCCCCCGATATATATCGTGCCATTTTCTCTTTTCTTCGTTTCTTCCGTTTTTAATATTGTTTCATAAAACATTATAAAAAAAACATATGGTCAATAGTCTACGATTATTTTATAAATAAGTGTAAATAAGTGAAAACAATAAAGACAACAGAGTGAGTTTTCACAAAAAAAAAAAACTCGTATTTTGGTTCTGCAACATGACGCCGCTTTACATTTTGTGTGATGCTTTGCCTTATTTCACTAAGAAGTCACAAGGACACGCAAAAGATTGAAGTTTTGGAGTAGAAACAGACAGAGAGGGCTACGCAAGAAGCACCTTTACCGAAAAGAAGCGGTACGTCAGTGATGTTACACTAGCTACACTGTTTTTTTGTTACATTTTGGGTGAAAGAGGTCCAACACGGAGCAGAAGACAGCCATATGTAAACTGTGCTGAAGGACTGTTCACCGGAAGCCGACATAACATCACCTAAAGAAGGTACATAAATACCTAAAATCCGAGCTAAACCAAGTTGTGGAACAGCAAGTGCAAGTCGCAAAAAGAAAATATATCCCTGCTAGAGATAAAGCATTCTTTCGCTGAAGACACGCTGTATGAAACAACGTCCCCATGCAGTAAACAAATCACATATGATATTTCACATTAAATTTGTAAAGCCGTGTTTCCCAATTATGCAGCATTCCATGTTAGCACTTTAATTCATGGTTAATGCCATTTGTGAAACACTGATGTTTAATTTAGACAATTTACATTTACAGTTTGAAAACTTTGCACTACAAAGTTACAGATTTAAGAAAGTTAAAAAATATTTATATATTTTCTCCCTATAAATCTGAAAATATGGTACTGTACTTCTACAACAGCTTTTTTTTATTTGATCCAACTCTATTGTTGCACTAAAATGTGTGTTTTTATTTTGTGAAGTTAAATATGACTGAAAAATAAAGTTGGAGAAAGGTACTGATATTTGTCTAACCTTTTATTATGGTATATCGTGATATACTGTACATCGTTATTTAAAAAAAAAATTCTATGTGATATGTAATATTTTTCATATCACCCAGCACTAGTCAGAACCATAGAGTATAACGCTGTAATATAAACTGCAGCTTCAACTGGCACCAATATGTCAACATAAGATTTAGTTTTAGGTACCGCAGTCTCTCCTGGCCAGTGTTGAATGGTTAAAGGAACAGTGAAGTAAACTTTATATTACAAGTATGTTTTTTGTAAAAAAAAAAAAAAAAATTTACCTTATCTGTGATCTGCCATGAAAGAGATCCATCAGCACGCTTCTTTTTCCCCCACAGCATTACCACCATGCCTCGCATCTGGAGCAGACTAGCGCACACGTCCCTCATGGTGCGCGACACTCTGGATAGTTGGCACAAGCTGAAGCTGTCCAAGAAGCCTGCTACATGTTGCAAAACCTCAAAGGGAAGTGAGCTGAACTGGTCGCACATGGAATCCAAGTGTCTGTTCTTTCTTGGATGCTTTGCTCCATTATTTAGAGGAAGACTGGGACGAACTCCAAAAGATCCGAGGTGCCTGTCGTGAATGATTCGGAAGCCCTGGACAGAGGGACAGAAACGCCTCTGGGAGTAGGTGCAGCCGTAGTAGGCCAAAGGACAACGCTGCTCCATCCAGCCGTTGAGACCAGCATGGATGTCGCCGTGAACATTTTTGAAATGCGATGAAAACTCATCTCGCCGGAACAACTGCCCACAGACAAAGGTAAACATGGAGCGCTGTTTGGTTTGGTATCGGGCCACGCATTCCAGCACCAGGTCTAATCTGAGTGTGTGGAAGGGACTTGGGTTGGATAGCTGTGGACTGGCGTGGTCACAGGCAGACGCTGAGGCAATGTCTCCCACCATTGTGTTGGTTGCGAGAATCGCTGAAGGGAAGGAGAAAGTCTGCGTACCGAAATCAATGTGGTAGCCATCCACAAATCTGCTATCGGAAATTCCTCTGCCCCCTGGGGAATCACCGAGACAAAACAGGAGAGCTGCAGTGATGAGATCAATACCATTTAGCCCCATGGGATCATCAGCCACCTCCAGGTCAGACGTGTCAACTGCCTTGTCCTCCATCTTTGCTCGAAACAAGTATGGGTCTGACATGAGAGCCCGTCGACTGTTGAATGTAAACATACTTATGCCTCTGAGGACTTCTACGTTGTGTAATTTACGCTCCAAGCACCTGTACCTGAGTTCAGAGGGTAAGTACTGCAAGACGTTATTTCTCACATGATCGGACAGCAGGAATGGCATTGGGGCTACAACAGGTACTTGTTGAGGCACTGGAGGTCTGTGATCTACAAAATCTTGGGGCACCTCTGGCCAGGCTGGGTTAGGATTATCTCTTGGCTCTTCAACGATATCTTCCTTTTCCTGAAACAACAATTCGACAAAATCGTTTTCTTCCACCCAGCTGATAGCATCTTCTTCACCGTCCGTCCCGACTGCACAATCCACTCCACCTACTGCTCCAAGCTCAGACTCCGATTCGGCGTCACTCTCTTGCATGTCTACATTCCTTCCTCCTTCAGCAACATAAACATTATGATTATCACCATTTTGTCCACTGCGGGGAACTCTTTTCTTATCAGTCTTTTTGCTATTTACATTTCCTACACTGACGTCCATGTCCTTGGAACTAGAGACAATGTCCAAAGCCACTGCCAAACTCCTGCCTGCCTCCAGTGAGGCACTATACAAATCATTATAAGGCTCTTCTTCCATCTCCACTGTCTTATTATCCAACACTGACTCTGGTAAACTTGACAACGTAGCCATCTTCTCACTTTCATCTTTATCTTCTGTGATTCCATTCTTTGACACGGTGGTGGTAACTCTCAAGGACTCCAACAACATCCTCTGGTCCTGCAGGGCCAAAGCCATGTCCAGCTGCTCCACCTCATCAAAGTCTTTGCTCAAGTTCTCATAGGACTTGCGATCGGCGTAGCTGACGGGCCAGCGGTTCCACTCCATAGTACAACAGACTACACTGGCTGGGCAGACCTCAAGGTGTTGGGCCATCCTGATCCTTGCAACAGTGAACGGACAGCCGAATTCACTGTTGAGACAAGACAGCCGCTCGTATGGACACAGCAAACGATGCTCCTCAAGTTTGCACGTGTGGAAAACAGCACCACAGACCAGGGGGCAGCACATGAGGTCGCATGAAACACCAGTCTCTGGTCTGACCATACATCTTCTGTTGATACATTTTAGGCAGTGAGAATGAAGGTTATCCATTTTTATTTATGGATTCTTTCAATCTGGGGGAAGGGTCTGATGTGCTGCACCCTGAAACAAATTATTTAAAAAAAAATATGTGATCAATAACCCTTAATAACAACAGCCATGATAACAACAACACAGTTTTGGGTAAGCACGTGCAACCAAAGGCTATCACAGAACATGTTGGTGTTACATTATACCATATACGTTGCACGCAAAACACAGCACACTGACGCAACACACGTGAGCAGGCTTTGCCTTTAGGTATTCTGTTACTTAGCCTCACATGTGCCCTTTACAGCATATTTAGACAGTTCAGTGTCAGTTCATGTCTGGCTCCCTAGATGTCAGCCAGTACAGAAACCCTTCTATGACCTCTGGGCAATGATGACTCTTCACTTTCAGTGTATCAGACAGCCATTTACCCATAGGCAGAGCTGAAACCCTTCAGGTTATTATTCAGAATCTGCAACAACTGGTCTAATATAATATAAGATAAATATTTAAGATGAATATCTCATTATCATTAGCCTTGGGGAGTTTTGAGGTGGTTTGGCTGCTCAGGTGGGATAATGAATGGTGACTCAAGGGGAGGCCAGACAATGCCATTCAAGAACTACAACAATGCAAGTCTACACACACCTGTGGCAAAGTCATATAAAATATCAACAAAAAAATGTGTCACCCCCTTTTTTGTCTTGTGAGACACTTTTTAAATGACCAAACTGTAATGTTCTATCAAGATTGAAAAGTCTAAATAAATTTGTCAATATAAACTGGATATCTTACTCTCTACATTAACATATAACATCTAAGTTATACCGTTTGACTCACTAGCTATATTATTCTCTTAAGCACAGTGATTTGCATCTTGAAATAGAATTTCATCTCTAGTTTTTCTTACGATTATGTTTTTATGTTATTGCTCTGTATCTACCAACACTCCTTTGGAGATCTACTGGTAGATCACCCCTGGATGAAAGAATATTTTGTCATAAATTTAATTTATAATTATAAAAAATATTATTAATTTAGTTTATAATTAAGAAAAAAAGTATTATTAAGATAGATTATCACTGTTAGCTGTTCCTGTGTACTGGAAATACACATAGCCCATTTACCTATTATACACGTCAAAAGCTATTTTTAATCTACGGTTTTTGAGTAAATCTAAATCTGTAAAAGACTCAAACACAACAGTTTCACTTATCAATAACACACAAATGTCGAGATCTTAACTAGACTGCTGACTTAAACTAGGAAAAAACCGTAACTAAACTTTACAAGGAAAAATACTGCAGATAATAATCTGTTTATTACAACATAAACATGTTGTAATAAACACGACAATTAACGACAGTTCATTTTCACAGAATAAATAAGATTAAAAAAACGGATTGATGCGTTTTAATAACAATTGTTTCCTGTGTGTTGATACAACAACGTGTGTCACAGCTGTTGATTAAAAGGTGTGGAAATGTTCATTTACAAAACCGCAAAACAAAGACCGAGATTCACGATTTTAATGAGATTAGATTTAGCCTCATACTTTAATGATACCAAACTGATGCCTTTTTCACTTGTATTGTTATCATATACTACAGTATTTAGTCTTTATGGAAGTAAAGAAAGAAAAACCGCCAAAACGCCATGTTAGGTACATGTAAATACGAAAACAGCAGCTAACAGACTGAATTACGCAAGCGTTACTGAGAAAAGAGATAGCAAACTAGAGCTAAAAACACAAACAACACAGTAGCCGGCTCTTTAATGCATCCGGAATTTAAGTCTCGACATCCAATATTAACGTTACTAAAACATAATAAGTTATTCGCGGACTTAATGCAGAAACAATACGTGGTGACATAATAAATGAACAAAGTTTATGAACTTAAACAAAAGAACATCAACAACATGTATCATGGCCAAGTGGTTAGCCATAGCTACGACAACGTCGCTTCGACAAAAACTGCTTTCTTACCCGAGAGTAAACGGGGACTTCAGTGACGCTATTCACCAGTATCTTTGGTTCGGGTGAATCGTCAGAGGAAAATCTACATCCACAATAAAAATGTCCCGGTCTTATTTGTGTCAAATTGTTCTTTTGTAACATGAAGGACCTCCTGTGACTATGACTGTGCTGCCGTTAAAGCCCTTCTCGGTTCTGACGGAGTTTGTGTTGGTTGGTCGTGATGCCGTACGTCGAAGCCCTACGTCATGACGTCAAGACACCGGTCAAATTTAGACAAGAGAGCGAGCACTGAAATAGAGACTGAAATAGAGCAGGGAAAACAGAGGGAAATACCCTGAGCGGCGAGGAGTGCACAAGTTTACATCTTATTCCTGTTTGTGCTCCAAAGAGTAATGTACAAACAGAGTAAACATAATCATGGAGAACAACTAGAACACTAACATATAATATGAGACATTATTTTGTTAGTTATACATAGAAAATGTTTCAGTTTAGTTCAATAACTGGATCAATATAAAGTTATTTTTCTCTTAAAATAAGCTGAAACAGCTAAAATCTCTAAAGTCAAGATGTTTTAATTCCCTATACAATAATTAACATAGGAAGAAAATAAATCATACTACTGACATTAAAACATAAGTAAACAACAAAATTAGTACTGTTAGTCTGCTATTTTAAGGTTGGTAAAAATTGTGTTAAAACAACTAGGCATGGCACAGTAAATATTGTGGTTAGTGCAGGTGATTGGGCGAAAAGAATAACAAAAGAAAAGAAAAACTCAAAAAACAGGAAAGTTAACACAAAGACAGTTTTGCCCAAGGAGATGCTTTTTTTTTCATTATAAAAAATATCATTCTGTGCCAAATTATTTGGTTTGCAAAAATACATAAAACATTAAGAATGTTTAAAAAAACAAGTCCATACATTTTAAACTAAGCAACAAAATTTGTCTAAAATGAGCTCCACCAAAAAGACGGAGTAAAACAGAAATAAATCAGAAGATGAAAGAAATACAACACTACACAAAATAAGTTTTTGCAAAATATCCTAACACATTTGTGAAGATACTTCACCAGGTACTTCATAAGGTACTCTTTCTTAAGTATAAATATTATAAAAAGAAGAAAAATGTCAATAAAACATATTGCTTTTATTTTCATATGTCGGAACAACAGAAAATAAAATGAATATTCTAAATCTACAGTCACACACCACATGTCTGCATTGTAAGTTTACATTTGTACATCTGTCCCAGACTCAGGGACTCATGAAGCCACCTCTGAGATGTGGTGGATGTTGGACAGAGTGAGCTGCGCCTCCCTCGCTGGGTAGAAACGTCTCGATCTCAGCCACATCTTTCCAAAAATTCCTGTGACCAGCAGCAGGACGACCAGCAGTCCTCCCAAGACAAACGTCTCCACTGCAGGGATTCCACCTGCACCTGAGAGAGAAGTACACAGGTAGTTGGTTGCCCTTTTAAAAATGTTCAATTCCATGGTTCTAAGGGTTTTTTTTAGAATCTTAAAAACTGTAACTGTACTAGGATTAGGCTTTTCACTGCTTCGAAGGACTCGTCTGATTGGTCCATATGACACAGTATGGGACACTGGGGCGTCTCTCCTTGTTCTCATCACTGTATCTTCTCCAGAGCAGTTCTGTTTGGACACAAACCAACAAAAAATAAATGAAATAAAAGAGAGTGACCAAGAGTCAGTGTTAAGCAGTTTCAGTTGTTGAGCATGATACTGAGAACTGGTTAAAGAACTAGTAAAACTGCTTTTACTATTTATATTGCGCATGGTCCAGTACATCTGGAACTGGAAATCAGTTAGAAAGTATTTTTTTAAAGGAAACTACAAACAGTTAGGATGGGAAGATTACTTAATAATCCAAAATAACCAAAGCCTTTCTACAGATGGACAAAGAGAGTATCATACAACAAAGGTTGTGTGGGAAGAGCTTAACAATGAATGCAAAATGACAGGATTGTGTATATTCTGCACAACCTGGATACATCTTTCAACTTTTATTCTGTTAATATTGTAGTGAATAACAGCTCTATTTCTCCAAGATTGAGATGGTTTGGACATGTTTAGAGAAGGGACAGTGGATACGTTAGTTGAAGAATGATCCTAGAGATGGAGCTACCAGGTAGGAGACAAAGAGGAGACTAATGGATGCAGTGAAGGAGGACATGGAGGTTGTTGGAGTTAGGTTGAGTTGGAAAACATTGACTCGATGGAACAACCCCTGAAAAAGGGACAAAGTCGGAGGAGACTGAAGAAGAAGATCTATAGGTTAGCCGGGATGTCAGGTGGACTGACTTTGGTCTTCTTTAGTTTGTACCTTACAGTCGAAGTCTTGAGTTTTCACCTTTTTCACATTTATATTATTTCCCTGAGGTATTTTCTACATGGTTATATTGGTAGAAGAATGATCTTAGAGATGGAGCTACCAGGTAGAAGACAAAGAGGAGATTGATGGATGCAGTGCGGGAGGACATGGTGGTAGTTGGAGTTAGTGTAGAAGATAAAGAGAATTATCGATTTGCTGTGGCAACCCCCGAGAAAGGGACAAGCTTCTTCTCTCCTCAGTGTATGGGTCTAAAGAATGTTGTAGACTCCTGTTAATATTATTGTCTTGGCACAAACACTAAAATAAAGACATTTTCTTATACTATACAATACTATTCCACAGTCCAAACATCTTACTCGTTCTCTCTCTCTCTCTGTCTCTCTTTCTATATATATTTATATATATGACAAAACTCTAAAGCTGAGCTGCATGATCTCACTCACAGGCTGACACAGGCCCGGCGTGTTGTGGCAGATCTGTACGTTGCAGTGGAGAAAGACGTTGGTGTAAGAACTCCCGACGAACTTGAACATTTGGATCCTGAACGTGGCCTCAGGACCCAGACCGTTCCTGAGGACACTCAGAGTCTGTGAGTTGGCCAGCACAGGGCAGCTGTCCAGGACAAGGAAGCAAAAGAAAGATTAAAGTCTGGACGTACATACAGTACAGCAGACTGTGTTGATGTTAACGTGTGTTGCTAGTTATGAAGCTAAACAATAAGGGAACAGTTTAGTTTCAGTGGCAGATTTGTTTCCCTTCACATCTCTGAGTTTTGTTTAATCATGTTTCCTTCACTGCCCTGCTCTCACTAACAGAACCAAACAGTGACTGGTTGTCAAGGACGTGCACAGCTGTTGGAGCATGTGGCCCCTCAGACAGAAGTCACGTGATCCAGCTCCCAGAGTTGTTGAGGTCTGGCCAGCTCTCCAAGCAACACAAATTCTCTCATTTCACATTTCAACAGCGTTCATGGAAGCAGAACGAGCTTGTGAGCGTGTGGTGAAAGAACAGGTTTCAACACACACTGCTGTTCAACTCCTCACTGTGTTGTTTTTTAATAAGCTTGATTATTGAGACATCAAGACAATCTTTCCTTTATGTTTGTGTCCAAAATGTGAAGTAAAAACAAAATAAGCAAAAACACAGTCTAGACTGAAAGTAAGCTATTTATTATGGAGGCAAATGTATTTATGTCTGCATATGTGCAGATTTATTACAATAAAAATATCCAGAATCACTGATTATTATAAAACACATTGCTAATTCTGACGTTAATTTACTTTGATAACTGTTTAAGAACAGAGTAATGGAAAAAGGGTAGAGTTTGGGTCAGACCTGTCTCTGATGAAGGTGTACTGTATGTTGCTGTATGGGTCACTGGTAGGTGTCGCCCAGCATCTCTCAATGCGCAGCATCAGGTGAGCTGGAATCTACAGGGAAGATTTACAGAAGAGTGTTAAGTCTGCAGTTTGACAAAAAAAAAACACCAACTGAAGAGGGTTAAAAAATAGTTTTTCTAACCCAAAATATTGTATTTATGAACCAGAAAACATGAACTGCACAAATAAGTTGAATGTTGTATGGTTGAAAGGTAAAGTAAAGGAAACTAAATAGACATATAGTGTATTTCTGAACAACAATATTAGTCTAATGTTAGTCTTAAAATAGTTAAAATGTGTAGAAACAACAGATATGCTCCAATGACTCTCGCCGAAATACACATTTTATATTAATATATTAAATTAACCTTCATACCAATGGCCCAATGTTCTGTCCTGTGCATCAGTGGAGTCAGACCTGATGCAAAGGTTTGATTAATGGTGAGTAAACAGCAGCTGAGCACTGAGGTTATAACAACATGTTAGAGTCAAAGAGCATGTGGCTCTAGTGTAAGATTACCTGCATCCCATGACTATGGACCATCACACAACATATTGCTTAACATGTTGCAATAACATTAGCGCCACCTATTTCAAAAATATCTCTCAACAGCAAAGAAATACCCCATATACTTTAATGTGTTTGCATCCAAAAGTCATAACCCAGTACAAACCACTTCTGACAGGTCGGTCAAAAATAAGGTCTGTGGGCCCATGAGTGGCACACAGCTATATAACTGAAGTTTGGAAGTTGTGGTTGTTTTGCAAAATCATTTCCTAATAGATAGGTAGAAGAAATTATGGAAAAGGAAGATGTTGTTCATCCCAAGGGTTTTTTTTTCCGGGGGGTTGGGGTGGGGGTCAGTTTCCTTAACCACCCAGCCCCAAATGAGGGAAGCTTTAAGCAGTGAGTGAGGATGGTGCCATGCTCAATGGACGTCAGTAGTAACTTGCCAGGTGGTGGATTTGAACCTCAAACCCTTTGGACCCAAGTCTGGTCCCTGCCCCACTAGGCCACCACTGCCCGACTAATTACCTTGGAATTTGAATTCCTGAAACCATCTGTCGTTACAAATTGGTTTCCAAAGGTTTTGAGGATTTCGAGCTGCTGCCATTTGTGGGCTTCTATACAATTCATCCACCCATCATCATCCGCTTATCTGTTACCCCGTCACGGTGGTCGTGAGGGCAGCAGTTTCCACAACTGCCACCCAAATCACATTGCACAATATCATACCTTCTTGCAGTTGGTGAGCCCAAGGGAAGTCAGTCGCCCTAACAGGGATTCAAACTAGCCCAGGAGCTGAACCCTTGGAGTTTCTTACCATAGACACAGACATTGCCCACATTCTGTCCAATATATTTAATATGTATTTAGCTATATGGTGGCTAACACCAGTTAGCGTGGAAAAGCTATATTCACAGTTATTTTGGGAGGTTAGAACAGCCTATGGTTCCAACAGTGTGCATTAATGAGTCCATTTACCATAAAAACTTTGACAAAGATGTCATCGTCCAGTGTCAGTGATGGCACAGTTGTCCACCTGTCCTCAAACGCCTCATCCTTATAGAGCAACATGGACACTGAGAAGTTCCCATCCTCTGTGTTCAAAGTTATAGTTCTGTTGAGTTTGACAAACAGAAAAAAAAAATCAGATAGGTCTTCCCAGGCTCCTTTATACAAACAAATAAATAATAAAAAAAACACGTTGACTGACCTAACGTCCACCCTGATCATGTTTTCGCCGTACGGCTGCTGCACCATGTAGTTGATGGGGTAACGACACACAAATGTGATGTTGATGTAGTTTCTGGTGATGATCTCAGTGAGGTTGTTGCGAATGGTGTTGATGAACATGATGTGTGTGTCATCTGAGGTCTGAGTGAACAGAAAACAAACACAGAGAATATTACAACAGTTTTCCTATTATTCTGGCAACATTTTAAGTTGTTCTTAGAGTTTAAAGTAGGTTTTGCTAATTTCTAGCTATGCAGTCTTAACTCATTTGGCTAAATGGCCGCATTATAATAATGCATAATACAGTACATACATATAATACAACACTTCAGACCAGTCTTGTAATACTCACATTCATCCACAGCAGTGTCTACCACTGAGTGCATACAACAAAACCGTTTTTTAGCATTGATTTGCAGTAGAATCCTATAAATCTTGTGGGCCCTGCTAACATTCAACTTTCACATCAAGGTTGGGGCCATAAAATATCACTGCAAGGGCCACAAATGACCCTCGGGCCGCAAGTTTGAGACCCGAGAGGTGAAATGTTTTTAAGAAACCCACCATGTCTAGTTACCATCCAAGAAACTATTTTTGGATAAATGACCTGCTGGGCTCAGAACCTATACACAGAAATGCTCTTTATATAATTACCTACATGGTTTTTAGGGTAGTACCGTAATTTCCAGATTACAAGCCGCAACTTTTGTCACACAATTTCAACCCTGCGGCTTATGCAGAGATGCGGCTAATGTATGCATTTTTCCAACGACCGCCAGGGGCGCTCGAGCAAAATAGGTACAAGTGAGACAGGTGGTGTTGAAGAAGACACAAGTCACAAACGCCAATAAACACCATAGAAGAAGAAGAAGTATAACATACGGTAACTTGCTTTGTACATGAATAAATTTAGCATAAACTGACCCTCATCATGGAAAATGCAAAAAAAAAAAAAAGTGGCACATCCAGTTAATAGTCAGGTGCGGATTATGTATGTACAAAATGTTTTTTTCCTTTTAAAAATGTATTGGGTGCGGCTTATAGTCTGAAAATTACGGTATCTGGCATTAGGTCAGGATTTGTAAGTACAGGTTTTCTGTTTCTGCCTTTTTTAAAAAAAATATTTTTAGTTAATTAGTGCGTCTTTGTAGTTATGTATCTAACTTAACATGTTTTACTTTTTTGATGTCTGCATTAAACATGTTTTTTTGTCAAATATTTTTGTAACCCCTATGCTTTATTACTCCTTAGCTATCTTTTGACTAATTTCAAATTTCCTCTTGATATTTTCATTACTTATTGTTTTATTTTATGCAGTCAACTAGTGCCGCCCAAAATCCCCTGCATTAAAAGATCAGAAACCTTTTCTCCCAGCCTGTCAGACACTCTTCAATATTCTCCTGCAGTAAAGTGATATTGGTGGAACCATAAAACAGTGCTGGTTTGAAAAGGATCAGATGAGGGTAGTCAGGGCCCCTGCTGAGCCCAGATGGAGAACAGCCTCCTTGTTCAGTGACGGGGATAAAGTTGTCAAGAGCTCTAACGATGCAGACATCTTTTTTTTTTTTACCACCTCACAGTAAACACACGACCTCCCACCATGAGTTGGTTTCTGGAGTGGTGATCTGGTCCTGACTCCAAACTGTCAGAATCCTACTGAGTCCTCGTCAGGTTTCAGTGGAGCCGTCTGACCCTTAAACTCCACCGTTCAGTCATTGTGACTCAGACTGCTCAAGTTTAACAGCTCCGACAGTCAAGGTGAAGGCTGCACTGACACCTACAACATTCTTCTTCTTTAGCAACGTCCATCTAATCCAACACAGGCAGACGTTTACCACAGTTCTGTGTGATAACACTGAGAAAGCACTGAGGTGGAGAAAGGATTTTTTTTTTTTTTTTACTGTTTTAACCTTTTCTAAGATGGTTTTTCTTACATGTCTCTGCAGCCATGTACAATGTACAACCTCAGGGACAGTGATGGCATTTACACAGGTTTATGAGGACATACAGTCACTATGTAGTAACTCTCCGCTTCTAATTTTGCCTTAAATTCTCAAAGAGTTCTCCTCAGGGATTAATGAAGTTCTATATGTCTGTCTGTCTGTCTGTCTGTCTGTCTGTCTATCTACAGTATCTATCAATCTATCTATCGCTTTGTCCTTCTGCTTATCTGTCTTGTCTGAGTGTATTTCTATCTGTCTGCCTGTCTATCTTTTTATGCTTCAAATTCTAAGAAATTTAAGAAGAATTTAACTTAATTTTGACTTAATAACTATTATTAAGACTTGAAGTTGATCAAAGATTTTGCCAAGCTAATACTTGAACTCCTCTAACCTAGTTGTTAGCAGGCTATGTTGCCATATTGTTAGCTCATATTCGTCTTTTCAAAAAAAACCCATTTTTATTTTTGTAATTTATTAAAATACTAAACATTCTTTCCTTTTGTGTTTGACTTAAGATATCCTTTTATCGAGTCTCATTCTTTGTTTTGGGATGTGTTAGCAATTAGCTTGTTATGCATAACAGTGAAAAGTCAACATTAAACTATTTGTAGCTGGCTACTGGCTAACTTTCCATTAAATTCTTCTGAATTAGAATTATAACCATCTTAAAAATTATATTTTATATTATTTTTTATATTTCTTAGCATTTTTTATATTTCTCTTGTGTATTTTATTTCTCCTGAGCTCTATGCCACTTTTTCTGTGGTTCCTTTTATTATGTTACTATGTAACCTGTATCTTGCTCCTTTGCACTGCTTGGAATGGCTACAATTTCGTTGTAGTGCTGGTATAATGACAAATAAAGGCATTCTGATTCTGATATAGATTAGAACGTGTATTATTTCTACCAAATATTATTTGTTATAATACACTGGATATGGTGTCATTGTCTGCAGCTGGAGCACTTGTTTCCATCTGTGTTTTTTTTTCCTTAGTTTTGGCCACTTTAAAAAGAGTTGAGAAACAGCAGCTTTTCAAGAAACCAGAATCATTCCAAGAAACAAACTCAAGGTCACTCTGTGTTTCAGCATAAGAGGAACTAAGACGCTTAAATCACAAGAATAGTAGGATTCAACTAAGTGAGCGCCTGGTTCCACCAGTGATTTATGGCCTCAACAAATAATCATCATTACCATGTAAATTCTGATAATTTAGGAGCACAGGGCCATTCAAGGTCCCTTTGCTGCACTGAATGAGATTCTTTGGCTGTTGTAGGGACAAGAAACAACACCACCCTTCTTTGCAGACATGCACCACTCCCCCCTGTCGTCTTTTCTCCACACTCCTTTCTGTCCGGACCTCGAAAATTTGTCTTTCCCCGTCCATCTTATTATACATGCTAATGCTAATTCTAAAGAATCTGATTAACGCCAAAACAGAGGGTCTCAGTCCATGTTCACTTCAGCAGAAGGCTGTAGGAGGGTGGAGGTGGGGGGGGCAGGCTCTGCTGCTCTGATTCCTAGGCCAAGTTAAGACATCGTAAAAATAGATGATTTATTATGATGGGAAATTTATGTTCCTAGATGATAAAGAGGCCACGTGTCGTCTTTTCTTCTCAGTGCTAAAAGTTAACGTTCCCCATCTTTTGTGAACCAGTTCTTCTTAACGTCTGGAGAGACATGCACCAAGTCTTTAAAAGCTCTTAAATTCTCAATCGTACTTCGTAAGGAAATATTTCAAAAACCTTGAAGTCGGGACTAAGTGAATAAAACACAATCCTTTGCCAATTAATGTCATAACATTATCTTCCATGTGGACGGCAACAGCAGGTTTTTACCATAACTGTCCCACAGTCAGAGAGGTTGGTCCTGATGCTGAAGACGTAGTCGTCTCCCACCTCCACACCACGACACTCAGGATCATTCAGATGCAAATCCCAAATCTAAACATGGAGTCAGAACAAAATAAATAAATAAGCATTTAAAAGGGAAATCACTCTGTGAGTGAATAAGTCAGATTGTTGTTTTTCTCAGGGCCTACTTACATAAACTGGAGGCACCTTGTTGAGGAAGAAAGAACTGGGAATAATCACCTCCATGTGGTCGTTGGTGCAAACCACAGTTTCATTCAGTTCTAATAGAAATAACATGACATTGAATTGCTTTAAAAACTTATATTTATCTTTTTGAATAATCATCTTGAAATAAAAAAAATTCCGGTTACAGTTATTGTTAATAAAATAACATTATGCAAGCAATCAAATTGTTTTATGTAAAAAAAATGTAATCATGAGAAACAAACCAACTGAAAATTTCACCTGCATTTTTCCACCCAAAAATTATCTATAAATGATTGTTATTTCATAGGCTTTAAACAGAGAGATTCCATCTGATATATGATTTCTTTTTCCAAAGTGAATGGGATTATAACATTTATTGATAGCAGTTTTTAAAAGTCAGTACTGTTATTTTTTTATTACAAAAAGTTCAGACAAAACTTTTCAATAAATTTCAGTACAATTTTAAATAAATTCATATTAGTCAAAGCTTAGAGAAAAATATATTCCCTGAATTTTGTAAATAAAGGTGAATGCTGTATCTGACTGTTATAGTAAAGTTATTTATTATTGCTTCTTATTGGGTCTATATTCTAGTTAATTGCAGCCTCACTTTGTTGTGCCTAGCCCTGCAAGAAACTATAACATTAAAACAATTAATAAATTAATTTAATTAATATTTTAAACAAATGTTTTAATAAAAAAAATTGGAGTTTCTTTGAATTTTCACATGTTAAAAATCATTTCCATTGATTTAAACACTAAAGAATCTGAAGAATGTCATGATGATAACTACGTTCACTGCTTGAAAATAAAAAATAAATGACTTTTTTGTCCTGGTTTTCATCATTTTCTCTCATGGAATACTCAATAAATGGTACCAGTTTAGTTTGAGCCCTAAAAATGAAAGAATTCTTCACTGGATGATGATGGATGAAGATGATGATGTGCAGATGTGAGCTCACCGTCTTCCTGCTGCAGCTCCACATGCTCAGCTGAGATGACCATCCTCGTAGTCAACAGTAAAGAGACTAAAACCCATCTGACAGGTGCCATCTTTCCTCCGACTCTCCCTCTGGTTTCCTCTCAGCTCGTCCACTCTGCTGACTACTCGGTCCTCTGTGGCTCTACAGGAGACTGATCAGGGAGCTGGATGTCACCAGAAGATGAAGCACCTCTATCCTCAGCCTAACTCTTGAAACTGGGCTCTAATGAAGTGGTGACCCCCCCACACCCTCCACCCCCTCAGGCTTTAAAACACCAGCTTGAATGATGTCCCTGCCAACAATGAGATTCCGCACATGAATAGGGGGAACAGAGGGGAGTCCAAGGTAACACGTATGTCACCGCCCCGCAGTGGCGGCCACGTCTTCTCTGTAAACATCTTACAACTGTTTTGGTACGACAGCAGAACAACAACAAGACTGGTAACCATGCAGAAGAGAGAGGACAATGGCAGAAGGCCTGACACTCTTTGTTGTCCACTTCTTTTGTCTGAACATTTTAAAATCTTTTACTGGAGCGGGAATCCCGCTCACTTGGTCGGAAAAAGATGGTCATTACCAGTCAAGGACTATTCAACAACTAGGCCTGTGGGTGTATGTGTGAGTGGTGGAGAAGGTGACATTCTTGCACAGGCAAATAACACATCATCACATTTGTGAAAAATCTTTTAAGGCAGAAGCTGAACGTAGGAGCAACGATGACTGAGAAAATGAGTCCTCCACTGTCCAGTCAAGTCTGTAAAGGTCACATTTGGTGGGTTTGAGAAAGAAAAAGAAAAATCTTTGGTCAGAAGTATACATTTTGGGTTTTCATACAGAAACAAATATTCTAATCAAGATTAAAACAACAGCTTTTCCTAAAAAATATATATATATATATATATAAAGGGGAAAAAAAGGAAAATTTATAAAATGTGTCTTTTAAAACAGCTAAAAAATAAAAAACTAAATTTTGTACAGAGTTGAAATGATTACTTTTTTCAGTCAGTCTCTAAAGTGACAGAACTAAGATTTGAGCCAAGACAAAGTCACTTCTGTTTAAGGTACAACTTCAAGATGAATAAAAGATGAGTTTGTACAGATGGGTAGAGTTTGGTGAAGTAAAAACTGTCTAGACTGTCGAGAAGAGGAGAGGAAAAGACCACAAAGAACACTATCCTCAGAATGGAAGAATGAGAAGGCAGCACAACAACATGGAAATGCCCAAAATATCTAGAGCCAAGAGTCGTGTCATGGTTGAGGAAATATCAAAGAATAAAGAATATAAGATAATTGGAAGATCTATCTTGCAGAAAACAGAAAGACACATTTGAGGAAATAATTGAATCTAAATGGGCTGTATTTAGATTTGAGCAAATAAGGAACTTTTTTTTTCAGATACTAGACTTAGACTAAGAATTCCCTGCTCTGAGTAGAAGCAACTTAGAAACACCTTAAGTGGCAAATAACAACATTTTCTCTAAGCAGCAAAAAAAAAACTTTTATGAGTTTAAATTTACAAGACAACTCTAAGAAACGGAATCCCTTTCTTCCTTTTTTGTCTTGCAAATCAGA
Source organism: Paraplagusia blochii (assembly GCA_016785265.1). Lineage (NCBI taxonomy): Eukaryota > Metazoa > Chordata > Actinopteri > Pleuronectiformes > Cynoglossidae > Paraplagusia > Paraplagusia blochii. The sequence continues at coordinate 21,341 of JAFBJS010001423.1, read as the reverse complement.
CAAGCACCAGAGTCAGGCTGGACTTAAGCCATTGTCTCCACAGACAGACAGAAAGACAGACAGACAGACAGACAGCTCTGAGGAGATGGTCTAGAGCAGGAGAATCCTGCTGTAACACCTGACTTCTGCACTGATCGTAAAGCAGAAGTTAAAAAAAATAAAAATAAAAGGAGCTTCCTTCCTGTCTGAGTTTTTATGGCTGCTGCCAATAAAAGCACGGAGGAACAACCAGAGCTGAGGTTTAACCAGGACGGAGGTTTTTATTTCCTGAATGTGATTTGACTGCTGGACTGTTTCCTGCTTCACTTCTCCTGTCATACAGTGAGGATTGTTATAAATTATCTTGGATTCCAACATGCCACAATACTAAAGAATTCAATTATTTACACAAGAAAATCTGTTTATCTAACAATTAGTGAATCAAGTTCAGATGACAAGCATTAAAAACTAACCATTATAGTTAGTGAGTAAAATAGCTTCATAATGTTTTTTGAAAAATGGAATGTATATATCCGAGAACTTCCGTAACCATGTTGAAGAAAAACAAGTAACAGGTTTGTGTATAGATATCAGAAAATCTTTTCTTCCTTCTCTTTTTAAGTCTTTAGGTCCGTGATAATATCGCGTTGATTTTACCAAAATCTAGAGCACGATTAAATAGATACACTACCTGGTTAAGCAGCTCGCTGCCAAAGGTTGACAAAAAGTTCAGTTTTTTTTTGGTCCAACTTGAAAATGTTCATCATCAATCAATCAGTCCCATCATGGACATTTACAGTCTTGACTTCCTCTCCTGTGTAGCTGCGTCCAGTGTTCGGACTCACTCCAGATGTTCAGTGTCGTCGGTGAACAGATCCGCGAGGTCGGCTACTGTCAACACTGCAGCCTCCGAGTGCTTCATGGTTGTGCTGGTGTGACTGCAACAAATACATTAGATTTGGGAAAATTATTACTTAAATGATCTTTTCCATGAAATCTGGTGGCATGATGCCAGATCTTCACCTTTTCTCAGCTGTTTTCAGCATCGACTGCATTCTCTCTTCAATGGTCGACTTGATCAGAAATCTGTGAACAAACGTTGGTCTGGGGGAAAACAAGAAGAGAGCAGTCAGAAATATAACAATCACGGACTTTAGTCACACGCTATAATTTGCCAGAAAGACCAACTACATTGATGTAATAAATAAGTCCTGCATGAATCAGTATTCACTATAATAATCACCTAGGATTAATCAGCAATAAATGTTATTAACAATACAAATTCTTTATTCTTACTTAAACTTATTTTAACCAAATAGAAATAACTCGTCTTGACTTGATGTTTTCTCTTACTTGGTCTGACCGATGCGGTGAACTCGGCCAATGGCCTGGAGCTCATGAGCTGGGTTGAGGATGGGCTCAACCAACAACACGTGAGTAGCTTCGATGATGTTCAGACCGTTGGAGCCCGTGTGGAGCGGAAGGAGAAGGATGTTGATTTTGTCTTCATATTTGAACGAACTCAGATTCTCCTGCAGGATGTGTGACAATTCAAGTATTTAATACTAGAATATTGGTCTGAGTATTTACAGATCAAGTTAAAAAAAACTGAACCTCAAATCAAACCAGAACTCCACCAGAGTTCTTAAACAAAAATAAACTTTGGAGCTGGGGAAGTCACATCTGGACTTCAAGAATTACAGAACATTTTTAAAAAATATTATCAGTGAGCTCCAACCTGAAATTTGTGAATGCCGTTTATTTGTGAAAACTCCATGTTGTTGTCAAACAAGGCCTTGGCGATGATGTCCAGAACGCTCAACCACTGTGGAAATAAGAGAGAGAGAGAGAGAGAGAGAGTAAGAAGAAGACTAGTGGGTCATGGATATCATCACAGTAAATCACAGCACAGGGATGGTTTACGGTTACCGTGGAGAAAACCAGACACTTGGCCCCAGGGTCGTTGACTTGAATCTTCTTCAGTGTTCTCACCACCGCCTCCACTTTAGTGGAGTGACTTCCCTAAAAAAAAGGACAAGAACAGCAGGGTGAGGCTGACTTGCATTACAAGGGATTAAAAAACAACAACAATTCTGCAACGGTTCAGACCAAACATCTAGATCGTGTCCTGGCTCCTACTGACCTTCACTGGGATCTCCTGCTCCTGATTGGATGACTGGGTGGTAAACACATAGGAGATCTCAGTATGGGATGTGGTCTGCCTACAGATGGCGCACTTGATGGCCCGTCGCCTGGAACCGATGCTGTATTGCTCCACGATGATGGAGATGCATTCATTACAGAAGCAGTGACCACAGGTCAGCACTGCCCACTGGAAGTCAAACAAAACCTGATCTGTAAACACTGCCCTGGCAAAACAGTACAAAGAACACAACTGGGCCATAGTGCAAACATCAGTACTATATTAATGTGTGTGTATTGTATGCAAAGATCCATCTCCTATAGAAAAACATGAAAAATGAAAAAAAAATGTAAGGCTACCACATGTAAGATATAGCACCATCTAGAGGTATGGTTACAAGTTGCAGTTAAATGCTTTTCAGCTCTTATTTTGAATTTTGAAGATTATGTTTAATGAAATTGTGAAGGTTGTATAGGTTTATAAGAAAACATAGCAGTAACCTTGATAAAAAGCACTACAATTACAGATAAAATACATAATTCCTGATTGATTATTAATCAATTTGTATATTAATAAAAATGTGACCATTAGAATAATAAGTATTAAAAAAAGTTGCACTCAAATCTACACTGGATTTTCAACTATACTCACTTCCTGCCCTAGTGGTCGAGCACAGATAGGACATGGCTCAGGGTTCAGTCCTCCAGTAGACTTGTCCTGAGACTGGAACAAATGAAGGCCAACGTAAAGTTCACCTTGTGGCTATTTGACGCACTTACACCTCATTATCATTACAATAAAAACCAGTATAAAAACCACCTTCTCCAGGTTTGTGAGGTACAGAAATTGGCCCAGTTTCTTCTGGAGCTGAGACTTGGCCACGGCCTGGTCATTGACCAGCTTCACCCTGTTGGTCTCCACCTGGAAGAAAAACAGTCCAGAGCTGGAGTCAGGAATGCAGTAAAAACAGTTGGGGCATATTATGACGTCCTGGGAAACCTGCAGCTGTGCTGCATGGTGGGCTCTCAGTGGGTTTATAATGACAGCACTTTATGTCATCAGCGTTTAAAGACTAATCAAACTTTGGATGTTTTGTGATAAATGACAAAGTTCTTCCACCCCGTCTTCTTCGTTTCCTTTTAGCTTGTTCCTTTTTCTGAAGTTGCCACAGTGAGTCAACATTTTCCATCTCCCCCTGTCCTCTGTATCTTCTACTCTAACTCCAACTACCTCCATGTCCTCACTCACTGCATCCATCAATCTCCACTTTGTCTCCTACCTGGTAGCTCCATCTCTAGGATCATTCTTCAACCAATGTATCCACTGTCCCTCCACTGAACATGTCCAAACCATCTCAATCTGTCTTCTCTAGCTTTTTTTCCAAACCTTCTTGTCTGTGTTGTCCCTCTAATCACCTCATTCCTGATCCTGCCCATCCTGGTCTCTCCTAAAGAGAATCTCAGCATCTTTAACTCCTCCACCTCCAGCTCTGTCTCCTGTCTTCTACCTATTCCTAGTGTCTCTAATCCATCCATCATGGCTGGTCTCACCACTGTCCTGTAAACCTTTCCTTTCATCTTTGCTGACTCTTTTCTCCAGTCTTCCCATCCTGTCTCAGGATCAAAATATTTGTGACCTCATGGGGTTTCTTTGTGATTCTACCTCATGTGGTTCGATGATGTGCAGCAATTTAGGCTTTGGCTCGTCTGGTAAGCGAACACGTAGCCTCTCTGTGGCCATTCCCAACTCATCGATGGCTGACACGTGATTCCTCAGAACCATCCAGTACTCATGTAGAACCTGAAAGAAAGAAGAGTTCATTCTGTACCACTATACTTTCTACCACTCCAAGGTAAAGACAATAAACGTGACCAGGTTGTTCTGATTCTTATTGTTATGTTTTGTTGGCCTGTAAAACCTTTAAAATAAATATAAAGTTTACATTCAGCATTAAACATTTTAAAATGATCATATACACAAACCTTGTACTCTTTCTTCCAGTTCTCAAACAGTTCCATGAAAGTGTTTCCCTCTTCCACCAGCTCTGGATCCAAACGCTTGGATTTGGCAAAAGCCAGAATGGCCTTGAGCGTCCGCTCGGTCTCGCTGGCTGCCCACAGACCTCGACTGGTGGTGGGCAGACGGTCATCCACTAGCCCTTCTTCATCTTCAATCATCTCCTCAAAGATGGCCGTCTGACCCTTCACTCTGTCAGAGAGATCTCAGATCCAAATAAACTGTAGAAAACTAAGAAGTTGCAAATAAAAAGCTCTACTTACGTGTGAGAAAACAGCTTAGACTCGTAATCCACAAAAAGTTCATCTGCTTTGCAGAAGACACAGCTGTAATTAAGAAGAAGTTTAGAAAAATGAAGTAAAAGTCAAAGCAAACTTCAAATACGCTTATACTCTATAAGTATATACTATAGTAAATATAAAACAATTGACTAAAATACAGATGTCTTACTTATTGAGCGGCAGCCTCATGGGCCTCAGGTGACAAATAGTGACCTCATCAATCACTTTCTGAGACGCAGGACCTTCAAGATTCTTCACTGCATCCTGCACAGTCTTCTGAGACTTCATCAGATCCTCCATCTGTGAGTTGAGCAGGAACTGCAAACCACAGGCGTCGCGGAATCTGCGGGACAAAGGCTGGTTTTTAGTTAATGCTTTCTGCGGGGTAATTTTTCTGAGAATCCTGGTAAAATTGAAGAATGTGTCCAGTACTTGTCAGCCATGGACATTCTGCTGGCCTGTTGTTTGTAGCTTGTCAGCTCATTCTTAATGCGAGAAACGAGATCGTCGTCAGTGGCGCAGCGGATTGCCCGTTGTATTACGTCTAACCACCAGGGGGAGTTGAGTTTGACCTGAAAAAATGAAATCTTTAATTTGTGTTTTATTTACAAATACAACACATTTGGAGTCTGTCTGGAATGTAAAAATATTTTGACTTGCAACAATCTGTATAAAAATGACAATTAAACAGTTTTTCCTACTTTGCGTTTGAGCTCCTTTATGTTCTGTAACACTGGCTGCAGAGCCTGATAAGCATCTGCCACCTCAGAGTCATACTTAGTCATGTAGTGCTGTCGGAGCTGCTCAGCCTGCAGACAAAGACAAAAAAATAATATATATATATATATATATATATATATATATATAACATATAACAGTTTTGTGTCTAAGAATCCTTAAGATTTATTTTAAAATTTCCTACCTCCTCACTGAGTCGATCGTCTCTCAGCGTTGGTGGAATCCCAGGGTGCTTTGCCTCCAGCAGCTCCATCAAATTATGAGTTGCGTGGAGTCGCTGAGATCAGGAAATAAAATTATAATATAGTTTCATTGTGCAAATACTAATATAGATTTCTTTATTCCTATTTTTTGGCAAGGAATACATCCTGAAAATCAATTTACCACTAAATCCATAACACTATGGTCTGACTCCAGAGGTTAGATACAGGGGGGAAGAAAGTCAAATTATTATTAGATTCTCTTGCTTGTAACAAGGAAAATGATCACCCTGAGCTGGCTTTAGCCTTTGCCTCCCAGCCTTCAGAAATGGCAGGAGAGATTAAGGAATGTATATTTGATGGAAAGGAAAACGGCAGAACTTCATTTTAAAATTGATCTGTTTTTGGATTTGTGGGCCCCTGTCATCTCCTACTTGGACAGATAGACAAATTGACAACAGTGGATTGTGTTAGGGTAATCTTATCTTTATTTTAATTTTATTTACTTTTAATGAGTGGTGGTATCGTGAGGTGCTCGCTTCCTTTTGGATATTTATTTATTTTCCTGTTTCATCTAACAGGATGTTTATCTAAGTCTAAACCTTTATCTATCTAGAGAAGTTACTTACAAATAACTAATATTTTGATGTCTTTTGTATATATTAAAGTGTGTGGTCTTCATATGCATAATCCTGAATAGAGAAAAAAAAATCCTTATTTGTTTCACAAAGTTTTGCCAAACTACCAGATCATTTTAATGAAAAACAGTAGAAATTCCCATTTACAGTTGTTTAGACTTTGCACAAAAGCTGTGCTTCAACATTTCATCTTCTTGTTGTTATTTACATGGTTTCTATACAAGTCTCATCCAACAGCATGTAAATGTTACACTGAGAGGCTGAGGTCATGTACCTGTAAAGAATCCGTCTTCAGTCTGTCTTTGTGCTCCTCTGATGAGCGCAGTACTTCCCTATACATCTCTGTGGCCTCTACAAATTCACCTAAAGGTGGAGAAAAGAGGCAGCCTTCATTAGCAACACCCAACACCACCCATGCCCATGCAGGGCTATTGAGACATGGCGTGGACACCGAAACATACATTAAATGTCGCCTTTGAGATGTTTCTCCAACAAAACACCTCATTACAAAAACCCTGGCAGACCTGACGTTGAGATCATGGCTGGTGTTATGTTGGAGATAATTCCCATGGGAAACTGGGAGCAGGTGTGTTACAAGTACAGCATTGTGTTGACTGATTTTTTTTTTATATACCTCTGATGATGTGAATTCCAGCAAGGCCGTTGAGTGCACACACCAATTGTCTGTGTGCTTCTTCACACTCCACTCGACATTTCTTCTGCAGGGACTTCAGCAGCTCCTCCATTGTCATGGTACTGAACGGACAGCAGAGAGACCAAGGCCACTTAACAAACCCTTACCATGCAAATTAAACAAAATGGATCGGTTTTAAATAAACACAACGGCTGAACACATAACCTCACAGCCTTTACAGGCTTCTAATCCAATGAACCACCGCGTCATTTAGCTAATAGTTAATTAACCAGTGCACTGAAGAGCGCTCAGCTTCACTAAAGGTTTTCAAACCTTTGTACCTTTTTTGTAGAGGCAGAAATTCCCCCCTCACTGCCTGTGGGTGGCAGCAGGCCTGACGCAGACGCAGCAGTGGATACAGGATGGTGTTGACGGTGCGACGGTCCAGGCTGCCAAGCTTCAGGCTCCAGTCAGAGAGTTTCCTGAGTTTGACCAGAGCATCCTGGGAGCAGACCTCGTGCTGACGGTGGTAGAAGTGACCCTCAACGGGAGAGAAGCGCAGCCAGTGAACCTCCTCTGTCTGAGGTGGGATCTGAATCTAGGGAACAAAAGACAAAAGATGGCTAAAGCATGAAAAAAAAATGAAATTAACTCTTTTAAAGCATGATCCAAGACAGGTAACAGTTTGTCCACCTGATCAATGACGTCTTTTTTGGCCGAACGCCACATGAATTGAGAAATGACGTGGTACAAAGGTTCCGTGTTTCCATGGCGATAAGGCCTATACAGCAGCTGGTGCCACCAGTACTTCACCCAGTAAGGATCCACTCCCAAGAAAAGAACAAGACCATACAGATCTGTGCACAGGAAAAAAAGGTTCTTCCCAAGTCAAGTTTTTTTTTTTAAATTGACCAATGTGAGAATTTCACAAAAAAGTCAAAATCTAAATCTAACTTTAAATGTTATTATTGGTTTCTGGCCAGACTTTGCAGACTAAAATATAGATATAAGTAAAATTTATCCTCAAACATTGAGAAGGTCGTACCTTCTAAACCTCTCTGGACAGGAGTTCCACTGACACACCAGCGATTGACGGATGTTAGACGCAAAGCCATCTCAGCAGCCTGGTTGAAATGTTAGACAGAAAATAAATACATTTTCTGCTGAAAAAAAAAACAGTTTATCCCTGAGTGACTGAAAAAAAGATCAAGTAAAGTCTATCCTTTTATTTCATTGCCTTATTTTTTGAGGGTAAGCAACAATTGGAAGAAAATCTGGATAGATAAAGGTTTGGACCAGAGAGAAGAGGAGTGAAGGTCAGTCGTAGCCCGACAGACTATATGTGTGTGAATGAATAGGAGAACAGTGAAATAGTGAGGTTACAAGGAACAGAGGTGAAGAAGGTGGAGGAGTTTAGATACTGAGGATCAACTGTTCAGAGCAGTGCAGACTGAGGAAGAGAGGAGAAGAATAGAGTGGAGTCAGGATGGAACAACTGGAGAAAAGAGTCAGGAGTGATCTGTGATAGAAGAGAGTCAGCTAAGGTGAAGGGAAAGGTTTACAGGTTTACAGGACAGTTGTGAGACCAGCCATGATGGATGGACTAGAGACACTAGGAATAGGTAGAAGACAGGAGACAGAGGTGGAGGTGGAGGAGTTAAAGATGCTGAGATTCTCTTTAGGAGAG
>JAFBJS010001423.1:0-12903 GCA_016785265.1 Paraplagusia blochii | reverse complement strand
ACCAGGTAGGAGACAAAGAGGAGATTGATGGATGCAGTGAGGGAGGACATGGAGGTAGTTGGAGTCACAGTAGAAGATACAGAGGACAGGGGGAGATGGAAATTGTGGATTCGCTGTGACAACCACGAGAAAAGGACAAGCTAAAAGGAAAAAAGAGGATAAGGGACATGTAAACACATGCTATGATGAACTATGGTTGATTAACAACTGAAACAGTCCAATTAGAAACTGAAGCTTAGACAGTTTTTTTTAGCTTAGGAGTACTCCCAATCAGGAGGATATACAGCATGTAGAGAAGCTGTCTCTTATACACATCTGACTGGAGTTCAGATGTGTGCAGGACAGTGGAGAGACCAGCCATGATGGATGGATTAGAGACACTAGGGATAGGTAGAAGACAAGAGACAGAGCTGGAGGTGGAGGAGTTAAAGATGCTGAGATTCTCTTTAGGACAGACAAGGATGGACAGGATACGGAATGAGGTGATTAGAGGGACAACACAGACAGGAAGGTTTGGAGGAAAAGCTAGAGAAGACAGATTGAGATGGTTTGGACATGTTCAGAGGAGGGACAGTGGCTACATGGTAGAGGAATGATTCTAGAGATGGAGCTACAAGGTAGGAGACAAAGAGGAGATTGATGGATGCAGTGAGGGAGGACATGAAGGTAGTTGGAGTTAGAGTTGAGGATACAGAGGACAGGGGGAGATGGAAATTGTTGACTCACTGTGGCAACCCCTGAAAAAAGGGACAAGCCGTAAGGAATTGCCTCATCAGTCTATTGTACCTTTGCAGTTGGACATTCAACCATCTGGGCTTCGTCTAAGCAGATGCGCCACCACTCCACTGCCACAAGGGGGCTGGGAACTGCCATGTAACGCTTCTGGTTACGGAATCGCCGTCCATCCTTGCTGTTGCTGTGGGGAATGTCCACGTAGTTGAGCTCAGATCGCAGCACATCGTACGTTGTGATTACAACGTCCTGCTCAGCCAAGACGTGAGGCTGGATGAAGCCATGTTTCTTCACACCCTGATAAACCTGAGGCAAACAAAACACTTAACATCATAAAGTTTTACATCATAATACATCATAATAGATGTATTGCACTGGTCACAATAATGTCATTGTCCTCTGTTTGTATTTTTTTTGTGTAGTTTTATAAACATCTTGAAAAAAAATTTACTCTTACCAGCACACGTAGCGAAGAAGATCTGATGTGTCGATTTATCTCCTCCACCCACTGGTGGCAGATGGAGCTGGGTGAGATGATGAGTGTGGCCCCAGTTGAGACTGGTTTCATGGCGACCAGACAGTGAGGACAATAGAAAGGTGTGGTCTCCAGACTTTCCTCTTTGTAATTGACACAGTCGGCGTGCTGCCACAGCTGACAGTTCATACACTGCACACGGGCCTTGTAGTCAACGATTCCCACTTCACCACAGATGCACTCAAATCGGTAGTTTGGAGTGTTGAAGGGCACCACTGAAGCTCTGGTGGGAGGTTCTGGGTCTACCAGGCAATGAACTTGACTTTGTTTCACATCTATGTCGTCCATTCTGGACACATCCATTGTATCTGAGTCAATTTTATCCAGAGATACGTCCAAGGATGTTGCAGACACATCCATTGTGTCTTCAACCTGCTCTGTTTTCTCATTCCACTCTTCTTTCCTTTCCTTTTCCACTAGTGCAGGACAGTCGGGCGTCAGAAGACTCAGATCTCCTTCATCCTCTGTCAGCGAGTTGTGAAGAGCTGCTTCAGCCTTTTCTTTGGCTCGTCTCTGAAACATTTTCCTGGGTGAGCTCTCTGTGGACTTTGAAACCTAAGGAGAATAAAAACGTGATTTGAATAAGCTGAAAAGATAACAAATGTCAGTCACTGAAGAAAGATACAATAATAAAAGAGCGTAAAGATGAGCGAAAAAATGCTAGACTACAATGTCTCTATACCACCGGTGTCAAAACTCAGGCCTAGGGACCAAATCTGGCCCCCAGTGCAATTTTATTTGGCCCGCAAGATCATATCAAATATGTTCTAGAGTTGAACAACCAGTGTAAAAACCCTTAGATAAAGGAAAATACCACTGATGTGTGTTCCAAATCAATGTCCCCAAAAATCAACATTTAATAATGGGTGGCAATCGAAGACGAGCATGGCAGGTTATGCAGAATACAACAGATATCCTCACAATAGGTTCAAGAGAGAAGATCAGCCAGAAATAGCCAAAAGTTATTTAAATAATTATAAACTTAGCCTTAAAATACACTGCAAGTAGAACCAATGTAGTATTCTATTAACATTAGCTTAAAATGTAGTAACAAAATTAACAGATAGAAGAAAGGTTAGAATAATTCAAGTGGAGTGGATTTATTTTGCAGCAGCTAATTCAAGATGAATGAATATGCACAGAGTCTTCTATGGATAGAATAATGATAATAGATTGTTATGTTAAGTTGATTTATTCTTACAGACTTGGATGGTGTCGACAGCATTTTCTTTGTTTCCTTGTAGTTCTTTCCCAGCTTGAATGATCCTGCCAGACCTCTACCTTTAACTCTGTCCACCAAGCCTTCGTCGATCAACTTGTTCAACGTCTTCTTGATGTGGTTGCGGTTCTTTAACAGGTCATAACCGTAGGTGGCGCGGATGTACGTGAACACAGCATTGACTGAGGCTCCTTTACCAGATCTCATCTCCTTTATTGCAGTAAGCAGCATTATTCGCACAGCTGTGGAAATAGATTTTCATGAGCGTTTAGGCAAAACTGCAAAAAATAGGAAACTTCAGGACGTAACATACTTGGGTGGGAAATCTTCATCTTGGGCTGGATTTCAGACTTGGTGACTTTCTTTCTTTCTAGAGGAGGTGGAGGAACAAAATAATTCACAGATTTTCCCTACAAAAACATAAAGAAAACCATGGTTAGTTTTTGTTCTTTGTTCAGAATTGTCTGATTGAAATATATTTCGGTCAAAGGTTGGAACCAAGTCACAGAGTGAAAGCATGTCACAGAGTGATGAAAAATATAAAAACCTTGCCCAACTTTGTAAACCATTTAAAGCAGTGCTTCTCAAAGAGTTGGCGGGGGGTGAAGGGGTCGGGGGGCGTGTGTGTCTCTGGGGAACATGCTTTTTTTTCGCCGTACTGCAATAAAGTGTAATTGCACATCCACTCCAGTAGTTGGCAGTGGCGCTCTCATTGGCCATTGTGCGCAGCAAGTTGAATTATATCTCTTTTTGTTTTCATAATGTTAAGGATACGATGTTATGCAGAGGTGTACCTATAACTTATAGGTGGGGGCGCGAATCGTTTTCTTCTTGCTAGGGGGGGCCTAACAGAAAAATAATTGAGAAGCACTGATTTAAAGATACTAGAAATAGAAATTGTATTTACCTACCAAACAATAAGCAAATCCATTCATTTAAGTGAGTAAATGGAAAACACAACAAAGAGCTAAAGAAAAAAATTAGAGGAAGTATTTTTTCCTTACCTCTGGCAGCGTGAGCACCTCTTGCTCCAGATCCTGTCGAGTGTGAAACAGGATGAGAGCCAGAACTTCCACAGTCTTTCCGAGCCCCATCTCGTCTGCCAGGATCCCACCAGGCCACTCGATTCCAGCCAATGGAAACTCTCGAATTATACTACAGGTAAAAAGATGTTTTAGTATTTGAACAAACGAGTTAAAAGGAAACTGAATTCCTGTCCCTCTAAGGCAGGGGTCGGCAACCTTTTACATCCAAAGAGCCATTTGGCACCAGTTTTAATGTAAAAGAAAGCACTGGGAGCCGCAAATATTTTTTTTGTATCTAAAATGGAGTTAACACAGTATATGTTTTTGTTACATTTACTTTTAGAGTTTTCTTTACCTTAACCCTTTGTATAAACAACTGTAATAAAAAAAAAAATAAATAAATAAAAAAAAAAATAGGTAATATTACTGAACTCCCTGCCTGCTTTTCCCTCCTTTGCTATGACGGTGGGAAGGGGGAAGAGCACTCGGTTCGGCAGTCTCCGTATGCACGCTCCATGACTGCGCGTATCATGATATCACTTCACCCTCCCTCCCCGACGTTTTCATATCCTCGCTTCAAAACTGCGGGTAAATGGAACTTCTTCTCCTGAACCACTGTGCACAATAATACACTTTTATTAAACACATACATTTAATAAATATAATTACGGTCGCTGAGGCTTGGGAAAGTAATGAGGATGAGGGCGAAAAGAGACGAAATGTGACGCATGTAACCCCGGAGCCGCAACTCCGGAGCTGCGGGATGCCGACCCTTGTTTTAGGCAATAAAAATATAAAAAATGTTTTATTTTATTGTTACAAGTTTACTATAATCTTGAAATTCGGAATTATATTTTAAAATGTACAGACTAAAATAAAATTTTATTTTAATAAAATAATCATTATTTAAGTCACAGAGAGCCACATTAGAAGGATGAAAGAGCCACATGTGGCTCGGGAGCCACGGGTTGCCGACCCCTGCTCTAAGGAATCTACTGTACATACTGTATTACATTTCTCACCAGCCAGTAAAAGGGTTGTAGAAAACCTTCTTTCCACACAGGGTTATCAACTCTCTCCAGAGGAAATGTAAGGATTGCTCTACGAAATTAGAAATAATGGATTTATTTCTAATTTACAATACATAATTTTCCCTTATTGTAAAATTCCTTATAGGATTAAGTACCTTTATGTGATGAGTTCCTGTAATTCTCTCTCTTCAGCATCCAGTTAACAGCTTGGCTCTGATATGGTCTGAGGACAGGAATCAGAGCTTTGTGCTGGACATCATAGGTAATGTCCTGGATCTCCCTCTGGTGAAGATGTCTTACATAGTCATAGAGCTCCTCCACATTCTGCCTCTCCAGGTCAGTGTCACATTCTTCCTCCTCATTTTCAACAACTTCTACATCACAAAAACAAAAAAATCATATAAGTAAGTCATGTTTGTCAATTGATTCTAAGCTAAAATGTGATTACTGACAGAGAAACTGTTGATTATTTACTTGTAATCATTATGCAAGCATAATCTTTTGTGAATTATCATGATTGTAACATTGTCATTCCTGAATATTACAAAACATTGTATGCATTTTCATGTATATTGCCGGAGCAGAAAGAGAAAAAATAAATTATCCACATACCAGGAATTATAAAATCATAAAAATATTCCATCAGCTTTTGCATGAGTTGGCTTGCTTTCTTCAGACGGGCATTTCCCACACTGAGGAACTCCGGTTTTCCAAGTCCAGTTTCCAGGAGGTAGATTCCCACCTGTTAAAATCGGATAGACTAGGGTAGTATGATCAACTTCAGACGGTTGTGTCTTTTAAAAGATTTAGATGACTGCATGAAGCCACACAGAGAAGAGCTAAATATCTAATAATGATGAATGGAGTGAACTAGGTGCTCGTATCTGTACCTTTAGCCCATCTTCCTTCACCTGGTGGCAGAGCTGAACCACCCTCCGTTTCTGCAGCCAGTCAAGGTCTTCTAGAGGGATTCGACTGAGGCTGCACTCTGCCGTGCACGTGTCCTCATCGGGCCTTTGCTGCAGCACTGGAGACTCTTCACAGCTGCTGTAACTGAGACACAGCTGCTCCCCTATCCTGTGAAGCGTGATCAATTTCTGCTCACAGTCTGATGGGAGCCATGCTGGTCGGACACTGAACTCCCCAATGAGTGCCCTCCAACCATGACAAAGCTTAGATGCTGGAACAACAGACAGTGTCAGAGAGACTGAGACCCCAGTGGCCTCTGAGGACGTACTAGGAAGTTCTTCTGTGAGGTGGACAGAGTTTGAACATTCATCTTCTGCCTTGTCCGTATTGGTGAAGTTGGAGCAGCTGCTGGGCGTGGGGTCACTGGGCACGGAAGAGCAGGTTGGTGTCTGGTCATCGTCTTCCACAAGAATTACCTCATTTTTGCGGTCATCCAGCATATTCCAGTTTAGTCTCTCTTTGGCTTCCTCATTCACCCTCACAGGAGGGGCTTTCTTCCGTCTGCTGCTCATGACTGGACCCTGAAGATGGAAAAGTGAAGTTTTTATTACCAGATCTAAACACAAAATTATAGTTTCAGTAGAATATGAGTCTTTGGATAGACGGTGAATAGAAAAGCCCTATGACAGTCCTAAAGATAATAATGATGGTAACTAAACCTGCTGTTATTGGTCCTTTTATTTTATTTTCGTCCTGTGTTGGTATGGATAAGATTGTGCTGCCTTTGGTCTTTGGAATACCAACCTTTTTTCTTTATTGTTTCATCTTAAAGTACAGTATTTTTTGACAATAATTTGGTAACATGTAGTGTGTTAATAAAATAGAATTTGAATTATCATTTTAAAAGATTTAAACATGCTTAAAGCATATATATTTTACATGATATCTGCCAATAGTTGCTTAAAGGTAAATAAAACTGATATAATAATAATAATAATTTTCATTTTAGAAATACAATACAAAAATACTAATTCCATCAGTTTGTAAAAGTTCTTGTTATTTCCTAAAGGCTTTTTTTGTTGCGATTTTATTAAATATTAAGTACATTACGCAGCGTTGTGAATAGAGCTATGTGTACTGTGAATATAGTTCACCTTTAATTTTACATTAACTTTATATATCAGGTAAGGTTACAATGAAAAACTAATGGCCCAGTTAATAACAAACACAATGACAACAGTATCGCTACGTGTTTCATCTTGTCTGTGAATAAAGTGAGAAAAGGAAAAACTGTCATGCTTCCAGCCTCACACACACTAACCTATTTTTTTTAGCGCTGCGTCAAACTTCCAATTACGTTGCAATGACTCCACATCTGCAAGTTGTACGGGATCAAAACAAAACGATCTTGTGTTAGCGAATGCATTGGCGGTGTTCCGCCATCTTTAAATACCGGATGTTAGGTCACAGCAGACGGAAATGACGACAACGCTGTGATGGTGAAAATATATTTTATATTTGTTTAAGTAGTTTTATGTTTGTGTAGATAAAAGTATACAAGTACACATTGAAATTGTTAGAAATAATTACTATTCCAATACACTATGTATATAAAAATAATATTTGGTTAATATCATTTATTTGGTAGCGGTTAAGGGAGCGGACTTGGACCGACTCCACCAACTGCCAGTTTGCCACTGAGGTGCTCACAGCATAGCACTGTCCCGACCTACAAAACCTCCGGTAGGTTCGCTACCCATAGGGGCTCACAGTATGGAGCAGTGTGATTTGGGTAGCAGTCGTGGAGAATGTATTTGGTTAAATGTTTTATTGCCAGTCACTAGCAAAACGCATATAATCTTTATTTTTTTTATTCTATGGTGTAACATTTTAGCACGTACTACTTTTTCTATTACATAAAAGAATTATATCAGGTGAATTAAGATACTAAGATCTACTCAGATACCAGAAACAATGTTTATGTCAGAATCCACACCCAAAATACCTAACAATTATATAGGTATACAAATTATATAGCTTTTACTGGTTTACTGGTTTTAATGGAAAAAAGGTAAACTTCATATAATTCATGAAGCAACAATGGTAAAATAAAAACAACTTTTTAAACTGAAACCAAACATTGAGAATTAACCCACAAATGATTGTATCACCTACAATTAAGCTAAGAGTGTATGAAATAAAGGAGGCTGAAACTGAAAGCACCAACAAAACCAGCTTAATGTTTACCATTCATTTATATAAAGAAGCTAAAAAGTTCCACTCCTGACAGAAAAGTATCAGTTTTGAAAATCACAAAAACATTAAATTTGGTTATAATATTTCATATGTATAAAATGTTATGTCTAGGTATTATACAGAAAAAAATATTACATTTTTTATATTTATATTGCAGAATGCACATTAAAGTGGTGAAGTAATATGTGTCAGCCACATGGTGGCATGGGTGGTTTTGAAACGTGACTGCAGCAGTGAAATAAACGTTCATCACACTTTTTAGGGGGTCTTACATGATGCAACACTATTAATCATTTAATCAATGTTTTTTACATTTTGCTGTAATATGCATTACAAATAAGGATTAATGAATAATACACATACCAAATAATGAAATTAATTTTTTGGTGCGTCATAGGTTTTCTCTAAAGCTTGTGTTCCTTTTTTTCTCTCCTTTTTCTTCTGTTATTTGAAAAAAAATATTGTATTTGAGGCAGTTGTGAATGCGGCAGTTAGTGCATAAGTAGGAGTAGAGTACATATTAGGATAAATAAAAGTATTTGTGCTTGTGTTTTGTCTTTCCAGTTTATGTGTCTACAAGTAACTATGTGACTGTGGTCTAAAAACAGGGGCACTGCAGCGCATGTGACCTGTTTTCAAGATGCAGGAGGAGAAGCAGTGAGTAAATGTAAGGGAGAGAGGCCATGAGAGAGAGAGAAAGACACAGACAGAGAAAGACAGACACAGAGAGAGAGGGCGAGAGAGAGAAAGACAGAGAGAGAGAGAGAGAGAGAAAGAGAGAGAGAGAGGGAGAGAAAGCGAGATTGACTGTGATTTCACAGCACAGGAGCTGCTGGAGTCCAAAAGAGAATCTTGACTTGCGATGTCCCCAACTGCTTGCTGCATGTAAGTAAAACCATGTCACTCACCGAACTGAAGGCAGTGATTTAGCAGAAACAGAAAAACTGCATTGCATCGCTCTTGGCAGCGTCTGATTATTTCTAATTAGGATGCATGTGCCTGTAGGGGATGATGTATTATACAGTGGAGCTGCAAATGACACCGGTTGAAGACCTGGGTATAAAGAGCTTGTGTCACCTTTGAAAATATCTGTGCTCTGTAAGCAAAAAAACTTGAAGAGACAGACAGAGGTTGGAACAGAGGAACTTAAGAGGCTTGAGCTGTCCAAGGTTCTGAAACTCAGTGTTTACCTTTGATTTAGCCTTTAAAGCTGTAAACACTGCATGTTCTTATTTAGTCCCAAGGTACTTTCACAATGCAGACTGTATTACATATGTATGTAAATTGTACTAGAAAAAAACATTTAAAAAAATGAGAAAGAAATTTTAGATGCAAGTTTCTTGCTTGTTTGTTATATTCTTCTAATGTTTCTTCTAAAGGTTTTCAGGGTCTAATATATCATTCTAGATATTTAATGGCTTTTTGTCCCATACATAGGGTGGCACTCATTTGCCATTTGCCATTTGACCAAGAAAAGGATTAATGGACCGACATTATGGACAAGTGGACATGATTCTACAGTCAGCTCCCGTGGCAAAATGTCAAGTATGATTCACCTGACTGCCTCTTTGTATCTGCCTATTTTGGTGTTTGAGGCATTTGTATTGTCCAGTGGGAAGTATGAAAGGTCAGTGGTGCCCAGTTCGGCCTCCCGCTTGGTGGCCAGGATGGACGGAGACATCATCATAGGTGCCCTCTTCTCTGTTCACCACCAACCCTCTGCTGAGAAGGTAGCAGAGAGAAAATGCGGGGAGGTCCGCGAGCAGTACGGCATCCAGAGAGTGGAGGCCATGTTCCACACTCTGGATCGGATTAATGCCGACCCCAATCTGTTACCCAACATCACCCTGGGTTGTGAGATCAGAGACTCCTGCTGGCACTCGTCAGTGGCTCTGGAGCAAAGCATAGAGTTCATAAGAGATTCGCTCATCTCCTTGCGGGACGATAAAGAAGGTTCCAAGTGGTGCGTTGAGGGCTCTCCTTCCAGTGAGCCGCCGCAGAACAAGAAACCTATCGCGGGGGTGATCGGCCCAGGCTCCAGCTCCGTTGCTATTCAAGTCCAAAACCTCCTGCAGTTGTTTAACATTCCCCAGATTGCTTATTCTGCCACCAGTATAGACCTGAGCGACAAGACTTTGTTCAAGTACTTCCTCAGGGTGGTGCCTTCAGACACTCTTCAGGCCAGGGCCCTGCTGGACATCGTCAAGCGATACAACTGGACATATGTGTCTGCAGTGCACACAGAGGGTAAGATAATAAACTTTAATGTTAAAGTTATATGAGGCTCTGCAACACAAATGTGTTGGTCTTTTTTTTGGTCAGTTATTATTATACAGTTATTTACAGTAAACTGACCTAAAAATACTCTGTCCTTCAGCCATGAGGTCTTAAGGAATTAATACTTGATGCACTTATGTTATAATGTGGTAGTTTCATTGTTTTGATGAGTAAATGTGTTTAAACAGGGCAACTGTATTTCTCACCAGCTTTCTGGTTGTATCTGCACCAAAGAAAAGTATTTGGGAATATGATAGAAAACAGAAGTATTATTTTATGTATTTCTTAGCTTGAGTAAAGCATGTTTTCAGTAATGGCATGAAACTTTTATAAAGTAATATGGTGATTAATAATATTATTTAGGGGCTGCCTCAAAACAATTTATCAATTAAATCCCTAAATCTTTATTCTGTTCATTAATATCTATCCATCTATCTATCTATCTATCTATCTATCTATCTATCTATCTATCTATCTATCTATCTATCTATCTATCTATCTATCTATCTTGAGACTTGAATTGGCTTGTGTTTAAATGAGGAAATGTGTTACAGTTAATTAAATATAATGAGTATGTTTCTATGATTATAATGCAATTTAATAATGCTTATATATTCCTGTTATTTTTAATTTAATAAAAAGGAAGATTTTTAAGTTACAAGTTAATGAAAATAAATCTCATCGTCATCTATGAGTCATCTACTGAGGAAACGCATTGCAGGAAAAAAGGCAGAAGAATAATGATAATATAAATACATACATTCGGACAAGGTTGGCATTTAAAGGCTCAATCGGTCTAATCCGGCCCCGGGCCGTAGTTTGCCCATATCTGATCTAGGTCCACTACTCATGGTCATGTAAAATAAAATCTCATAGTAACCTAATTTGCTCAGACCTACTGTATTATTCATGCTGCATATTTGGCAGAAAATTAAAATGAAAAGTCATTCATCTTAATTTAGGTTTAAACAGTGACGCTGCAGTTGGCACAGAACCTATAGTGAGTGTCTGTAGATGAAACCCAAAATTCAAAAGTGCTCCCTGTCCTTAGCAAACTCAGTCAGGTCACCTTCAGCCCAGCCGCTCCAGTTGTGCTGCTCCTGATTCCATAAAAAGACATGTGGGGACATAATGGACCACTTAATGTCAACGTGTGAGAATGCAGACTTCCCTCAGAGGGAGTCAACCCAAAAAATCCAATCCATCCCAGTGAATCCTTTGACAGTTTCTCTCATCTTTCAGGTAACTATGGAGAGAGTGGGATGGAAGTGTTCAAAGAGCTGGCCTCACAGGAAGGCATCTGCATCGCACTTTCTGACAAAATCTACAGCAATGCTGGAGAGAAGCACTTTGACAGAATGCTGAGGAAGCTGAGGGAGCGTCTGCCGAAGGCTCGTGTTGTTGTCTGCTTCTGTGAAGGCATGACGGTCCGTGGACTGCTCATGGCCATGAGACGGCTGGGAGTAGCTGGAGAGTTTCTTCTAATTGGCAGGTTTGTTCAGTAACAGGGTTTTTCTTCTCATTTACTTCATATGCAGGTTGGAAAATAAAAACAACAAGAAAAATCCTTTGTTTAGTGAAGGAGAGAGGTCTGTTGGTTTTCCTCTGATCCTTCCTTCATCCCTTTCTTCAAATTGGCGTAAAGACTCATTATGTTCTAGATGTTTGGAACAAAGTTTGGTTGGAATTTTTGCAGACTATTTTTAATCATATTGTCCTACTGATAGAATGCAGTAAACTACTAATTCAGTTGGTGTCTTTTAATAACCTCTGATGTCAAATGATGTTAAGTGGGGCAGTGGTGGCCTAGTGGTTAAAGAACCGGACGTCCGGCTCCAGGTTCGAATCCACTAACTGCCAACTCACACTGAGGTCCACTGAGCATGGCACTGCACTCACTGCTCCCCAGGCGCTCATAGCTGCACACTGTTCACTTTGGTGATGGGTCAAATGCAGAAATGGCATTCATTGTGTTCAGTGGTGTGGATCACAATGTCACAATGACAAGGAGTTTGTTTTCCTTTTTTCCTGCTTTTCTAATACAGGTATCAACACAAAAATGCATTCATGATTCTGTTGAGCCTCATTGTTACTGGGGACATAACTCAAATTCTGTCTTTGACAGAACAGTTAAACTGATGGAGCTTCTGAGATTCTGCTGACCACTAACATCCCCACTTGCTCCATTTGTTTATTATTAGGAAATCAATGGTATTTTAATGGTGTTGTGCAGCAACCTTCTCTCTGTGAGGGAAAAAAGCTCATGCCGTCCTGTTGTTACTAAATTTACCTTCCCTCAGGAGTGAAGGATGCTAAAAGTTCATAATGGACCACAATATTCTTTTTTCCTGTGAAAGCCAGAAAAGATGCTTTGGCTCAGGATCCTGATGAATAATGTATTCACACACAGCCAGTCCTGCCGCTCCGTGTCAGATCACAGAAAGGTTGGACTAATGTGGGACAGCACCTGCAGCATAAGCTGGGAAAGTGAGGAGCCGTGGACATCAGAGCTCATTTCAGCACTTAGAACACACACACACACACAGCTTGGTGTCATCTCAACACCACTCACACTAAGGGTGTTTCTTAAGACCTAAAAGGAGGATGAAACGAAATGACAAGCTGTAGTAAATGGTAACAAGATGCTGAGTTATTATTGAGGATGAGAGGAAATGGTACATTTTACTTAAACTCACAATGTATATGACATTATGTATATTGTACAGTATACTGTAGGTAGGTAGGTGGGTGCGTAGGTAGGTAGGTAGTGTAGAACGTGTTCTAGTTTCTTTCCAAACCACAGACAAAAAACGTCAGAATTTTAGCGATAGAATGTTTAATGATATTATCAGTAATCTCATCAAAGTTACAGAGTTTAAGCAAGAAAACAAAGAGTAAATTACGTTACCAAGCTTGGGA
>JAFBJS010001422.1:67557-102889 GCA_016785265.1 Paraplagusia blochii | reverse complement strand
ATCTACATTAATCTGGACAAATATAATAACAACAAAAAAGGCTCATAATGAAGTTGAATTTCAGAGCTGATTTCTGGCCATTTTGCATGGTTTTAAGAAAAACAGCAGAGTGGTCTAATCATTGTTTTCCATGACTGATGTTATACAACATGTGATTGTGTGACAAAAATAATATGCTTTTCTAAGTAAATCCCAACGTTTAACCCTGTATCCAATCTAACAAAGCTATGTTTTATTGATAAGGGAATGATAAAAGAGACAGAAAAGACTAAAACACTAAAATAAATCCCACAGGAAATAGTTTGCAGATGAATGGGTCGTACAAAGTGCGAAAGGGCATTTATATTTGCCGTTTTAGGTCGTACATGGTTTATACTACTTTCACTTTTTGGTCTGCATTATTTTTTGCCAGTTATTTTGGCTTCCAAGAACGAGTCAGCCACTGACATTTTTATGTCCCAGATTACGATGTTAACACTTTGTTCACAGGTGAGTGACCAGGGTACTGATATACAGTGCAGTGTATGAATCTCTAGATAATTCAACGTGACCTGAATATAAATGCATTTAATTGAATCAGGGTTCAGGCTTCCATAGTGTAGCAGTAGGCACACCAGAGGCACAGAGTCCTGGGGTTGATTCCCAGAGAAAACCACACAATCCCAACAATAACAATCAGCTGTCTGATGACTGAGATCAATTGATTAAGCAGTTAAACCTGTTAACTCAGGTTTAACTGCTTGGTATGAACAAAAACCTGCAGCCACAGTTGCCCTTGGTGGAACAATTTGGACATGACTGCTGTAAATGGACTCATTTCGAGACTGAATTGTGTCACTGTCTTGACATTCAACCAGACACTTCTGTCTAACTATATATTTAAAGACAGTTTTGGTTGCTCCTGGGGCAAAGTTGGACAAGACCAGTGGTCAGTTGGACCATCACAGCCAAATGATTCTTTCTAATAAGAGAGATGACATGAGACCAATGTGTCACTAACCAACTAGTTCACAGAGAGTCACACTTCCACCATTGTCTCATTCAGTGTTTACTCTCTTGGTTTCACAGCTTTTACTGCTTTTACTCTTGAGATGCTTGGAAAAGAGTTATGACCAATCAACACACACACATACACACACACACACAGACACACACACACACATACACAGACACACGTAAACACACACACACACACACACGTAAACACACACACCCTCCCCCCTTTTTGTTGTGACATGGGGCTGATGGACTATTTTTCAAATTGATTTCAAAAATGTACATAAGCAGCTGATCCCCTAGCCCAGATTACCTATTGATTTTTAATACGAAAAGCTCATTATATAAGCAGGAACTGCAACACAAAAAGCTAGCCAACCTTTGCATAAATCCTTTAATTGAATTTCAAGAGCCCGTGGTTCTACATTTTTTAATTAAATCCATTTCTTTTTTTAAGGGTTGCTGTGTAATTTGCATGCTGTGAAGTGGGTGCTGTCCCAGATAAAGTGCCATTGATCCTTATTAAGGCTCACCTCTGGGCTCGCTGAAAACCAACTGCAGAAATTAAATGTGCTCATGGTGCATACACTTATTGCCCGCATGAGAGGATTAGAGGTAGCGGGTAAGAGAGAGAAGGAGTGCGATAGAGATGGAGGAAGAAAGACTGATGGGGGTAAGAGGTGCAGAGAGAAACGGGAAGGATTATTATTAATAGTTGTTTATATTAATGTAATATTTCACCTTTTCCCCTTTGGATTGAAACCGCCGAGTGCACGTGTCTCCATGCAGCCTAAGCCAAGTGTTTGTCCTGGGGTGGGTCTTTGTAGGGTCACTAATTTAATCACCTTTATTAAAAAATATATGTTGTACATAAACAGGTTAGATTGCATGTATATAAAGATGTTCACTGTTAAACTTTGGTTGGCTGACATCTTTTATTGGTCCTTTACACCGGGGGTGTCCACACTTTTTTGTCTTGTGAGCTGCTTTTCAAATGACCAGGCTGAAGTGATTTACTTAAAATTTACTTAAAACTATAAATATAATTACCTATATAAACTGGATATCTATACATTGTTATATTTGTTATACTGTCTGACTCAATACCTATATGAGTCTCACTTTAGCCCAGAAATACAATTTTATTCCTAGATTTAATTACTATTATTGTTTTATGTTATTGCTAAGGAACTACCAACACTCCTACCTAATGGGCAGCCCTGGTTTACAGCAATCTCTCTGTGTGATACTTTCTAATGCTTACTCTGAGGTTGAATGATATTTAATTTGCTTGTACTAATTTGGCGTCAGGTAATTCACTTGATGTTAGCGTTGTTGCGCGTGAAGTGGTGGTGGTGGGGGGGGGGGGGGGCTTTTATCGACGTGAAGGGGGGGCGGGGTGCTTTTATCGTGGCTCCATGGCAGCTGGTAAATCAGGCCTCTCCTTCCTTGTCTTCCTGTGTGGTTATATGCAGACAGTGGAGTAAATCAATAGGGATTAACCCGTGACCTGAACCACATACTTATAGCCTAGTCCTCATTGCTCACACATCGCTCATCAGTTTCACTTAAACACTGCATCTCACTCAATAAGGCACCAACACATTGATTCACTACAAAGATGAAGAGGCCTATATCACAGACAAACGTATAAAGCCGCACGGAAACGTTTATCTGTTTGTCCTGTTGTAAATTGTGCAATTAATCACACAAGCATTTTTTATTTTATGTTCTTCATCTTTTCCTCCTACGGACCAACTGTAGTCTGAGTGTTATAACCATTTATGTTGTAAATCACAAACCTAGGTTTCACTGTGTTCAAATGTTATTTGGAAAAAGAAAAAAAAAGATCTTGTCAATTTGCTCACATAACCATATATATGTATAAGTATATAAGCAGAGCTGGAGGTGGAGGAGTTAAAGATGCTGAAGTTCTCAGGGGTGACTATAGTGGACAGGAGAAGGAATGAGGTGAATAGAGGGACAACACAGACAGAAAGGTTTGGAGAAAAGGCTAGAGAAGACAGATTGAGATGGTTTGGACATGTTCAGAGGAGGGACAGTGGAGACATTGGTAGAAAAATGTTGGAGATGGAGCAAGCTGATTGGAGACGAAGAGGAGATTTATGGATGCAGTGAAAGAGGACATGGAGGTAGTTGGAGTTAGAGTTGAGGATACAAAGAACAGGGTGAGATGGAAATTATTGATGCACTGTGGACTGTGGCACCCCCTGAAAAAAGGGACAATCCAAACAGAAAAGAAAAGTTGATGAGAATGAAATATAAAATATGTTTGTTCAAAATGTTCAAACTGCTCAAAAGAACAGTTTGTTCTTTCTTCACAAAATAATTCTGGTATAGCTTGGACTCATGTTTTGGGTCATTATCTTGGTGTAAGATGAACCCCTGACCAACTAGACCCATACCAGAGGGTATTGCATGGCGCTGCAGGATGCTGTGGTAGCTAGACCATCACACTTCCTCCTCCATGTTTGACAGTTGAAGCCACACACTGTGGAAGCATCATTTCACCTGCTCTACGCCGTACAAACATCCTGCGTGATGAACCAAAGATCAGTCCATAATACCTTATTCCAGTCCAGAATTCTAAAGCTGACCGGACCAAATGTGGGCCCTGTGACTTAGTTTGCCAAGTCCTTGTTTAGAATAACAACTTTTTTTTTTAATCCATGGCCATTTTTTGGGGTGGCATAATTTGAGTCTGCGTGTCATGTCATTTCGTGGTTTGGTGAACATCACAGACAGTTTCCTCATTCTCATTTGTTTGTTAAAACAACATCGCTTCATTTACTCATTACATTCCTTCCCATTCTCTGTGTTCTTTTCAAAGTATCGACACAGGCTGAGTGATTTGTCTAATGTCTGACTTCTCTGTCTTTTGTGTGCGTGTGTGTGTGTGTTGAGCGCTGCATCGTCAGCAGTATGCTGGTCAAGTATTGACCCGAGTCTGTCCTGTCTTGTTCTTGTCTCATGTTGCTTTCTGTGTTCGCTGTTTCTTTCTTTCATACAGTAGATTTTGTAAGTGTTTTCATGTAGAAATCTGATTTCTATTCTTCCAGTGGACTCACCACTCACAGTATGGGGCGATGTGATTTGGTTGACAGTCGTGGAGACGTCTGCCCCTGAGACCTAGCAATGAATAAGAGGATGAAGATGAATGAATGAAACGGCACATTATCTCAGTCATGAAGAAAGTAGCGGTGTAGCACTGAACCAAGCTTCTCTGTAGCTTATGTCATGAAGTCTAGAGTGCCTCTAGTGGTCAATATTCAACAAAGATGCTTTTTTGTCTTTCACATCTTTATGTATGAGCAGATTGATGCTAAAATAGCTTATATTAATCGTTCTTTGATATTAGCCTTAACATTATTTTCTTCACCACACTTGGTTTCACTACTTGGATTATAGAGTCTTCCTATCAGATCTTCAATAGTAAGCCTCCTTCTCTCTTTCCACTAGTTCCCTTTTCTTTCCCTCTTTTTTCTTCTCTCTCTGGCAATAGTTGCACATGGTAACTATTCACTCATTGAGCTGTGTGAGAGAGCTGCCGGGGAACAAAATGCTTTGATTTCCCTCATTTCATTTCATAATCCAATCAATCAGACTAAAACAGCTTGGTTCCTTTTCTGTCCTCCCTGAACCAGCCATCCATACATATTTACACACACACACACACACACACACACACGGACAACACCTCCACAATGAATGTGCAGCAGGTCATTCCAGTAGTGGGGACCCCTCTGGGGGTTAGACCAGTCTCTGTTTTATTGATTGCATTGCTGTTGCATGTTGTGCTCAATCATGTGTTCCATGCATCTAGAGATGTCCTCTCCCACCTGGCCCATTAGATTAGGCTAATGCATTCGGCCATTGATTAGTCATTACACCCAGACTTGATCAGCCAATTGTCTACCTGTTTTGATTCTACTTGACCTGTAAACCCTGGCTCTCGTGTCATCTGACCAGCCCTAATGTGATAAAAACATTTGTGTAAGTTTCATCTTCCTTATGGAGCAGTCATGTTGCTGTTACAGAACATTGGATCTTGACCAGGTGGACCTCTGATGGATGTACAAGCATTTATTTTACTCCAGTGCCACAGAGAACTATAGGTTGTGTCTCTTAGCAGCAAAATATAAAATAAAATAAAAAGCTGCACTGACCCTGAACCTCAGGATCGGCCTGATTATGTCTGGACACAAAAGAATCAAACAGAAACATTCTCTTTTCTCGGACACTTCATCCAACTGTTTTGGAAATCCCTGAAGTATCCATATGTTGTTGCTTGAAATCCTTTTAAGTATTGAGTTTTGAAAATATTGATATTTCTTCTTTGAAATCCATCTGTTTAATGTAGTGGTTCAAAATTGGAACTGTGTTTTTGTAAAGTATCTGTCTAACTTAATTTTTTATTTCTAAAACTGCTTTTGATTAGAAATATCCAATAGCAACTTTTGTTGTTGATATCCGATATCCCTACATTGACCAAACACTGATAATTCAGATCATTTCCGATTCCGATATCAACAATACTAATACATCCAGCCTTCTGCCCCCAAAACCGAGGTAAACGTTTAAAGACCCTTCAATCATTCCAGCACATTTGTCATAACCTAGTCTTATTTTTATCAGATTTAAATTATTGGAGAAAAAAAATCAATAACAATATTAGCGCTATTGCATAATTATGTTAATATCAGGCCAAAAAGTAATTATTGTCACCACACAGCAATCCATTAGATCTTCTGCACTTCATCGCAACTGTGCTCAATCTGCATTATGAAAATCATCACTTGGATGCAGAAATAAAGCACAAGCAATTTACTTGAATGTACTTAATGTTCAGTTATGTGGAGTAAAATTTAACATATCATTTTTAATTTTATTCCGCATTCTTGGAAAGTGCTAAATAAATAATTTCTAATGTTTTTTTTTGAAACATTCATATTCATTCATGCAGTAGCAGTTGCTTGATGTTTTTTATTTTAGGTTCAGTTCACATTCATAGCCTTCAGTGAAATAAGCAGACCATTTGTTTTGGTGGCCTAGTGGTTAAAGAAGTGGACTTGGGTCCGGGTTACAGGTTCTAATCCACCAGCTGCCAGGTTGCCATTGAGGAGCTCTAATCATAGCACCGTCCTGATCCACATCTTCCAGTGGACTCACCTCCAACAGGAAGGCTGACAGTATGGAGCTTGGGTGGAGCTTGGAACTTGGGTGGCAGTCGTGGAGACTGCTGCCCCTGGGACTCAGCAATGGGATAAAGATGAATGAATGGATTTTGGTGTTTGGTGTTTGTGAGGCTTGGTTTCCACGAGATTCTTTTATTTCTGTGCTTTATACAAACATGGAATATACAGCATTTCCTAGTCCAACACTCATTAAAATACTGACCAGATGTGAAGCAGGGCCAATATCTTGGAAGTTAGAAAAACAACAACTTTTTTTTTAAACTAAAAATGGCAAAGTACCTTGTTGTTCTTTGATTTGTTCTTCCCTGACACAATGATCACTCTGAAAAACCTTAAATGGAGCTTGGAAGTGTTTTAAATCACTAAAGTTTACACAGTTTTGTAAAGAAAAATACAACGTTGTTTTAGTCTGGAGGGGCATTCAAACAGAACTCATATTCCATTATTCTGTTTTATCAGGCATCCACTGTCATTTAAAGAACCATTAACATCTTTGGCTTGAATTACATATATTCCGTTGTCTTTCCACATTTTCCATAGTCAAAAACAATACAACATTATTGTAAATATTTGCTTGGAAACCAGGATTGGAGTGTTCTCTTGTGTCCAAGAAAGACAGGTACAGTGATGTTCAGCTAAACTGTTGTCACCTTTGCTCATTTGTGGTGTAAGTTTTACTACCTTTCTGTATCCTCATAATCTAAGATACAAACCTGATACGAGACAGGCCGCAATGCACATATTTAATCTCCAATACAAGTTTCTCAACTCAGGAATCTGCAGATACTGGTATCAATTCTCTTCTCTTCCGGGATGTTTTGGGCCATTGCTGAGGCAATAATGTCTCTGTTTACAGTATGGCACATAAACTTTGGTCTGGCATTTGGATTCAGGTACTGGGCGGATAGAACGTAATTGTTTTTTCTAATGTTTGATCCTGAACTAATAAATATCACACCGATTTCAGCTTGAGACATTTGCAACTGATGCTTCTTAAGGTTTCTGTCTCAACACCTGTTGTGTGATGTGAAGTTTAGACAATACTATTTCACTTTCATACCGATGTTTAGGAAATAACACATCAACCCACTTGGCCAGTCTTTATTTGCTCTGTCCCTCTTTTCTGCCTCCGTACAAAATTCGAATTGGTCTGTGAGGAATAGCTGTTTTAGGGACACGACCATTGATTTGTGTGTGTGTGTGTGTGTGAGTGTGTGTGGCTGAGTGATTGGGAATAGATATCGGTGCTGTATATGAGCTGGCTATGAGCTGGCTACTCTGTGGCTCTGCATTAAATTTGTATTGAACTGTAAATTAATGATTGCATAATTTTATTGATGTTTCCTAGATTAAACATATAAACAAAATGTTCTCTTGAAGCATGGTGGCAGTATTGCACCCCGGAGGAAGGCAGCAGTCCCAGTTGTGCTTAAGAAAGAATAAGTCTATGTTAAGTCCATAATGTATTGAAAAAAGGCAGCAATCGGATCGATGTGGACCTGGCACCTAAGGCACATTGAGTTGTGTTTTTTCTTTCATATTTCTGATCTCCTACACCCACTGCAGCACCGTGATAACAGATTTGATATGTATTGCTGACATTGACGTAAAGAGCAATTTGAATTCATTAAACTTCTTACAAAAGGAATTTGTTTTGCTCCTATTGTTGACTCACGTGGCACCGGAGGAGTTACGGTGAAAGTATTGCACAGAGAGGATTTCAATTTTTTTTTTTTTCCCCTTCAGGATCAAATAGACACACATGACAGCCAGAGTGAAGACTGTGTTTTTTACCGTGATTAGAATGGAAGCAGATCAAAGAGAGGGGAGACGGCGGGTCTGTGAATGAAAAAAAAAAAAAAATCTAATTAAAATGATGCCATGATCACCGTGTAGGTAAAGATTTGATGATTGATTCTGTTTAAAAGTGAAAAAGATGGTTTTGAAGATGCAGACAAAGATGGAGAGCAGGATTGAACTTGTTGGAAGTTTTTTTTTTTGATTATCCTTCCTACCTTGGCACAGGGAAGAATTACTGAATTCCATTTGGGTCAGTGCTCTTTATGGAACTACATTTATGAAGTAGTCTACTTCTCCATTTCCCTCTTTCACCTCTGTATCTTCCTTCCTCCTTCCTTCTCTTCTAATTGGAGATGCAATAAAGGTGTGTTGGGTCAGTAGTTCTTCAAGGTGAAGCTGCATGTGTGTCTCACTTTACTGTTCCCAACGAGTTGCACGTGCAAAACCGAGCTCATCACATTTTCGACATTTTCCGTCTTGCTCACGAGCTGTAAAATCTTTTCTGCACCTTAAACTTGAATGATATTTTTTTGTCTGTCAATAACACGACTCCGTCATTTATCTGCTCCGACCTCCCCCAGCTCTAGACTCCTATCTATATCAACTCTGCTCTGTGTCCTTGTGCCAGCCCGTGAAGCCAGAGGGCATGCTATGGGTAAATCAGAGACAGAGTTCTGCCAACACACCCAGTGGGAGAGGCATATCGAAGGGTGCCAAAGCCTCCGAAGAATGAGGAAAAAAGTGAGATAAAAAAAAAAAGGGCCAAAGGATACGGGGAGGCAGAAAAAGGGTTGGGAGGCGCAGTAATTTGATTTGGAAGATATAAGTAAAGATAGATACAGAATGACACGTGCAGCTCGTAAGAAAATTGTTTTTCTTTTTGTTGAAAAAGCAAAGAACAACGATAATTTGACAGTGTAAAAAAAAGGCTTTAATTTCTCAATTAAATGGAAGCCTCGTTTTAATGAGTTACACTCGCTCAGTACCATTTAAGACCAGTAGGGGTCATTGTAGTTCAACTGACTGAGTCAAAGAACTGGTCAGGGTATGTTGAAGCCTCTACGGTTCACTCACCAGTTTCTTCCATGAAGCTCACTTTTTTTTAAGTCACAGGAGAAGACTGTCATTTACTGGTGAAAATACTTAAATAAAAAAGAAACAGTTTTTCTTAAAATCCACTATCTTCTCATATTAATAGTCAGATTTTCACTGTAATAAAGCACATTTCTTTCACTGGACCTTGCCGTCCGAACATACTCGTCTTTATGCAGTGGTCAGGTGTTGTTTCCCAATCAGCTTGGTGCATTTACAGATGAATGGTCACTACTCATCAGTCAGAGGAAAACAAAAGTTTTTTTTTTTTTTCTTTCCTTTTTTTTTTTAATTACCCAAGTGTAATGTTTGTAAACCAAACTGTTGCCTTTGTCTTTCTCCCAAATCTTTAGTCATGGGGAAGTTTTGTTCTCTGGCCTCATTTGTATATATAAATTAAGCATGGCACCAATGCCATTGACCTCCTCTGGACGAATATTAGATGAAGCAGCAGCCAATATGTGAATAGCTGTGTTCAGGACAGCAACGATTTTAATGGCAGGGAGCAGCCATTAACAGTATATCTGAAAATAGACAGAGGATTTTCCATAGATCATTAATGACAGGAAATCTATGGCTTACTCTCCCTTTTCCCATCCTTTTATATTTATCTTTTCTCTCCATCTATTCTTTGAATGTTTTTTTTTTTTTTTCCAACTTTTCACCTAATCTGCAGTCACATTCTTACGTTGCCGTCCACTCTGGGT
Source organism: Paraplagusia blochii (assembly GCA_016785265.1). Classification (NCBI taxonomy): domain Eukaryota; kingdom Metazoa; phylum Chordata; class Actinopteri; order Pleuronectiformes; family Cynoglossidae; genus Paraplagusia; species Paraplagusia blochii. The sequence continues at coordinate 93,078 of JAFBJS010001422.1, read as the reverse complement.
TCCTTTTTTTAGAGAAGGCCGTTTTATAGTTTTCTTTGAAATTTACACTAAATACCCATTTCAGGTCCACTTAGACCTGTTTAGTACATAATCCACGTCTCCTCCTCCTCCCATATTCCTTGTTATTCTAGTTTAGTGCCATAATCAAGCAGGGCTTGCCAATAAAGTTTATTGTACGGAGCCAAGTGTCAATATCACACACACACCCAGGGCAGAGAGGTCTCTCTTTAATTAGAACAGGAGAGACAGAAAGCTACGTGAGTGCTTCTCGGTGCATGTGCCTGCCGCTGCGTTCCTGCATGTTTTTGTATGGACACTTGGAACTCCTTCGGAAACGGTGAAACCTTGAACCAGGTTCTGTTCTGTTTATTGTATGCGTGACTGTGTAGTATGAAAAAAAAGCCTGCAAAATAGGCAAAACATAAGCTGTTTTTTACTATAACATTTTTTAGTGTTTAAAGTGTTTAAATCCATTTTGACAATAACAACCAGTGACTATTTTTTTAAAAATGAAATATGGTTTGGATCAGTGTTGCCCAACCACTGGGCTGGGGACCGGTACCGGTCCGTGGGTGAATTGAGAAGTAATGTTTACCCATATCAACAAAAAAACTGACCAATGGAATGGCTAGGATTCCATCATCAATGATGCAACTATATTTGATTAGAAAATATTTTCTCAGTGAAGACAACAACAATAAACTCAAAATGAAACAGTCATTGATACAAGATTCTAACTTTTTATACTGGTCTGGTAGCAGAAAGTTATAGGCTGTGTGGACTTGAGAAATTCTTGTTGTGCCCATGCAAAGTCAATTTGGGTAGGAAGATTTTATAGGTAGAAAAATATTTCACAACCCCGGGAATTTAATTTTATTTATTTGCCACAACTTAATGAGGAAAATTGGTTTTAATACATTCTTTCTGAGACTTCATTAAGGTTTTCATTTTAATTCTCTTTACAATGACAATACACTATTTCAGTTATACTTGTAAAATTTACAAGAGAGAAAATACATTTCTTTCTGCTTTTATTCGACCTTTTTCTTTATTTATTTTGTATTAATAGATTTCAGAATCAAATCGTTTCCATCTTGGCTGTTTCCCTCTGACTCTTATCTGTCTTTTGTGCCAGTCACTCCTCGTTAGTTCAGTAGAATCAAACACTTGATACGACTTATTTGATGAAAGACTATTTAAGCGAGGATAACTCCGACTATCACCTCTCATTCCCAGATTTGCTCGGTGATGGCAAGGCATCAGAACATATCCTCAATCAAACCTTAACACACGCACACAAAAATTCCCATTACAATAAAGGGGAATAAAGTCAGATTAAACAGTTTACGGAAACCCTCGGCCTCCGCTGACCGTCCACTGAGAACCAAGCGCTTTGACGGGGAAGGGAGAAGATGAGGAGTTGATGAGACAGAGGGGACGAGGAGTGGGGAAGAAAGAGGAGGAAAGAAGGGAGGAGAGGGGTGAATGCGTGAAGCGTTGAGGGAGAGCAGATGGAGGAGTAATTTGTGTGGGATGTGGTAGACGAGGGAAACATGGCTGCGTGTCAGTCCTGAGCGATGCCTCCCGTTCTCAAAGAAATCAATTTAGGGAGGGACGGGGACGTTGTGCATACAATAATTAAATATTACTGCTTACTATCTCCTCCGCATGCAACTGCGTCGCTTTGCACTGTGATCTACTAAAGTGTCTCAGGCAGTGGAGCGAGAGATAGGGGTTAGGGCAAAATACTGCAGATGTTGGAGTAATGTTCAGATAATAATATAATACTCTAAATAATCATGATAAACTCTCTCTTTCTCTGCCCGCTCGCACACACATGTCTTTCTGGGTCTGTGTTAAAGTTTTCCTTTAGGTCTGTCCTTCTCCTTCTCTGTCCATTTGTCTGTCCAGTCATGGTTCCCTCTGATTGGTCACTTACACTTGGGCCAGCACAGCATGATCAGTAATCACAACTGTTAATCAATTAGCTTTTAAACGAACATCGACCCTGCTCATAAGGTTAGCCTTGTTTATTGGTTTACATTAAGCTAAGTAAAACGAGCAGCTGCTCGAAGGAGAGTAGCGGATGTGTTCAGATGTTCAGAGCAAAGATTCCACTATTAGGAGACACACATGCAGTGGAAGTGCACCACTTGGTGATTTAATGTAACACTGCCAACACTCATCTGGCTGCCGTGGAGTGTGTTAGTGGGACGTCATTTTTCTACCGTGCAAATTTGTTTTTCCACATTATCATCACTGTCTGCCGAACTGCAATGTTTTATATGTTGATTTGGTTAAAAGCTCTGCGGTTGATCTCTTTGGCATCAAATGTGTTTGCAGGGGATGCACAATTTTCTTTTTTTTTTCTTGTCTTTAATATTCTATCTTTCAAAATCCACAGACAGGACCAGCAAGTATCATTTCAGATCACAATGTCATTTAAACCTTAGGCCAAAAAGGAAAGATAAGAGTGTGTTTTGATGACAAAATAATAACGGTTGGTCAGTCATGAAAATATTTTTTCTTCTTTTATTTTTAAATTAAACATGAATAACATTAGTTTGAATTATGTTCAACGGCCAAGTTTATGGATATTAGATCTCACTTGAAATCTCCAAACTGCACAATCCAGAGTTCATTAAAGGACGAGTTATGTTGGACTAACAGACAAAACTTAAGAATCCTGTCAATTGTTTAAGGTGAGACATTTTATGCAAAACTAGATTCTTCAGAAGCTACCAATCCAGTAGCTGATTGTTGAGAACAGTATTTAATGTTACTGATACAAAGGAATTCTCTCAATAGTCTATATCTGCCGGAATAAGTTGAAACAAAGCTTTATCAGCTTTATCACTCACTATTATTATTATTATTATTATTACTATTATTATTACTTATTCGCACCTACAGGACTTGGTTGTTTTTTTGCTGCTTGATTTTTGTTTTTATATTGTCTTTTACTCTTTTGTTTTCATCACCAGGTGAGGAGCGCTCAAATTTCGTTGTACACTGTACAAGGACAATAAAGGCTATTCTATTCTATTTTGTTCTATTCTATTCTATTCTATTCTATTCTTTTCTATTCTATTATCACAAACAAACCCTGCTGACACTACAATATCAATAGGAGTTTATAATAGAAATCTTAACAGTGCACAATTTTGACGTTGAAATTTTTGGTGGGCGGGGTTACCAGAAACACTTATTTTTTTTATAATTTAATCCAAGTCCTTATTGGTCCTTATTCTGTTTAACACCATTTTAATTATATATCCAACTGCCCCGTTATTACATCTTGTGATCCTATCAGATAATATTGATGATCCATCAATCGATCTGTGATAGTAACTCATGAATGTATTAAAGAGGCTCACTTGGAGTGGACACCATACATGGACGCTCTGTGTTCATATCTGAGTGTGTGTGTGTGTGTGTTCTGTCTGCACGTGGCTCTATCTTAGCAATATTTGTCACTGTCTGATTTACTGTAGTGCTGGCTGGGATCCACTGCATTTGTCTCAATTTCTTAATGGTAACAGCTCCTCCATCATTGGCCGTTTCTCATTTTAATGGACTGGAGAGATGACTGTGGCTGTATGTGGGACTTTCTGCATGTTTTTCTTTTACCTTTAGAAGGCTGCAGATGATTGAAGACAAAGAGAAGAATGTTCAAACTCTTCAACAAGAGCTGGGATTTCTGATGGCGTAACAGCGGCTACTTTTAAGCCCTTCTGAAGTAATTGATATCGGGTTTCCTTTTCTCTCTTTGCCCGTACACATGACCCCACCCACACTGCCACTCTTCCTTCTCGCGTACAAAACCACAGTCAGACGCATAGATGGCTGCTACGAGATCTGACAATTACAAGGGGGGCTTTTAATCAATCTGAAATGCAGCTCGGAGGGGCAAGTGATGGCAGGGGAGGAGGAAAAGGGCTGATTACTTCCTCTCAATCTTTATCTCTCTTATTGCCGCCCCTCCTCTCTCTTGCTCTCGACTCCTTCACTCATGCCTTTTTCGTGTGGTCCTCTACAAGTTGTAGTTCAGTCTTTTTCTTTTTCCACTTTCTCCCCGCACTTCATATTTGACTATTAGCCGACGTGCACACAGAGAGCATCACTCAACTCCCTGATTTCATCGCCGCTTGCTTCACTCCCACCCCACCCCTTGATTCCCTTCTCCCTCTCACTCCTTTCTCCTGCTCCATGTATAACTATTAGCAGACATGCTCTCAGGGAGTCTGATGAATATTTTAGCAGCTGAAGGGAGGGGTGCTGAGCCTCCAGCCAGTATTTTCCCCCTCACAAAACTTTACATTGAGCTTTCTGTACTACACTCTGGCTGGGTGTGCTCGTCCGCGTTTAAACTGAATATAAGTAGTATTGTTTGACAAAAAGAAGGGAAGTACTGGTCAGAGCTAGAGAATAATATGCAAAACCCTTTTCAAAAAAGGGTGTTGTGATCTTTAGCTTGAGAAATGTTTCACTGTAAAAGAATGAGCATCATATCCACCTATCTATCTTCAGCCCATGAGCCGTCACCAGGGGCTTTGGCAGCAGTCTCCATTGCCACCACCCAAATCACACTGCTCCATAACAGCTCTGTGTGAATCTGTGTGAGACCACTGGAAGGAATCAAAGATCCCAACTAAAATTTGATCTTGACCAGGATTTGAAACCAGAAACAGAGATGTTGTCCGTCAAAGCACCATAAAATTAGTATAAAGAGATTAATTCATTGATCATTACCGGGTCACAGCTCCACCCAAATCACACCATGCTCCATATTGAGGGGTTTCTTGGTAGGGGTGAACCTACAGGACATTTTGTGGGTCGGGACAGTGGTAACTGGTGAAGCTTTGAGGCCGTGAGTCCACATCTTTAACGATTTGGTCACTATTTTCTCCCTGAGTATGAATAGGTAATAAAATAAAACATACTGGAGGAGAGAGAGTGTGATTCTGAGTTGGCCTTTGTCTACAATAGTCAAAGTTGTTTAACAAACTATTTTGTTTTTTTGTGGCCCGTAAGTGAAGGTTAAATGTGCTCTGGTGACACCTAGTGACTATAGAAGCAATTTGATTCACATGTACCGTTTTCACATTGGCACTTAATTTGGTATTCGCTGCAACGCAAAACCAGTATTGCACCCCGTTTGCGTTCATATTACAAACTAACGCGCATTAGGGGGTTCCATATTAGTAAATTCGGTATCGAACCCCCTAGTTGGGGCTTTCAATACCCGTATAAGTAAATTCGGTATCGAAACCCAATAGAACGGTTGTCGCTCCCCGCGTGTGTGTGAACACAACAATACCCGTATTAGTTTAAGGAGCTTGTAAAATCTCATGTAAAACCATGCTGAAGACCTCTCGTAACACCACATGCTATGGGAGCAGCTTATTTCCTTGTCAACCGCTATATGTTCTTGCATTATTAGGAACAGGATTACAAACACTTCCTCATATTTTTTCTCCTTATCTTCTTCATTTGTTCTTTGTGTCTCCTTCTCATCGCTTAAATACGTCGCCTTGATCTTTCTTTAACCTGCTCCATTTCTTTTGCACATGCGTTTGTTGACAAAATCCATGTTAAATAAACCGCATATTAACAAGATCTTGTTATATAACCACGTGATCAAATTGAAACAGAGCCATGGTTAGACTAATGCGCATTCGCTCCCTTATCGTGTGTGAATGCAAAACTGGTATCGAAAGCGCAGCGAATACCAAATTAAACTGAATGTGAATGCAAAGTGAATTGAATGTGGATTAGTTAATAGGTGATCGAATCCCGAATTAACTACTTCAGTATTCGATCACAAATTGAATGAGAAAACGGTATTAGAATCACATCCAGTCACTCTTAGGCGTAATAAGATAATAAGATATAAATGTGTATAAATGTTCCGTAATCGATAAACTTAAGGGCATCTTGTGTACTTTTGGTATGATGCCGTCATAATCCCTATGGACCTGGCAGCGTTAGCCTGTTGTCACGCTGCACTGCTCCTCAGGCTAGCACCAAGCATTTGGAGAGTGGTAGTGACTTCATTTTCCACAGTACACATTGTATTTTCTATTAAATACAATTCCAGTTAAAACTGTAGCGTAAATAAATGCTAAATGACAAAAAAAAAACCCCAAATCAACTCATTATATCAACAAATGTAATTAGAGGTGTAATATTTCTACTTTGATTTACACTTAATACTAATTATACAAAACATCTTTGCTCAGTGTACTGTATCTACCCTGATTTATTCACATATATAGTGTTTTTCTCACTGAGTGAGGCTGTCACACAGACTGAACTCAGGTGTGTGTACTGAACCCTCATCTCCTGTACATCCAGGACAGTGTGTTAAGCCTGTTCCTCTGCGTGTATTAAATGAAAACCAACTTTGCGCTTTCCTCCAGTCCTTCCTCAGCGTGCCGGCATTATTCTTCTTCTGCTCATGTCACTGCTCCTTCCCACCTTTCATGTCTTGTCTCTCTGTGTGGTTCATCGCATTGCCCTGTGCAGGTGCTTTTCTGCCGTATGTGTGTGTTTATGTGTGTGTGTGTGTGCACGCTAATCTTTAGATGAGGGGCTGGTGGTTAAATCATGATGCATAGTCCAGGGCTGCTCTGGCCACTGTCATTAATCAGTACAGGGGCGGGGGACGTATCTGCTTTTTATCCATCTCTTAAATCAGTCACTGCAGCTATCGGCAGCCTCCCTCCCTTTCCCCCGTCTCCTCCAGCTCCCACCAGCACACCCGCCGCCCACCCCCCCATGGGCCGCTGATTGAAGTGGCATTGTTTGGGAGACAAGCGGCACTCAATCAATAGGCAGTCTCACTAAATTACCGTTTGCATGAAAAATGAAGGCCCGCCCAACCTGACTCCATTCAGCTGGGGATGTGCTGCTGCTTTGTGTGTTTTTGTGCAGATTGGTGCAGGGGCGAAGTGGAAAAAAAAAAAGGTGCGCGCGGAGTGAAGCGTAAAGGAAGAGTTCAGTGCGTCTGTATTTGTCAGGGGATGCAGAAGACAAAGTGGGCAGATAATAGAAGTGAGACGTGTGTGCCCCCCAGCCCCCGCACCCACCCACCCACTCTGCTCAAGTCTGAAATCTTACAGAACTGCTTCATATGGATGCAGATGAAACTGAGAGCATCCTCTTTTCTGGTAGCGTATCGATCCCAGCTTGTTAAACACTCCTGCTGTGGACTGACACCGTGGCCCACAGCATTGCCCTTCACCCTTCGCCTTTACCTCCAACCATCACCTTTGACCGACCCACACTGTCTGCCTCTCTAGTTATCTTCAACGCGTCTTTACTGTGAGAATTTTCCAATTATAGATTTTTACGTGTGGGCGGGAACACAGGTAGAGATCTGTTGTGGGTAAAAAGGGACTATCCTCACGTGCACGCCGTGTTTGTTAGTGCGGAGATTCCAATAGTTGCAAAGGCCTAGAGTGAGGTCTCTCTGCCTATTTGTGCTCCTCCCTGACCCTTGGCCATTAATCATCTCTAGATCTGTGTTTACCCTCAGTTCATCTCTCTAGCGCACAGGCACCTAGAGGGGCAATTAGAGAAGAACTGCCGCCCCAGTGTGGAAGATTGCTCTCTTCTTCTAGTGCCTCTCTCTCTCTCTCTCTCTCTCTCTCTCTCTCTCTCTTCCTTCCACAGACACACACACTTTTATTTACTTTAAAAGCATCCTGCTGTTAATACAAGTGGCATATCACAGCGCTGCTATTTTATTTATATGGCAGAGAGTTTGTGCGTCTCTTTGTGTTCAAGTGTCTTTTGTGTTTAATGTGTGTGCGTCCCACCCCCACAGGGCACACCAAACGTGCATTAGTATAGGTTGCGCAGGCTGAGTCCCATCCAGCATACATATGGTAATGGATGATGTGTGTGGAACATGTCAGCCACCTCATAATGTAAAAGCCTTCATGTACATGAGGGAGCATCGAAGGTTGGCAGGTAGGCATTAGGCAATATAATGGCCTCTATTTTTACGCCGCGCGGCGCGGTTGAAAAGGCGACGCTTATAAAGCTTTCAAAAAACTAGACAAACAGGTGGGGGTTGTTGTAAGTGGGTAAGTGAGAGGATGAAAACTGCATTTTTAAATTGCCCGACTTTGAGGATTGTTTATCTGAGCATGTCTGTCTGTGAGCGGACGCACTCCTTCATCTGTGCATGTGTTCCTATTTTATGCATCATCTGTTTATTGTTTCATCGTAAATTAAATGAAAGGTGAGCCAAAGGAATTTGATTAAAAAGTTGTTGAGCACCATTTTCAGGTGTGCAGTTGAAAAGCAAAACCAATAATTTTAATACCTGTAAGGACTAACTAAGATAGTGTAAACTACTTAATTGTGTAAACTGTTTTTCTGTGTGACAAATATACAGATTAAAGAAATTTAAAGGCAGCAACATTGAAAAAACAGTTGGAACTAAGCAATGTAAGAGCAGAGCATTGACCAACTCTAAGAATGGGTTTAGCTCACAAATATGGGAAGACTCTTCTACGTTTTATCTTCCAGCGTGAAATGACCTGAAACATACTGCAAAAGCAATACAGGAATGGATTGAGAAGAACCAAATACTTGTGGCTAGACTTGAAAAGTTCAGTTCCTGCCTAATACCTAAGCAACCTTCCATAATTTCTATCTATCTATCTATCTATCTATCTATCCATCCATCCATCCATCCATCCATCCATCCATCCATCCATCCATCCATCCAAAAACAGGAAACAGATATTGTGCAATTTTTAGAAACATGCTTCAGTCATTTTTGCCTGGAATTCCAGTTCCCAGAAAGAATAGGAAGCTTTTCATTCTAGAACTATTGCAATAAGCTACAGCAAGAAATTGACCTCACAGTAAGTCTCTCTGTTAGTCGAAATCCCAGTCAGGAGCTCATATCCCAGGTCCTGGTTTAACTCCCGGTTTTGGGACAGTTTTTTCCTCCACTATGGACTGTACAGGAATCCTCTAATCATACAGACATTTTTTTTTTTTCGAGTGTTTGTTACAATTGAAAGGCATTTTAATGTGCGGTATCAATGTCCACTTCCGCCAGGGTAACCTGGCATTTTATAAAGTGATTATGACTATTGATTAAATTGGTGATATAAAATTAGCATCAGTCAATTAGTCAAACTGTCCTTCATGCTGGTCTGGCATTTACTGAGCGCATAATAATCAAAAGTGTTTCCAGATATTTCATTTAAAACTGCAACAAAGACATGTGAAGCAGAGAATTTGAGTGAAGTCTTTATTCTTAGCAGGGTGAAATTTGGTCAAGTCATGACTCCAATTTAAGTCGCAAGTCTTTTTAGGCTGGAATTTGGTCTAGTCTCCAGACTAAGGACGTGAGTCTGAATTTAGTCTTAAGACTCAAGTCTAAAGTGACATGTCCAAGTTAAGTCTTAAGACTTTGTAGACTGGAATTGGGTCTCATGTCTCCTTTGTTTGTGGTGAACCTTCTGTTGTCTGCTAGCTGCAGGTGTTTCACACGTGATTTCCATCATCTGGGATGTGAGCCAAAAATTTAAAAGATGATTATTGTCCCAAATTGCAGTCCAAGTTCAGATGCAAATCTTTGAAAGCTGGAACTTGGTCAAGTATGAAAATGTGAGGTGTGCATCTGCACAATATGGTTCCTGTTCCATTGATAAAGAAAAGGGGAGAGTTTGTCAGTCAGAGTATAGTGTGTGCTACTTAAATGTAACATTACTCTGGGGTGTAAACTAACTCTCTTATATAATGATCGATGGTCGATCCATCCAAGTTCATCTGCTTATCCGTTACCAGATCATTACGTGATCCGTTACCAAATCCAGTTTGGTTTCTTAACCACTCGGCCACCACTGCCCGCCATTTTTTTTTTTAAACGGATATATCAAATATACTAGTCTGAGGTGTGTTGAAGTTGCTCTGTGAACATTCAGTTTCTTTAACAAACCATATATAATTTTGGCATACTGGAGGGGTTAGTAAAAAGCACCGGATTATGGCTGTGCTTCTCAAACTTTTTCTGTTGCGCCCCCCTAACAAGAAGAAAACAATTCGCGTCATATTTGCGCATCTTTGCTTTGAGGTGACTTTCTTTTGACTCACTATCTTCGTTTCTCTCCGCCTTTCTTTTCATTCCTGTTAAAAATGTCTCCATGTCTACGGGTTTGTTTTCGACACTTCACATCGCCAGCTCGTTCCAGAACAAACCTACACCATAAAGTTAATACGCGCTGCGCACAATGGGCAATGAGAGCGCCACTGCTAACTACTGGAGTGGATGTGCAATTACACTTTCTTTTAGTAGGGCGAAATGCATTTTCCCCAGGGTCACGCCCCACAGTTTGAGAAGCACTGGATTATGATGTATGATGTACATGTTACCTGATGTAGGAATTCTTCCCAAGAAAAAAGAAGAATGTGGTTATAACTTTGGGAAAAGACATTAAAATATTTGACATTAGTAAATTAATAAATTTCTCTTGTGAGCCTTGGGAACAATCCTAGTCACTTTGGATGTTTGGATGCTCCGATTCCTCCGGCTTGCGTTTTATCCGCATGAGTTTCAGGTTGATGGGCCGAGGTCTGGTGTGGAGTGGATGTCGGCCTTCCATATGACCAGGAAAGTAGTTAATCTTTGTGTGTATGACATGTGAGCTCAGGGTATTGTACTGTATGTTTCCCTCTCACTCAGCTGTACTTAATGTAGCCCATAAAGGCTACACAACTATAAGCTACGCCTGGCATGCAGGCCACCATTCCGCACTACACTAGGCTGCTGAGCAGGATAAATGACTCCTATAAACCTGTCACACACATACATACACACACACTGGAGCGTGCACAGACTGTAGAAAGTCATCTTCTTGGCTGGGGAGAATCTCCTGCGGTCCTCAGGGTTGTGGTGGTGTGAAGTTTGTTTTGCTGTGTGCACCGTATGATGATAATAACCAGACAACTGCTCGTAAAAAAAAAAAAAAAAATATCTTGAAGTAAGATGTATGGATGGGAACAGGCTTCCCGTTATGTGTGTTCTTCACATTCAAAAGGATAATAATGGAAACATAGTGTCCGTGTGATGGTTACATAATGCGTTTGTGCATCCGTGTCTATTGATGAGATGCCTCTCTGCTCACAGCGTTCAGGCCAGTTGATAAAGACAGATCCAACATCCTGAGCTGTGGACATCTTTTTTAGCCTCCATAAATGATGTATATTGAGAAGAGATAAAAAAGTCAATTTCATGTGACGGGCCAATCACAAAACCCTATTTAAGATACATATAACTGTTACTTTGTATAATACTATAGAAATATACCTGTTTGACAGGTAATGGAATGCTTGAGGTTGTCAAAAGGCTGGTGACATACAGTAAACGTTTGGGTGTTTCTTGAAAATTTTTGTTTACAATGCCCAAAGTATGCTAATTCTATTTACTTACAAAACACCAAAGAACTCTCCAGAAAGAGTGCCCTGTAGCGTGTGATTGTAAAGCTATAAGTTTATCTACCGGTGGAATGCGAAGTTGAGCAAAGTAAAAGTATTTCAGCCATGAATTGTGTTAAGTTATCCCACTTGAAAAAGTGAAGAGAGGCCTGATATTTTCATCACATGTACACTTGAATGTTAAGAGACAGAACGAGTTGTGCTGGAAACCACGTTGTAGGATTTTTAATGGATTAATTTGCAAATTTCTGTGTAAAATAAGTATTTTAGGATGACTTAATACTTTTTTGCCCCACTGCATGTCCGATTTGACTATGACACTGTATTTCTTGGACCATAAGGCACAATTAAAAACCTATATTTATATAAATCTGTTTTTCCAGTTTTATGATGCCTTATAATGTGTGGATTGTGGTTGTGTTTACTGACCTCAAACAGTGCTCAATAAACTGTCAAAATGTTTAAGAGCGACTTTGGTAAGGACTGAAGCTGCATGCTTTAGCTGGATGTTAGAACATTCCAACTGTAGTCAGGAGTAAAACTATACTATACTGTGTTTCGATGGCATTGAGTAATACGTACTGGATTTTGATGTTATTTCATACATATAAGGACCCCAAAATGCCACCGGTGAAGAGCCAGTGACATGCATAATGACGGAACAGTGAGTGAGTGCATTATTTTATATTTAATCTGTTACAACTGATCTGGGTTGATGGTTATTATGGGTGAGTTGAACAAAGTTTGACTTATTTGACTATTTTATGTCACTTAACACATTCACGCCCACCAGTTCGAATAATACCATAGTGAGACGACGCCTTCATTTAAGAGGCTGGACAAATCATGGCGCAAACAGGTTTAGATAAACTTCATTTTGAAAAAAAAAAAATGGAATGTGATTTGTCATTGTGAATGAGGACGTCTTATCTCATTGTTTATAAATCGGATCTATTCTTAAATCAATCATATTCTTTAAAAAGCCATAGTCACAATATTCTGCTGCAAGAAATCTATTTCCATCCTTAATATTTATTCAAGCAGTCATTCCCCTTGTTCATACAATGCAGCGCATTACACAATTGATTCAGTTTTATGTTTTGGAAACACAAACACAGACAGATGCTAGTGGCCCCCCCATAGCCCCCTCCCCTCCACACACACACACGCAGCCTCCTTGCTTTCACAGCTAAGAATGCAGATTGGTTTTATGTTAACTCTCTGAGCTCTTTATTCTGGACCAGGAGCTTCCCAGAAAGACAGAAAGAAAAGAACGAGATTTTTCAGACAGACTGCTGAGCACCACTGAGGAATGTGTGGGTGAGAGCGATGGGCTTAAAGTGGCTTGATGCTGTTTGTGGCTTGGTACAGCTGGTATAATATGACCTGATTTTAGTTGCAAAAATAGGCCCATGTACCAACCTACAAACCGTCCTACAGGATAAAACACGTACATATGTATGTATATATATGTATGGGTGTGTGTGTAGATTTATGGACTCTGATTAAATACAATACAATACAGGTTGTTGTTGAGTTTTTCTTTTCTTGCTAGATTAAGAAAAAAAACAACAACAAAAGATTGCAAATTTAAAGGCTACTTGTTTAGCAACAATAATGATGAGTTCAAGTGTCCCAGGTATATACACGTAACCTGGATTTGAAAATCATACAAATGCCAGTTTTCTGGAGCGTAATCTGTTTAATCTGGACAATAGGCTTTTAACTGGATGTAAAATCATATTTTCTCGTGTTTGCGTAGACGATGTTTATCCCCGTGGTGTGAAAAGACAACAATGTTTCTACTAATAGGATTTTCTACATTGATTTTTTTTTTTTTTGCTGTTTCTTTTTTAGTGTAACTCCAGCTGATATGCTAGGCTGTCAAAGATTGTTTTAACTGTATAACGCCCCCTGTTGCGACACTTTGATATGGCGCTAAGAGTGGACCTTATTCCAGATTATGTAATTGTGTCACTTCAGAGCAGGTGAAGTCTTATCCTTTTCTCCTGTATTGCAGAAAAGTGCATACTGTGAGTAGACGCATCACTAATGCTGTGTGTAAATGTGGAGATTAATTTCTGTCTGGTGCAGGTGTTAAATAAGTATCTGCGTAATTTCGCAGTTGAGAGTCTTGCAAGGTTTGCATGCCCGTTTTGTTTGTTGCATCATTATGTCCTGTATCAAATGTGGGACAAATTAAGGTTGAGGGTGTCCATATTGAGTAAAAGGGGGCAGGGTGGGGGTGCAGTTACAAATGGTAGGTTTGGTTAAATGTACGTGGGTGCAGATATTCAGTGAGAAATGGGGAGCAGACAAGGAGGTAGTCAAAGCATCCTTCATGTAATTTAAATGTAATAATGCATCCCCCCGCCTCCTTCCAGCATGCTTATAGGCTGTGGTGAATAACATGGGCGTTTCTTCATCTAGTCCTGCCCAGGGAACTGGGGCTTCTGTCTGGGCCAGTCTGGCCCCTGCTCCAGCTCCCCACTCCTTGCCGCTTTTATTATTAGACATTATTCCACTGGAGGAGCAGAAAGGAAGAGAGGAGGGGAACTTTAATAGCACACCTGAATAGTGGGTGTCATATAATCAATGCATACAGGCCTGCATTACAGGCTGTCACTGAGATTCCATCACATGCTGGCAGAGGGAGGAAGGAGGGGGAATGGGATATTAACTCTTGTGAAAGGAGAGGGTATCAGCAGCCTGAAATTAAATGGCCCGCTCTGAAGGATATGAGGCCTCACTGCACTCGACCACATCTTCTAAGGATGCAATGATATCAAAACCTAACCTGCGTGTATGCAACGCTTACATGGAAGGCGTAACGTCGGTCGCATGCTCTCCTTTTTTTTTGGTTTTTGGCCTACATTCTGCTTAGAATAAGAAAACTTGGCACTGTTAGAATTTAAATAACACAAGAATGGACTTTTATTTTGAATAGATTTTCATGATGCAAAAATGGTAAAGTGTCACTTTATAAACAACTGCTGGTCCCACTAAGAACTCGGAAAGGATTAATAAATATGAACTAGTTTTTTGTACTTTATGTTGTGTCATAAGATACAAGTTAGAAAATTAAGTAGTTAAACTGAAGTTTCTAATATAGGATGAGTATATAAAAAAAGATAGCTCAATAATAATAAAAAATGTCAGGCAGGATTGTTGTATTCCCTTGAAAAATCTAAACAAGACTTTAGTACAATCCTGCCTTTATTTTGACACCAACATGAACTTGAACAAAATGGTACATTATAAGCAAGTCTTTGTCTGCAGGGTTATTCTTCAGCATGGTGTTCCTCCCACAACGTTTTTTTCTGTTATTAAATTTCATGTTATCTAAGGACTTTTGTGCTGGACCTAGTTGGGTGCAGGAATAAACCAGAAATATTGTGATTATAGCCGATTGTCTTTGGTCCAGTCTGGATTAGAGGTGGCACTACAGGAGTCATGGGCAAACTTTTTGACACGTGGGCCACACCTGGTCCTAAAATTGGAGTTGCAGCGATAGTTTGTCATGTTTAAAACCTTAAAGGCTAAATTTCTACTGGTAAGGAAGAGCCGTGAATAAATTATTTCGTTTGGACAAGGTTGACGGGCCAAAAAGTTAAACAGGCCACGTCCGGCCCCCGAGCCTTAGTTTGTCCATGCCTGCTCGACAGTATATAGTGGCTATGGACTGTCAAGCCAGGTCTATATATAGTGGTATTAGCAGTGAAAAGGAACTAGAAAGGTTAGATGTGGTGCAGGTGTGAGCAAATATAATGATTCCCAGGACACAATGGTTACTTAATTTTTTTTCTTTTTTACATTACCTATTGGGAAATAATGAAGTTATTGGGACAATGAAGTAAACCTTTAAATGTGTTTTATTTCAAATGTGTCATGTGTTTGTATATATATTAAATATATTATATATTTATATTATATACATAATATTATATATATATATATATATATAATAATAAATATATTAAAACACTTTGGTTGCTCCGAAATTAGTGTTAAGCAAAACTAAAAAGAAAAAATTATACATTTTAGATCGGAAGAAGAAAAAAAATTGCAAATTGCAATCCATTTTTCAATAAATATTAAGTTTGGCCTGGGTTGTTCTAGTTTTTCATCTGAATTTGACCCTGATCTACAGTTTGCTTTTGTGTGGTTCCTCAAATCAAAAAAAAGTCAAACTATCTATTTTTCTTTTTTTCTTTAATCACCCATTTGATGGTTCAAATAACAGACGCACGCTGCTTCTGCACAGCAAGTAGGAACTTCCTCAAACAGAACTTGTCCCAGGAAGTTTTCTGTGTTTTTTATGCCTGTGTGTATATTTAACTGCTTTCGTCAGCAGACTGTAATCCCTCTGAGCCTTCCTTGGTGCGTGTGTGTGTGTGTGTGTGTGAGTGTGAGTGTGTGTGTCTCTGTGTGTGTGTGTGTGTTTGTGGCAGTCCATTTTTTTCCTGGTTTGGAAATTGTCGGACTGCATGTTTGTGTGTGTGTGTGTGTGTGTGTGAGATGTTCGGCGGATTGCCCTTTGATACAGAGAGAGTTTAAGAAATGCAATTTCCTTCCTTAAAGAATATGCGTGTATTCATGTTGGGTTTATTAGAATATGAAAGTATTACGCCGCTGTGCCAGGGTTAGCCTATCCCTCCGTCCGCCCTTATCCCTCACTCTCCCCTTACGCTCGTTCTACGGCCTCTGCGGTCTCTCTGCCGGGCTCATGCATTAGAGATGAGGGGCTGGAGAGAAAAGGGAGACCATCGCCAGGGGAGACCAAACGGCTTACACAAGGAAACTTGCCATTATAAACATGATCAGCATGCCTCGCATATCAGACACTTTCAAGTCTGTGTGTGAGATAAATGTTTTTTAAGAGAGTGGATGTAGTAGTGTGGAATACACAAGATTTTAAAAAATCCATCACCCTCTAAGATCATCAGCACCTTTGTGATTAATTACAGAGATTTCAGAAGAGAACTTTTGAGTCCAGTCATATTTTGCACAAGCTGTTTTTATTTAAATATGATTTTCTGAACTTTTTTTTGGCTCAATATCTGTTCATTGTGAAGTCAAAATCCTTTGTTCTGGAACTGTTCATGTCTATCATGTTCTGGCTGACTCACTCAGTGTCTGTTTGTTGTCCCATCTGCAGAATGTGAGGTCTTATGCAGAGTTGGTTGCAGACGTTGGCGGTGGTCAAGGAAGCTCATAGTGTTCATACTGCACGTCGGTTCCATAAGCTGCTCCCTGCTCCCTTCTCACTTTGGTGATTGCTAGAAGGCAGAGGCCAAGAGTCAATGTCTCTGTCATTGGTGTAGAACTCCAGGATTCTCCTCCTGGGCAAGATCAAATCCCAGTCAGGGTGGTTGGCTTCTTCCAGTTGGTTCACCACATTGAGGAAGGTTAGTCTGATCAAGTGTGATTTGGGTGGTGGTAATGGAGATGCCATTTTGACCCAGTAATGGAAATGAGGATGGATGGAATGAATTGCCAAGGGTTTATATTTAGTTTTGTAGAGTGGTTTGCTGTCCAAACCCTAGAATTGATATTATTTTTGTATTGGTCAAAACAGGATTGAATATCATCAAAACAGCATCATATAATGTCTGTACTCACGATTAACAGTCTCTTCTATCAGAAGTGAACCATTTTCTAAAACACTCGATGTCCAGTTGCCTGACAAAACTCTTCCACCTTGACCATGATCTGGATGACAGAGAATCGCCATTGGCATCACATTAAAAAAAAAATATAGCCCACCTGAAGGTATACGTAAAGCAAAATGACCAACTTTGAAACATGCCATAAACAAGAACTTTATCAGCAACACCCTGCAGGTGGTGGCATTAAGAAGAGGAAAAAAAAGGCTTCAAGTTGATGTTGATATAGGCCAGGCATTAGCAAAAGTTTTGATTCACAGGCCACAACTGAGCCTCAAATAGAATATTTGGGCTAGGTTAGGGAGCAGATAGAAAAAATCTGAAGAAAGAGCCGTTCCTGTGAAATGAGACAGCCTATCTATTGAGAAAATGTGGCCATTGCAGGCTAAAGTATAATCACAATTCATACCGATTCTTTTAATTTGATAGGTTTGGCCTGTTATAGGGAAATATAAAAAAAGTTGCAGTATTGGTAGTGGACATTGGATAGTAGTATCACATCTACCCTATTCTTTACAAAAAGACATGATGTGTGGACATCCATCCATCCATCTTCAGCGGCTTATCCGGAGCCGGGTCGCGGGGGCAACATTCAGAGGAGGGATACCCAAACTTCCCTCTCCCTAGACACTTCCTCCAGCTCATCTGGGGGGATCCTAAGGCGTTCCCAGGCCAGCCGGGCAACATAGTCACTCCAGCGTGTCCTAGGTCTTCCTCTGGGTCTCCTCCCAGTGGGACATGACCCAAACACCCGGGAAACTTCCAGGGAACATCCGATGTAGGTGCCCAAGCCACTTCAACTGACTCCTTTCGATGTGGTGGAACAATGGCTCTACTCTGAGCTCCTCCCGGGTGACAGAGCTCCTCACCTTATCTCTAAGGGAGCGCCCTGCCACCCTGCAAAGAAAGCTCATTTCCGCCGCTTTCATCTGGGATCGCGTTCTTTCGGTCATGACACAAAATTCATGACCATAGGTGTGTGGACATGATGTGTGGACATGACGTCTTGTATGTTGTGGAGACTGAAGCTGAGTAAAGCTGCAAATTATATCGAAGTCAAAATATAGATCAATCAATCAATCAATCAATTTTTATTTATATAGCCCACATTTACAAAACAAGTTTGTCACATAGGGCTTTACAGGGTTGGTAACATCCTCTGTCCTTAGACCCTCAGCCCGGGTAAGGAAAAACTACCGAGGAAAAAACCCTTTTAACAGGGAAAAAAAAACGAAAACGAAAACGATAAAAAGATACTTTTTATCAGGTCCAAACAGCTAGACACCTGTCCGCAAATTTCCTTAATCGTCTTCTCTCTTAAGTTCTCAACTAAATCGCTTTATTTTTTTCTTCATTTATCTACTTCCTGACCTCTTACAGTTATTAGGGGTGGTCCCTCTCCTGCCCCCCACTTCACTGACCATGGGCTAATGTCCATGACGGCCCCGACCAAAGGTGCAGTCTCCTCACCTTTGACCCTTTCCTCCCTCTTCCTCACCTGGGTCAGCCCACAGAGGACAGGCTCTGTGAGAAAATTAATGTAAGTTACGGCTGGAGCAGGTGTGAGTGTGTGTGTTAGTGTGGGTGAGTGAGTGTGTGTAGGTGTGCTTGTGTGTGCTCATGTGAGGGGAAGAAAAGGGAGAGAAAAATGAGACAGCCAACATGTACTTGTGCGAAGGGAACAGTTTTTCCTGGTACTGTTAAGGACTTAAAGTTAGTAAGGCCAAATAGTGTGTTTGTGATTTGGAATTGGTGACCATAAAGGTATTATATTGTATATTCTAATGTCAGCAATATAAGTTTGTCATAATTCTTTGTTTCAACTCATTCCAGCATCTGTAGAAAGCTCTGTTTAGAATGCCTTCCAGAATAACATAGCCATGTTGATGGACTGTGATCAATCAGCTTCCGGATTGGTCTAGAACTGTCATGTGTCGAACCGTGCTTCTACTTCTTCTTTCAGCTTATCCCGTTTTTCAGGGGTTGCCACAGTGAGTCAACAATTTCCATCTCACCCTGTCCTCCGCATCCTCAACTCCAACTCCAACCACCTCCATGTCCTCCCTCACCGCATCCATAAATCTCCTCTTTGACCTTCCTCTCTGTCTCTTACCTGGTAGCTAACGCTTGCAAACCGAAATCTTAGCATGCCCTGAAGAAGCTAGTTAAGTCATGAAGAATGGGCAGGACTTTTTGCAGCAAACTTTTTGCCAAGCCTAACCTAACTTTCGGAGTCGGATAAAACGGCGTTGCCACCTTGCAGGACAAAACTCCAACTCTTGCATTATTCACATTTAATTAGATAAAGAAAAAAAAAAACAAGTTTTCCCGACAAACCGGCGATTTGTTGTTTTTTTAATGGTACCGGAAACACATTACAATTTTTTGGGCCTTACTGGTGAGTCGTCTTTTTGTTCTTTTTCACTGACGATTAACACGGTCGGTTAGTCAGTTTGTATTTTTATCTGGTAATAACATATGACCTAATGTGTCATTAGAAACCCTCCAGCTACAACCTCACTCTCTCTCTCTCTCTCTCACTACCTCTCTCTCTCTTTCTTCCTCTGCCTCCTGTGTGTGAAGAGTGCTGTTTCAGCAAGGTCTTCTGTTCATTCTCAAGGTGTCCCCTGCACCGGCTCTTTTCTGAGGGCCTTTTAATGGATTGGCCTGATATACCTTCCAAATGGAGCACTTTGAGCGTTAATTCGCTTTCTGATAAAGATCCCCCTTTTTTTTTTTTTTTTTAAAGGTCCCCCTTTTTTTTTTTTTTTTTTTTTTTTTTTTACTGTGCCTTTCTATAAGTCTTCTACTCCCTATGAAGCACACAGGGAAGGGCAGATGAGCACAAAATCCTCTCTGTATGTCGGTCCAGGTGAGAAAATGGACCCGGGTGAAAAGGCATCAATTGGATTCCCATTCATGTGCTACCAGAGTGGAATAAGGAGAGTGTATGGAGGAGGTGGTCTCTCTTTACGGTGTGGGAGGAGGAGGAGGAGGAGGGGGACGAGATGAACTGTGTCAGCTTTGTGGTGACAAGAGTTATCACTGGGATCTGGCCATTGGCAGGTATACCTGTCAACGCTGTAACTACCTGTGAACCCAGGGGCATGTCAACGCACATGCAGTAGCACTCACCTGCACACTTACACACACACACACACACACACACAAACACACATGCCTACTCCTGAACGCGTGCACACACAAATATGCGGGTGCACAATTAAACCCCAGCAGCACATACACATAGACAAACAAGCAAAAACATGAACACACAGACATGCAAACAGCATCTAAATTATGGAAGTATGCTCTATAAGATAAGCCCTGCGTTTTTGGACAGCCTATTACTGCTCCAAAGCTCATTCAGTCTGTTACCTCTCCGCGTGCAGGAGTCCCACACTGCATTTTGGCTGTTCCCGAAAGAGCACAATGAGGGTGGTGGTTTGACCTGTTTGCCCACTCAAGTGTGACATTATTGTGCTGTATTTCGCAGCCGGACTTGAAAACTTCTTTTTGCTCAAAGTACAAATTAAACATCATGTCTCTACACAAGTGCTTACACGGTCAGATTCTTATGAATAATTTCCAACCTGCCTTCATCACCCGTCTCTGCAGGAAAATACTCAATGTCTAGTGGTGCTCTGATGCAATGTGGGGAGCCAGAAGCCTCCGACTCTTCAAACAGTTCATCGCGCGTGCAATTATTTATTTATTTCTCCTGTCATTGACGGAGCCTAAGCAGCGCTCTGAGCGGTTTGTGTTTCTTTGTTCAATGCCAGAAATAGTGGGCCGGAGTAAAGCCCTCGTTTCATCTCGACGTGGCTTGTAGTTTATTTGTTTGATCGGTGTGAAATATTGTGTTTTCTTCGTGCACATACGCGTCGGTGATGCCGCGCGTGCATGCGAGTACACTATATTTGTTTAAGAAAGAGCACGGGGCTGCTGGGAAGGGAGTAAAGTAGTGTTGAGAAAAATGCTCCGGTGGACAAAGGCTCCCCGCAGTTGGGCCCAATTATGTAGGAGAGGAGAGAGAGAAGAGAAGATGGCAAGAATGAACAGAGAAAACTGGGAACGAAACTTGCAGTTCACAAACTTACAGATAAGAGTTTACTCAGCTATGAGATTAATCAAGTAAATAAAAAAACAATAGTTAATCTCTTCATGTTGTCCACATGGATCCAGTTTTTCACTGTGAATAAAACCAATAAGTCAGGTATAATGTCTTGATGTTGTGACCCATTAATGACATCACTGAATGCTACATCTTACATTGATAAAAAATCTGGATTTCCTAGTTGTCAGGAATCTAAAAGGAAGGAGCACAGTGGGAAAACAGAAAAAATATATAATTAGACCACCTTGCTGATTTTTTCAATATAATTTTAATGTTGGGTTCAGCTGAAGTTATGTTTCTTTGGACAAATATAACAAGAAGTTTTGAAACCTGGTATCTTGCCATTTTCTATAGTTATTTGATAGAATCCGAATCACTTCAGTTCTTTCATCAATACCCATAGCATTGTACTATTGTGAAAAACTGTGACCATGTTTTCTTAATCATTGTAATCTTTATCTATATCTATATTATCAGGGGTCTCAAACTCGCAGGTCGCGGGCCATTTGCAGCCCGTGGAACGATATTTTGCGTCCCCAACCTTGATTTGAAAGTTGAATTTATAATAATATTTTATAGATTTGTTAAATCATTGTAATGTTTATCCCTTTAGAGCAGGGTCTCTAACTCTAGGAAAATATATATATATTTT
The DNA here is from genome assembly GCA_016785265.1 of Paraplagusia blochii. Lineage (NCBI taxonomy): Eukaryota > Metazoa > Chordata > Actinopteri > Pleuronectiformes > Cynoglossidae > Paraplagusia > Paraplagusia blochii. The sequence goes on along the minus strand of JAFBJS010001422.1, from coordinate 71,180 downwards.
TTCCTTCTCTCCTTTTCTCCCCTCTCACCAGTCACCTCTCTTTGTGTTCCTCTTCCCACCCTACCTCAACTTACCTCTTTTCCTCACCTTTCTTCTCTGCCCTCCATTTCTCTTGTCTCCTCTCCTTTCCTCTCCTCTTCCCTCGTATATTTTTCTTTCCTCATCTCTCCTCTTCTGCCTTCTCTACTTGACCTCTCCTCTTTCCCTCTCGCCCCTCCTCTAACAGGCGCTGAACGAGACACAGAGTTAATCCAACAGCATGTTTGATGCATTTTTAAACAGCTCTGGACTTTTCAAGTTTGGAGCCAACGGAAGATCTCATCTACTGTAATTTAATCAGCGGTTGAAATCACACTGCATATTTAAGCAACATTAAGTATCTCCCGTTCTCCCTCTTCAGCCACTTAACTGGGTACAGAGAAAAGAAGATTTTATGTTATTTCCTGCATATTGCCCACACTTACACACTTTCATGTAGCTCTTAAAAGAAGCACAGATTTGTCAAGTAATTATCATCTTTTTTTCTTTTTTTTTTTTTCGAAAAAAAAAAAAAAAAAGGGAATGTAGTTTAGTTGAGCTTGGGTGTTTAATGCTGCATTCGCACAGAAGTGAATTTCATTGCATTTTATCAAATTAATTAAATTTGTTATTTATTACAAAATATATTATTATATTTAAATATAATGTGTAGATTTTTTTTAAATCAGATTACTTGAGTAATTACACCATGCTAGTTGTCTGGTCATTTGTAAATATTAACATAATGTGTGAAAGGCTTGTCGGGAGTCATTCCTGTTTTGCCCATCAAAGCTTTTTACATTATTATAAAGAAATTAATATTTATCAGCGGTCTGGCAGCTCTGTGCTCTGGGATGGAAATAGTGTCTTTCTCTGAAGTTGAGGGGAGGAACATGGGAATTGAATTTTGACCAGCTGTATTTTAGAATTTAATTCTTATTCAGCAATGTTTTTTTTTATTTTTTTCTTGAACCATTTGCATAAAAATAATGTTCAGTGAATTACTTTGAGATGCCAACCATGACACCAGAATCTACAGCCTTCCGTTTTCTACTTGCAGTTTGTTGTAGTGCATTATTATTTGTGGTGATTGTAAAGCTCTCTTACAGATTACATTAGTTGGGATTAAGACGTTTTTTTTAATCTCTCTGTCTCTTTTTCTCTACTCACCCATGTAGTTTCACAAGTTTTTTTTTTCTGATCCCATTATGAAAATTTGCCTTTGTTCACTTTGCATCATTGCTCTACCTGACAGGGTTTCAGCTTCATGAAGGTTTTCCCGTGTTTGGAAACACTGCCGTCATTGCCAGAAACTTTCCTGTTATGATGCGATGTCGCCCCATGAGTGACTTCCTCCAAAAGGGCTTCGAAATCATCTCTTAGCAATTGACGGAATAATTAGCACCGTCATGTCTAGGCTAATGGGTCTATCTCTGTTAGGGTGCCGTGGAAGACATGTTAAATGATGGCTACAACACAGAGGATGTGTGTGAAGATGGGGCTAACCAGCCTTCTTGTCTCCTCAGTCTTTCCCCTCCTTTATATCCAATAGATGAGCACGAAAGGTTAGAGAACAAAATCATCCCCGTGTTTCTAAATGTCAACTCCTTCCGCTGCCCTGTGTGATTGCACTCTAACTGGTTCAGAACGGCCGGAGTGAGTAACATGTAACAGGAGGAGGAGAGTGTGTAAAATGTCATGTTCTGAGGAAATCTTAATATATTCTCTTTAAACGTCGCGTTCCCTCCTCTTGTCTTGAGTTCAAGCTTCACATTTCTCCACCTGTCGACTTCACGCCCAAAATAAAATGACAACAGCTTTAATGTAGCAGATCCTCTCATCTCGGGAAAGTCTTGCACTTTTTTGATGGCCACCTGGCTTTAGTGCCTCTTGACAAGGGCGGTTAGGCTCCTGCCTCTCCACTATCTCCCAGCTCCGTATACCAGCTTCACCGGAACAGATTAAATTAACACAATGATTCTTTAATCAGATAACCTACACTCGGAATAAATTAACCTTCCGCACGAAGGTTCCCTCTCCTCTGCGTCTCCGTCTCCAACCCTGCTCCGTCCTGCGCCGGCGAGAGAGTGGAGCGCCACAAACTTTAATCTTCATTACCTGCTTTGATTTCTCTGCTAAAGGAAGAAATGCATAATTTACATTCTTTGAAGTAGCTCCACTATTACTGACAACATGTTACCTTTAATCTTAAGAGCCCCGGAACATTAAATATTTAGTCATTTACGGAACAAAGGAGCACCGAGGCGATGCCTTCTACCTCTTTGACTTTTACTGTCATGTGCACTCAATGTCCCCAGTACGATGCAATTAATTTTGGTGGGGAGAAATGGCTTTTTACTGAAGTTCAGGTAACTTTAAGTTGTTTTCACACTTTAACTTGTTATTTAATTCCATTGAAAGAAGAAACCTTTAAAGTGCTACCGTTAGCAGAACTAGGTGTGGGTGCCTGGAAGCCTAACAAGGGAGTGGAGCTTTCTCTTTCCTCTCCTCTCTCTCCTTTTGTATCAACCGTTTTTGTAGAAAGGAGACCCAGCACGGTGGGACTCCCCTGGTATGACTGCTTACTATAATAAAAGAAATCAGGAGAATTGTCATCTTTTACCACATTTGACTATATCTCCGTTGCAGAATGTGGATAGATGGTTAAGTCAAACACGTGCAGTTTAAAATAGTGAGTCCTATTTCTATAACAAAAGTACAAGATTAAAGTAAAGTGTTCGATTAGTAAAGTGTTTTGTTGGGGAACTGGAAATGTATTTTCTCTTTAGAATATTTTCAAGAGAAATTGTCCAGTTTGCATCTTAGGAACTCTGAACTGAACTCTAAATGGTCCACCGTGACCATGACCTGAATGACTGAGAGTATTGACGAGGAAATTTGCAAGAATACGGTCAAAATGTTACAAGAAATGTTACAAATTCTATTTCATAAATAATGTGGGCGCGAAGCCTTCCTTGAAAAATCTAAGGAAGGAACAAGGGAAAGTAGACTCACACCACTGCACACAATGATATGTGACCTCTGCATTTAACCCAGTGAGCATGGCAACCACACGGATGCCATGCTGGACCCCATTGGACCTCACTGGTAACCTGGCAGAAGGTGGATTTAAACCTGGAACCCTCTGGACCCAAGTGGGGTCCGTTAAACTCTAGGCCACCAGTGCACCGGTGGCCTCCTGGTTGTTATTTGCTCCAAACACTGTTCTAAAGATAAACGTGCATTTAGATGAAGAAATAATTTTATTCTCTGATTTTTCAAACCATAACCAAATGTGCAACAACAATATTAATAATTAAGATACATACAGTCATGGAAAAAATGATTAGACCACTCTTTCTTTAATCTCTTGTCCATTTAAAAGTCTGCTTCCACTTATTCTACATTAATCTGGACAAATATAATAACAACAAAAAAAGCTCATAATTAAGTTTAATTTCAGGGCTGATTTCTGGCCATTTTGCATGGTTTTATTGACAGTGACAAAAATCACTTCCGTTCCTACATCACTAGCAATAACATTGTACTGACAAATACAGTGCTTTTAGTCATTACATGGTTTTGTGTTTGTTGTTTCCCCTCAG
>JAFBJS010001422.1:41053-67038 GCA_016785265.1 Paraplagusia blochii | reverse complement strand
AGGCCAATTGAAAAAGTAATATGTTTTCGGCAACCACGGCAACCAAGAATTTCTCTGTCAAAATGCCAAACATAAAGTTTTAATGACAAATTTCCCTTGATTCTTTAGTGTAACTGTGTGAGTTTGTCAGAGGTTGTATAATCCATTTGGTCCACTGTAGAAGACTACAGGAAGAATTCCTCTGTATCAGTAACATTAAGTCGAACCATGGAGGCAGCCATGTTGATGGACTGTTGTCATCCATCAGCTACTGGATTGGTCTGACACCATCAGGTGTTGAATCATGCCACCACTCTGGAACTAAAATCTCATCAAGCTTTGTAGAAGCTGGTTGTCATAAAGAATGGAGAGGATTTTTTGGGACAAACTTTTTGCCATAAACGTAAATCTTTTTTTTTTGAGGAACTTGTGTTCATCAGAGATGTTGGAGTGGGATGAAGTTAGAATAGAGTTCACTTTGTGACCTGGTTGTGCAGCTTTTCAGTCATCCAGGTCATCAAATTCAGAATGAAGTTTTCTTGAAACTGTTTTACCTGTTCATCCAAGAGGCTTCTTCAGTTCTAATCGACTAGTTTCTAATTTCTGATATTTAACCTCAGAGACACTGTATACCTGTGATCAGAGTCCTTTGTAGAAAGTTCTACCTAACCAATGGTGCAGCCACCTTGACCAGAACATAACTAGAAATCTTGCATTAATGGAATTTAATTAAAAAAATATAAATTTTTCACGTGGACCTTATATTATACGACCACAAACACCCCTTTTTTTGGCTCTAAGAAGTGATGTGACAGTGCACAGCCCCCACTCGTCTTAGTTCACTTCACTAATTTTTATAGCTTCTACATAACTTCCTAGCTTCTTTGAATAACCATATGTCTGTACAAAGCCCAGCGCGCACACACACACGCGCGCACACACACTCTGTCCTAATTTCACAGTGTTAACATCTGGTTTTACAAACTGAATAATTATTAAAAAAAAAAAAAAAACAACTTTTAGATGCCTTACAGAATATCTCCTAATAACTGATGGATCATTTGTGGGCCCTTCTGGTCTTGCTGTTTATTTTCCAGTCCCTGACTGGGCTCTCTGAAGGAAAATTAGACAATTATCCAGACTTGTAATGTTTTCCCACCCTAATCCCCCTTCTCCTTTCTTCTCCCCCTTTCTTCATCTCCTCCCCCTCTCCTTTTATGATTAATTACTCTGCGAACATCATATGCTGGTTGAACAAAAGCACAAGTGTGGAACTATGTAATTGTGTGTCTCTGTTAATGAGTGTTGATTCGCGCTCACAGTGGCCGTGCACTCCCACTCCGTTGTAATTTTTCCATCCCACTTGCATTCCCCCAACACGTGTATTCTCCAGCATATGGACGCGAGTGCACGTACTTACACGAAAACACAGTACACAGAGGAGTGTGGCGTACTGTAGATTACTGTAGTAATAGCTGCTGAGTAGCTTAGTGACTGATGATGCTGCTGCTCCTGTGCAGCGCCACTTGGTCAGTAAAATTATGATCCACTCCAGGCCTTAGATGAGTTCTCAGTTTAAGGCTGCTGGTAAGAGACGTCAGCTGTAGCTCCAGGCTAATGGCGAGACCTAACTTCTGAGCCGCAGCAGGCACCGGGGACACTCCTGTAATTCATGTCATTACCACATGGGTGCACCTCCTTTTCTTCTCTCTCCCGTTCCTTCGAATATCCTCATCAGCCGGCCTAATCAGTCGGGCCTCCGCCTTTATAAACAATTGATGTGGCTGGAGTGGAGATCAAGCCCAGTGTGGCTCGGATTGGTTGCTTTGTATGTGTTTGTGTGTGTAGTACAAGTCTGTCTTTTTTTTTTTTCATTCACCCAGTTCATCTCATCTATATGGTCCTGTCTCTTTGCCCATAAATTATTAAACATTTGCTCTCCTGGAGCCTGCCATGTACTCCTTGCCTTTTAAAATAGCGAGTACACATGTACCATATACTCTCTTGCTGTCTGGATACAGACAGATTCTCATTTTCTTATTGTTTTGATTTAAAAATATGCCAAGTTTTTGCTTTTTCGTGTGCTAGACCAAAATTAATCCTGTTTTCTCATTGTTGTGCTTATGTGTGTGCATTGTTTAATGTGCATGTTGTTATTGGTTGTATGGGCGTCTGATTGCAGTCCCTGAAGGATGGGGTGTTTTTTCCTCTTTTAATATGACATTGATTGCTTTCATAACTTCATCAGACACCTGCTTTGGCTCCTTTTTTTTACTACATTTTCTGCGGCACACTCCCCTCACTGTTTCACTCCATCAGACTCTGTCTTCTCGCTTCTTGTCTCTTGACTTGTCTGCAGATTGTCTGTGCAGGCATGCTACAAATCTAGAAAAGTCCCTTTAGAAAAGCTGAAAATAGCATGCGTATCACGACTGTCGCTCAAGAAAGTGAGGCCCATAGTCAGTGTGACATCAGGTTTTCTACTGACTACATGTGTCTGACCTGCAAAAAGATAGAATATATAAAAGGAGAAAAAAAACATTGTTAATTGTTTGTCTTTTTTTGTTATTTTTCGGGCACGCTTCATTGAGGTTTCTGATATGTAAGCTGATACTGCAACTTATTATTTTTTTTTTTTTAAAGCAAACTTCTTATTATTTTGACATTGTGACTCACACCACTGCACGCAACTAAATGTCATCTCTGCCTTTAACAAATCACCAAAGTGAACAGTGGGCAGCTTTGAGCGCCCGGTGACCAGTGTGTGGGGACGGTGCCATGCTCAGTGGACCTCATTGAGAACCTGGCAGTTGTTGGATTCGAACCCAGTCCAGTTCCTTAACCACTTGTCCACCACTGCGCCTCACTTCACTTGGCGAATCTACCAATGCTGAAATCAATTTCCGCCAATTCCTTTTATTTTTCTTTGCGAAGTTAAGATACACAGATGTTTCAAGAAGTTTATTAATTTATTTTTTTTTGTTTTCTATATGATATTGAATTGATACCAATCCTGAGTGTCCTGCCTACTCTAATAAAAAGTCTCTCTACTGGCACGCAGTTATACTGTGATAGCACAGCTACCATATTCTCTGTGATAATGTGCTCAGTGATCCCTATCAGCGGTACAAGAAGTGTCAAACAGAGAAGTGGTGTGATTGGACAGAGAGGGAAACTTGTTATCCTCATGTGTACATGCAGATTAGAGCCTAGCTGGGTTCACTACGTGTAATTAAAGCACTGTGCTTATCTGTGGCCTCAACAGAGAATATTCTTTTCCCAAAAAAAAAATTGCCAAAATGCCATATCAACAGCTATCTGGGAAAGAAAAAGTAAAATTACAGATATGGTTGTGCATCGTACATCTGTGGGTACAGTATAGTGTGTGTACAGTATGTGTGTACTCAGGGATGTATTGTATTCTGCTGTACCCGTCAGTAACACATGATGAGGGGAGCAGGTAGTGTCAGCTGTCAGGAGCTATTGAAGAGAGGGACATCTGGTATTTTTGGCTCCTTCAGGGTGAGAATGACACAGTACTATGTCCTGGTGTTATCACCGTGTTTTTTTGATGCCTTTAAATTATTGTAGCAGTCGTGGAGGGAACACTTGTAGGATCAGACACAAAAGCCCCTTCAGGAATTGCAGTCATTTCAGTGTCTCGCTCTTCCCAGTTTGTATACAATTCTCTGAAGTATTTTCCTCCACAGTCATAGACACTTTTCATACCCTGTTATGTCTTCTTTATTTCACTCAGACTGGCTGTTTTTTTTTTGTTTTTTTTCCTCACCAGTGAGACATATCTGTCTCTGGAATGAAAGGAGGATCAGGCTCTGTAGTTGATAAAGAAAGTACCTTTCAATGAAATGCATTGCTGAACAAAATAGTCATAACTTTAACACGGTGGTTTCCATGCTTTTTTGATTTGTTAGAACATTTCGACTTCACAAATTCCTCTTCACTTTATACATGGTGCTTTATACATGGACCGCTTTATCGCTTCTTTTTATACATGGATGTTACTACAGTGCAGGTATTTTGTCTTTCCATAAACACTTGTAGGTCTGTCTTTTTGGCATATCTTTGCTGTTGTAACCGTCTTCACGCTGTCAGATGGACGAAGAAATCTTCCCATATTTGTCTTGTGCTGTTTTCCACTTCTCTGCTTAGGCAGGTTGTAGGAGAAGAACCCAACTAGTTGTCACGTGATCGATATCAATATCATATCAATATTAGTCTTGCTATTCATCAGTATATTTTTGTATTTGAGTTTCCTAGACATTTCATGTCCCTCCATGATAGCAATTTTCTCCACCTGCACTCAAGTTGAGGTTGTATAAAAAGACCATAAAAGTGAAAACGTTAATAATGGTGCTTTGACCCGGAGTCAATGTCTCCGTCATTGGGGTGGAATTCCTGGGTTCACCTTCTGGACAAGATTGAATCCCAGTTACAATGGTTGGCTCCTTCCAGTGGGCTGACCTCCTGGAGGAAGGTTCATGAAAGGCCGGTAGAGTGTGGTGAGATATGAGTGGCAGCTGTGGAGACTGCTTATGAAAAAGTATGACTGGAAAATGTAAATGTAAAAGCAAAGCCCTTTTGAGACTTGGCTAGTGCTTAAAGTAGTTGGACAACTGTACAGATAGACTACTTCCTGTTGCAGTTATTTTGCTTGTTATTATATTATTTGCATGTATATTTTCCATTTACAACCCTCCACATCTACACACACTGTTCTCAACCCTCCTTAGGCCATATTGCCTTTTTATAGGAATGTCCCATATCATTTTCTGCTGCTTTACTTCACTGCATAAAAACGCCTTGTGATAGAAAGTTAAAATCTTACCCCACACCCTCACATCACCAACTCCTTGTCACTAAGAATTAAGAAGTTGTTATGCCTTCAGGGGCGGTTTGATGACATTTATCACCTGCCGGTCAAACTGTCAGGACCCCATAAGGAAGTCCAGCGCATTTGCGGAGACCACGGCTTTGCAGGAGCGGATTTTGAATGGATACGATCGCAGTTTGTGAATGGAATATAAGATATTCATATTAGAGCGAAGGGAACGGTGGGGTCGACCTCAGATGGGGGAGATGCTAAAGATGCTATGATGCATGAGCCAATCAGCTTAAGTAGCAGATGAGCAAGAGTATCTATGGTATTAGACCACACTATGCTGTGTATGATCTTCTAGGTAAACAAAGCTATCAGCGAGCGTTCGCAAATGTGCGATCCTCAACTTGTCAAGGACAATTCATCGTTTAAAGCCGAAAGTTTTGCAGGTATAACATAAAATTAGTGAAATTGGATCAAAAATTTTACAACGTACTGAGGGAGAGAGAGGAGAACCTAAATGAAGACAGAGAGAGAACACTACACCTACTACATACATCCTTTCATTTTTATCTGTGCATCGGCATTATTGGTTCATGGCTTGGCAGTCATGGAGATGAACCTTCCTGCAGCTGTATGTATGAGCCCACCATGACTGCACCCAACAAACCTCTAAAGCACTGGTGTCAAACTCAATTTCACAGGGGGCCAGAATTGAAAACTGGCAATAAGTCATGGGCTAAACTCAATACATATTGAGAAATGAACTATAAACGTGTAGGCTCCCCCTTCTCTCCGGGTATGAAATAGTGTTTTTTCATGAGGATACACTGAACATGGAACAGTCAAAGCTTATTAGTATCAACACATGAGAATTTGTAATAGAAAAAAATTCTCACATCATTGGTATTTGTTTCTTAATCCGTCTCTTTGTTGTCTTTTCAGATCATTTTAATGGAAATCTTTATTTTACAGAACAGAATTTATGTCCTATAACAGAAAGCATGCGTTAATAACGTAACAAATTCTGAGAGTAATTAAAGTTCCACATACTGGTGGGCCAACTATAGTGCACATTTGATTTTATCTCTTGGGCAAAAAATAATAACACCACGGGCCAGATTTGGTCCCCCGGCCAGAGTTTGACACCTGTGACATTTTACATTGTTAGGTTGAATTTTAGTATTTAATATCAGTGATTTGACTCTCTGTATCTCTTAAGTTACTGTTTATTTGTGGTGTTAAACTTTTCAGCACAGCCATTAGTGCCACAATGACCTGATGAATATGTTCTTATCTCAGATATGTTCTTCTGAGCAGAGTTTTCATTGGCCCCTACGCTTTTCCGTCTGGCTGTAAGTTCAGGTAGTAAAGGTTTATTTCCTTTATTTTTACTTCAACAATCTTTAGTATCAGCTCATAAACCAGCACCAAACAGGCCACCGAGGCCCTCTTATGCTCAGATAAATGACACACTGATGAACGCTGCCAATTAACAGCTCAACACCTCAAACACTTGGCTGCCTCAGCTGGGAGGAAGCAGGGGGAGGTCAAGTGCGGGTCTGCAAACACGTAGGCACTTGAGCGTGAGCAGTGGCAACAAATACGGCAAATGCAGGAGCTCTTCCCTCTAAGGTTTGTGGCATTTTCCCTGTGTTCAAGACAAGATGAGTGCGTACGTGATGGTCCCAGCGGAGTGGATAATCTCTGCTGTCTCATTCTGGCAGTGACGCAGAGGGAGGATGTGATGGAAAACTCCTTCTATTTAAATCCATGCAGGCACATCAAAGCCTGGCGTAGAGATAATGAGATGCAAACTCCTTATTTACATAGAAATGTTAATTAATCTACAATTTTTTTCCCCCCTGTCAGTACATCCAATACCCTTTCCCTCTGTGGTCAGTTATGACTGAGAAATACAAAGATTTGACTGGATGTCATCACCCACTCAGTGAGTGAAGACAACAACAGTGACAGACCACGTCCTGTATTCTCTTCACAAGGCTGTTGCAGCAGATAGTATCCAAAAAGGGTAAAAAAAGAAAATAACTATATATATATATATATGTATAGTTATTTCCTGTTTTTTCCTTTAATTAATTAATTTTCGTTCTTTCTTCTTTATCTTATTTTGTTTCTTTTTCCCTTTTTTTTCTCTCTTGTCGTCAGTAGAGTGCTGGTCTTTTCCACTTACAGTGAATCACAACTGATTTGTAAAAACTGTCAAAGTTTTGCTTTTAAAATCCAAAGAATATGTATGTTTCTTTCTGGACATCTTTTCCTTTCACTTCCTCATTTTCTTTCTCTCATCCTCCCAATATCCCTTTTGTCTGTTTTAATTTGAAATACATATTTTTGGTGTTTTTTTTATTTCTGTTTTTTCTTTTATTCGATCGTTCAATTTTTTTCCCCTTCTTTCTACTCAGATGAAGTTCAGGCTCATGGCCATGTATGTATAGTCTCTCAATATGTGAAGGTGACCTCCTCCTCTTTCTTCTTCTTTTACTCCATAACCCCCCAGCCCGCACTTTTCCTCTTCCTTCTTTCATCTCCGTCTACCTAACCTGAGACGACATTCTGACACCAGTTTTACAGACGCATCATATTGAGCCTAAATATAGCAAGCACTTAAATCTGCTCTTGCACACACCTTAACACCAGAGTTTAATTTGAACAAGCATTTACATCAGACTTTAAGACAGTGTTATTAGATCTAAAGTCTCTTACATCATTCAGGAAATCTGCTTGGCTCAAACCTTGCTCGCGATTTCAGTGTTTTTAAGTATCTTTAAGATTTGAACATGTTTTGGATGAAAGTATTAGGCATTATAAGGTTTTTTTTCTTATCTTTTGCAGTCCTCTCTTACTGTTTCGAGGTTTGATAATTGCCAACTCAGTGCATTTTTTTTAAATATATTAAAAGGTATTTTTTTCTTAAATTATTTATTTTTTTATTTTAATTTAAATGACATTTTGTGAAACATACTGCATGTTTTGTTCACACTAGGATGCTGAATGGGGTCAGTTTCACCCTTTTGGAAATTATCACAAAAAGAAACAACTACTGTATGTCCCTCCCTGCTGAACCCAACAGGCTGCATCTGGCCCCCGGACCTTAGTTTGCCCGGATCTGCGCTAAGAGCACATCAGGCAAAAGTCTAATGGCTCCTGTTGGCCTTCTTGACTCTACTATGTTCTTCTTGTTCGCTTTCTAATAGCAGGGATGAATTGCTCTCCAGTACTTCCACTCCAAAGTCGTTTTACCGTGTAAAAGAGCTCCTTGCACTTCCTAAAGCTGGGAGTCTCTAAGCATTTGAGTCTGACTCTCCACTAGCTCTATCGACTGACTCTCTGCCTCCCTGGCCCAGTCTGGCCCGCTCCTTTCATTTACACAGCCAGCGCGCAGCAGCTCTGCTCCGGGGAGAGCCGCTGAAACAAGACTTCATCAATTCCAGATGAAACACCAACATTTCCTCCCATTACACCAAGCACCGCTCCCACTCGCTCTCCCTGATCTCTCACTGCTCTGCCCTCGGTGTGTGTAATGAGGAATGGGACTGGATGTGTGTCTGTGTGTGTGTGTGTAATGAGGATTGAGACTGTGGGTCTCTCTGTGTTTGTGTGCGTTTGCGCGTGCTTGGTTGCACGAGTGCATGTCAGGGCGTTATTGTGCACGTGTGTGTGGGGGTGTGTAAATGAGGAGTGGGACTGTGTGAGCCTACCGTACTGTGAGTCTGTGGCAGAGGGAAAGTTGGGGCAGTTCTGAGCGCATGGCTCTGGGTAGCAGGTGTGTTTGTTTGATGTCTCTCTGTAAATAGAGAGAAAAGGAGAAAGAGATAGAGAGGGAGAAAGGGTGAGGTGGAGAGAGATTTTCTGCACTGAAGAAGACTTTCTCCTCGCAAAGACCATCTCTCTCCCACCTCCTGCACGCGGAAAACATTTATTTCAGGCAATTTCTATCTCACCATTCCGGCTCCGGTCGGTACAGTTCCTGACAAATTATGTTGTAGTTTACAGAGAGTCTAGGTTTTCTTGTTGTCAAATAAATCAATAACTGGAAACACTTATTCTCCAATAAGCCACATTGCTCATGTGATGAGATTTGTCACAGTCTGGGTGGCTGAAGTCTAAGTCTACAGCTTAGTGAGCACTTCTCCACTGTATTTTTCATCCTGTTAGATACAGGACCTTAACAAATTATAGCCATGTTATTTGTGTCGGGATTTCAAGTGCAACTGAAATTCCTCCAATTTTTCAATCCTTTTAGGTTCATCAGCCAGGTGTGTTCTACACTCATATTGGAACAATTACAATAACATACACAGAGCCAAAAATAGGATAAATGTGTCAAAGGCTAAAGGGTCAATAGCAGTGGTGGGCCGTCAGAGCCAGCAAGGCCTTCTGTGCTGGCCTAAACATACTCTTGTAAAAGCACTTGTATTAAGTATTCTATATTATTTATTTTTTTAAATTAATATAAAAAGAGTTTTTAAAATTTGATAAAAGTTTTATAAAAACCTTGAAACCATATCCATAATCATATTTTAGCTATCTAGCGTAAGGTTCCAGGAAGACTGCCAGAGCCTTCGGAATCAAAAGCAAGGGCTCTGCCCGCTATAAGTGTATGGACACAGCCCGTTTAAGTTTGCAGAGCTCAGACCAATCATTTCACAAGATTGCGATCTCAGGGCCTTCTAGCTGGCCCTACGTGGAAGGCAACATATGTGTCCTGTGGCTTGATTAGCTCTCCCGTCAGCATGATAACGTCATCTTGTTTGATTTTCCCCGACTGAAAACACAATTGACTGTAATGTATGGCATGGCTGATTCTGAAGAGAAAAGTCCCGCTGATCACCTGGAATTTTTCGGATCAAAAATCTGAGTGAGAGTATGGGGCAACTTTACACATTGGCACTCATTCTCAGGCATTGCTGTGCCGATTCATGGGATTTTTAAAAATGTTGCTCCTTCTGTAATCAAAAAAAATACTAAGAATAATTAATTTTTAAAGTTCTGGAAATTAAGTGTTGGCTTAGGCTTCCACACCTGGTCAAATGCCTCTTTTGGGTTAGACCAGATTCACTGAATGCAGGACAGTAAATAGACCAAGTGCATTAGAAATAATATTTATTATTATTATTATTATTATTATTGTTGTTGTTGTTATTATAACCAACCACCAATTCTAACATGCTAAAGTTTGAGTTACTTTTACATATTTTTAATAAAAATTATGATTATAGTTTCATTTCGAATAATCACATAAATTGGTGTATTTACCATCACTAGCAGTGTAAGAAAATGTATTTGTCACATTTAGCACATCTAATTATTCATGAAAGTCCTCTTTAATCAAGGGAATGCTGTGAAATTTGCTTTAAATTTGCCATTTTCTATCATAACCATCTAGCACCTCGAGAACACAACTGTGGGCTCAATGAAGACAACATTCCCTTAAAAACTAAAAAGACCACGACGTGTCCATCTCAGTGGTTTTATTTTGGGGGGAAATCACAGTAACGAAACCATATTGTTTCAGAGAAAGAGAAATAAGGAAGAACAGGAAGCGGTTCAGAAAGCGGACTTAGTTCTGCAAGGCTTCATGTTCTAATCCACCAGCTGCCAGGATTCCACTGAGGTGCTCTGATCATCTCAACCCACATTACTTCCAGTGGACTCACCACCCACAGGAAGGCTCACAGTATGGAGCAGTGTGATTTGTGTGGCAGTCGTGGAGACTGCTGCCCCTGAGACTGCAGAATATACAGTATAATCACTCATGTCTCCTAGTTTGTGGATCTTTGCTACATCTTGCTGTTTGTGCCATACGTTGTTGAAGATCATCTGAAGACAGTGTTCCACTGATGATCTCATAATTCAGTCCTAATGATAGTGGTTGTTGTAGTGTCGATGCCAGTGAGATTGCCCTGTTTTATACTTTTGATGTTGAATCAGTCCCGGTGACGTGTTTCTTTTTCATGTTAATAAGTGCGGGCCGAGTACGGAGGCAGTCAGGACAGAACGGGAGGAGGGGACAGACTGATCTGTGGAGGAAAATGAGCAGCTGTTGGGTGGGGAGGAGGCTGAGGGAGGAGCTTCTTGTTTGTTTAATATCTTTATCTTAATCTCTGCCCTCGGGACACAGAGACGAATTCATCCAGAAAACTGGATTATCTCATGAGTCAAATACACAGGACTCTGAGTGTGAGTGTGTGTATGTGTGTGTGTGTGTGTGTGTGTGTGTGTGTGTGTGAGAGAGAGGGAGTCTGATTGAGTCGACATTCATTTTGCTTTCTCTCTGGAAGGATTGTCTTACATTTAAATTGTTTTAATGTGGTGCAGATGTCTAGATTTATATTAATAAAAAAAAAAACAGAATATAATACTGGATAAAATATATTAGCTCACCCTACAGTGTCAAATTTGTTAGTGGATATAATTTAGAAGCTGGTGATTCAGGGGGATGTTAGGATTTTCATGATGACAATAACCCCGTGATAAACGCCATAAGATATTCATTCATATGTTCATCTTCATCCTAATCATTATCATCATCTTATCCATTACCTGGTCTGAGGTGCAGCGCTCTCCACTACTGCCACCCAAATCACACTGCTCCGTACTGTGAGCTTTCCTTTGAGAGGTGAGGCCACTAGGAGGTTATGTGGGTCAGGACGGTGCTTAGAACCTCATTGGCAACCTGCAACTGGTGCATTAGAACCTGAAGCCTTCAATGAGAAGATATGATTAGGACTGCACGTCATATTTTGAAATCATTTGTCTGAGTTTGCTATTTATACTCAAGTGACTCATGCATTGAAGTTTATAATTTTGCGTTTGTATCAGTATCTCCTGCTTCTGTACCTATGAAAAATTATAACAACATTGTCTTAATCTACAACTAACTTAAAGTTGTAACAACAGCATCTTAGCTGTTCCTTGCCTGGCTGGTTTCTGTCATGTTTTTTCAAATATTCCTATTTTAGATAAAATAAAGTAATTCTTTCCTACAGCCCCTACCAGTAACTGTGTGAAAATGTTGTGGAAGTGATCAAGGTGTCAGGCTGCAGGGTCCTTTCATCTACACGCTGTAGCTGCCGCGTGAGGCCTCACAATCACACTAAGAAAATACAAACCTCTGCAGCTGCCACTGGGACAAACCACACTTGACATTGCATTCATTAGATGTTTGATTTACATAGCTGCTGTATGTCCCCACGTGCGCTTAATCACTAAATCATTCATATTTCCCCCTTCCTTTCTCTTTAATTGGCCCTCATACCACATTTGCCAAGACGCCACCCCCTGCCCTCATTTTTCCCATCTACCTCCCACCTTCACTGGGCTGCACTGCTCTCAACTTGACCCTAATTGACTGTAATGAGCCCTCCTCCCAGTGTCCAATCTTTTTACTGTTTGTTTCCTTTTCGCATGGAAGAAGTGTGTGTTCCCGAGTGCGCGGGTGTGTGACTGAACAAACGCCACTGATTCTGCCCGCTTGAGTCGGATTCTCAGTATTTCTCAGTCCAACTGTAATTGAAAATAACACAGGAGCTGAATTCCGTATAGAGTTACGGTAGTTGTGAGAGCGAAACAAACAGAGCAGACCTGGGCAAACTAAGGCCAGGGGGCCGGATGTGGCCCTGTTTGGCGTTATAATCCGGCCCGCCAGAGTTGTCCAAATTATACTTTTAATTTATATTATCGTTGTCCTTCTACCTTTTCCCTACAAAGCCTGCATTTCCCCAATAGATAGTCTAAAGAGGCTTAGAGCATTTTGCCTTTATTCAATACATTACTCATTATTTGTCTTACAAGGAAATAATAATAATAATAATAATAATAATAATAATATATACTCGATCTTTCTGATCCTGACCTGGTCCTCAGATTTTAGTACGAGCTCTGGCCTGCGAGTCAAAATAATTGCCCAGGCCTGGATCAGAGAGTTTATTTTACCATTAAATCATTGTTTTGGTGGGATTTCACCTGTCAATCTGTAAATAAGAGTAAATCAGGACTCTGTTGTTCCTTTCTTAGTTGTGGCCTAGTGGCTAAGGCGCCAGACTTGGGTCCACAGGGTTCTAGGTTCCAATCCACCAGCTCCCAGGTACCACTGTGGTAATCTGAGCAGGGCACCACTTACTGCTCACTGTTCAGTTTGCTTTCTTTCCTTCCTTCCTCTTGTCAACATTTATTAACTCTGTTTGTTGACATATCTTTGTATCAGCATGTCAGTCCACTTGGAAATGTATAATTCCACTCCGACCACGGGTGTCAAACACAATCTCAAGGTGCCAAATTAAAAAAAAAAAAAAAAACAGTTTTGGTAATCTGAGCAGGGCACCACTTACTGCTCACTGTTCAGTTTGCTTTCTTTCCTTCCTTCCTCTTGTCAACATTTATTAACTCTGTTTGTTGACATATCTTTGTATCAGCATGTCAGTCCACTTGGAAATGTATAATTCCACTCCGACCACGGGTGTCAAACACAATCTCAAGGTGCCAAATTAAAAAAAAACAAAAAACAGTTTCAAAGTAGGGCTAAACAGGACAGACATATAGGACTGTCCATAATGACAGTGATTTAAGCAGAAATAGAGACTTCTGTCCTTAACTATGTCTTCATTCAGTCTGCAACAGAATCTTAGCATTTTTAGAAGAAATGTCAGGAATATAATACTAACAATGCTGACATTATTGAGAAGAGATCTTAGAAACAATGTTTGTCCATCACACATTGGTTCAGTTCTATTGAAAACCATACACATGTGAAGCAGTGGTGAGCCACATTAAATACTTGATGGGCTAGTTTTGTGTGAGAGCTATAAATAAGTGATGATATATAAATAAATAATATATTTTTTTTATTTATTAGGCCAAAACTACACATTATGAATTGGATCCCAGTAAATGTAACCATCTGGCATCTTTGGGATCTTTGAATTCCACACGGTTGATATGGATGGTGGTTAGCTTACAGAAAATATACTGACAATCACATCAAGTACCTTGTTAAGTATTTAAGGTAAAGTTTATGACTGTGCTAAGACCTTAACATTTTCCATCTGTCAGGATGAACTTAAAAAAAAAAGAAATATCAAGATGACTGCGGCCTCAGCAAACATCTTCCCTTTTATTGAATTTACTTTTTCCATGATGTCTCTGGTGTCTAACTTTTAACACCAGTATTTCAAGGCCAAGGCAATTTGTGTTTCACACAAGAGCTTTAAGTATTAATGTAAATTACTGTGTTGGCAGCTCCGGTTGTCTGCCACACTCCTCTGCAGAGCTGGTTCTGGTGCACCACCGAGGAGGAGACGCTGCCAAGACTCAGGAGCAGAGCAGCCGAGCGAGAATGCCCCCTTGAGTGTGGAAAAAAATCTACAGTTGTTTATATGAAAACATCTTGTCCAAACATACATTATCCAGAAAATCTTAACTTAAATCTGGAGTTTGTTGTTAGTGCACCTTGACTTCGGTTGAAGACGTAAAAAGACGTTAACTTCTGTCTGATGTGTGGCAGGTCAGCTGGTGCAGCTGTAACATCCTCTCTAACAAACACCCGCACGCACACACACTTTATGACGCACATTTAAAATACACACGTGCGTCCGTCACTGGGCCCATCCCCCTGTCTTTACCTGTCTGCAGAAGTAAACAAATGCATTTAAATCAATTGCGGGGTGCCGTGGTAACAAAGACAAATGATGTTGTATGTAATATTTTTCTATTAACATAAAGTAATATAAAGTGAAGGGCAGCCGTGTATAGAGGGAGTTAAGGGCTAATGTCCCGTATCAGATGTGAACAATGTCAAGGCTGCATACTGAGCAGTTTGTGTCCTCGCTCTCTCTCACTGTCTCTCACTCCGTCTGAGTGTGTGTGTGTGTGTCTGTGTCCTGATCTTTCAGCGGACTCAACTGCAGTGATACACTGACCTGCCAAGGCTCGTATTATTCCCACTGGCTTATTAACCCTTGTGGCCTCACCCTCTCTCCCCAAAGTCTCTCTCCTCTCTCCGATAGGTTAATTGTATAACTAAAATAAACCGATCTGCCCCTGCAACAACTTATACATGTTTATAAGGCCCAAAAAATAATAGTTTGTTGGTAGTTAGGTGAATGTTTAAGTTGTCTTTAAATTGGAGTTGTGTTCTCTTTAATTTAGTTGCACCCATGTTTATGCACAGTAGGCCGTTAGGTGAACATTATCATTGTCTTATCTCACTATGTCATCTTTAAACTGCACAATCTTAAGTTTATAGATAAGGAGTTACTTCAGGCTGACGACAAAATCGCAATAAATCCTGACCATTCTTTGTGGTGAGGGATTTTATACAGAACTCGCTTCTTTAGGGCGTAATATTGTTTGGTTGGTGGGCGGAGGCAAAGTTCAACGAGTTAATGTGCTACACCTGCCATGACCAAACGAAAACCAGCAAGTTGGATGTGGGCTATTCAGGGTTTGGAGTTGAACCTGAAACCTTGTGAACCCAGGGCGGTTTTTCCTAAACCGCTAGGTCACCATTTCTGCCCACCCAATGAAATAGTTTCTATCCTGCCAACCTTTCAGCTGTAGTTTGTAGTAGTCTTTGTTCACTCCATCTATTTGCTCCTAACCCTGTGTTCAATGTTAAGACCAATCATGGCCAGCAAGTCACAAGGATCGCCCTGCAAGACCAGTCCAGAAGCTGATCTCTGTAGTCCTCTACTGTGGACTAAATGGATTCTAAACACAGCTTTATACAAATTCTGGAATGAGTTGAAACAAAGAATAAGGACAAACTAATGCTGCTGACAGTAAAATATCAAGAAAGGCTTACAAAACAATTCACAATTCTTGACCTTAAGGTAATAAATGTTTGCTTTGGCCCAGAGGCAATATCTCTGCCTTTTGTGCAAAATTCCTGGAATCACCTCCTGGGAAAGCTCGAATCCCAGCGAGGCCAATTGACTTCCATTGGGCTCACCACCTGCAGGAGGGTATGGCACGGTGTTATCTGATTTGGGTGGCAGTTGTGGAGACCACTCTCCCACGACCAGTTAACGTATCTTTGTTTTATTCTTTGCACCTGTGCCATTTGCAATAAAATAATTTTCATAAATAAACAGCCATAATTTTTTTTTTTTTACCATTTTTGTTGATAAACAGGTCGTTGGTTCTCTATTCAGTTCAAGTTCTTTCAGAATAAAATTTCTGGTGACTGCCATGAAGTACTAAAAAAGTAAAAAGAATCCTACACAGCCAATTCTCTGACAAATTTTTGCAGTGACTGAAATAAGATCAAGGCACAACCTCACTTTCTTTGCTCTAAAATTAATGTCCAATAACTTAATAAAGAAATGCAAGTTTAGCTTTTTCTTTTTTTCTTTTTTTTTAGCTTTTTTTGCAGAGCAGTGCAGAGCTTTCAACTGCCAACATAGACAGGAGCCAAGTACTATTTCCTGAACATTAGTGGTAGGCTGTTTTTTTTTTACTAATAGCAGCATCTCTGCTTTGTTGCCTAACAAATGATTTCCCTCCTATTCTACTACATGCCCCGCCAAAATTAATTAACAAATTTGCTGAATAAAGAAATAACTGGGTAACACTACGACCTAACCAACCTCCAAGCTAACATCAAGTTACCAAGGAGTGGGATTCGTCTTGGCTTTTTCTGATACAAAACATTTTGTATCAAATTTAATTATTCAATTAAATTTATTTCAATTCAAAATACAAAATTGAACCCCAGGGGAAAACGTAGGATCTAAAAAAACTAAATTTATCAGCAGCAAAACTGGCATAATAAGTTACAATGGAAGCCAATCACAGGCCAGTTTGTTTTGACATCACTTTCTTAGAGCTTATCAATCTATTGGTTAAAACAAATAATATCTTTGTTACTTAAAAAGTGAAGCAATTAAAAAAAAAATTTGTTTTCTATGATCAGTGCAGAAAATTTTGCTGAAACCATTGTCATGATCTGTGATGTGTGATTATTCATCCTCTCATCCATGATTGGTTCCTGGGGACAAATCACATTGCACCACACAGTACCGTCCTATGGGTGGTGAGCCTACTGGAAGCCAACCGCCTTATTTGCCCGCGAGGTGAACCCTGGATTTTTTATACCAATGACAGAGATGTTGCCTCTTGGCCATGTGTGATTTTTAACCTGGATTAAAATATTCCGTCAGGTTTATGCTAAGGATTATTTTGGTATCTGCTGCATTCGGTCGTTTGGTAATTCAGACTCGGGGTGTTTTGTCTCTCTGTTGGCGGTAACATGAAGCCTACATGTTCACATAGGAGCTGTGATGAATGTATTGCACACTGAGAGAGACAAAATGACAGCAGCACTGACTATCTGAAATTCATATATGCTGTAATAGTATCTCCAACCATCTGGAGGGTCTCACCTCTGGACCGTGTTCCTATTTTTCCAAGATCCCCTGGTTGTATTCACGATGTGTACTGTATATTTTGTACTTTGCTTACATTACTACACTTATGCTGCGTGATGGACAGGAACGGAAAAGCGGTCGAGTTGAGCCTGGTGGGTGTGTGGATTGGATCCACTGTAATCTACAGTAAGGCGCTTCTCCCTCCAAGAGGCTCGCAGAACGCCGACTCAGCTCTTATTCACACACACCATGCACTCATTGCACTAACACAGGGGGATTTCAGGGAAAGTTAGTGAATAGTTTGAGGTCACAGCAGATTCCGGTAGCAGGTTGCTGTGTCAGCAGAAACAGTATTTAGGATGTGATCAGAGAGGCCTTCACTGTCCTTAACTCGTCAGTCTGTGTGTGTGTGTGTGTGTGTGTGTGTGTGGCACAAAGATTCTCAAATGCTTCAACAAAGTAGAATCATCTCGGATCTCCGCAGGCTTCATTGTTAGGCCTGGTCTGTTTGGATATTTCTTTGGACCTTTGTCTCAGCGGTGGGGTCATGATGAGGTCAGTGGTTTTAAAAATGTAATTTTCAAGAGTGACTAAACAGAATATGATGATTTGTTGTCAATGTTGACTAGCCAATACATTAGTTCATCTATTCACTATTAGCAAAATGGCTACTACTTTGGCACCTATGAATATGAAAAGCTACTTTGATAGAAACTCAGTGACTTCCTCAAAGTATTATTATAAATTCTGGGACAGAAAGTAGGAGACACATTCCTCACCATCATCACTGCACTCATCTGAATACCATTGCAGTCTAACTGCTTCAATGACCATAATAAATGTGCATTTTGACTGTCATATTACCTATCCCGTGAGAACCTTAAGCCCGGCGCACATGGGGAGGATTGCATAGCGCCAGATTCTCATCGTGTGCGCGTATATTTACGTGAGAAATTTGTCACTTGAGGCCGTGGGCAAAATATCGATCGTGCTCGATTTCTCTCAGCGCGAGTGAACAAAGTCTCATCTTGTGCGGGCTACGTGAGCACTTTTCTCACTACAAATGATTTGTGCGCATGCGTTACAATGATGCAACAAGATGGCAACCAGCAGCGACTTGTTGAATGAAACGATAGTAGAAGACAAGTTCGTGGATCTTTGGCAAGACAATCCTTGTCTGAATAATATTCAACAACAACAACAATAACAATAACAGTAAAAGTACCTCTTCGTCTTCGGAGTCCACGGTTTTAACTTATCACGTGACCTGGGAAATCAGCTAACTTACTAGTTAAACGTGAGCAAAATTCTCATCGTGTGCGGGTGTACTGTCAGCCCACGTGGAAGGCACTGAGCAATCGGCGCGCGCCGAATCCTCCCCGTGTGCGCCGGGCTTTACATAGACCAGGAGGGAAGACCACAAGGAGCTGGAGCTCAGCTGGCTGTAGGTGAGGGTGGGGTTGGACCTAGACATTTAATCTAGTCCATACTAGAGCCACGTGCACAGACAGACATTTAATACAACACTAATCAACAAGAGCAAATGTAGCGCAAATCAAGTGTGTGACACCAAATGTAAACTGGACCATCTTCTGTGCTGTGTGATGACATATTCATCTGCTGTTCTCACCATCTACTTCCTGTCAGATTGATTAGACGCAACTTGATGAATTTATTGGAGAAGGAGACGTAACCACAAAGTGACCAAGGTCAACAATGTCATCAACCTCTTATGCTGCACTCATCTTTTAATGCATCATCATCATCATCAGACCCACTAGCAGCTGAGGTGCTACAGCTCGCAACGCAAGTTATGGGTGTCACTGCAAACCAATGTGGCACTATACCTTGGGTATATTGGTGCAGGTGTGGTTGGTCCAAGCTCCCCTTCATGAAGTTTGTAGGAATAATCTAAGGCATCAATCGTTGACACCTGGCTAGGTCTTTGCACCAGCCACACAGGACAGACGTGTGTCTTTTACAGTCTGGTTCATGTGTGGGTCACACCTGTCGTCAGAGCTCCACACAGCCCTGTTGCCACCTGCCCCAGGTACATGAGGCTCCAAGGCCTTCTCAGAATCCCCATTGCCTTCAACTGCCTCTTTCAGATGTGTATAAGAGACAGGTGCTGTGTGATGACATATTCATCTGCTGTTCTCACCATCTACTTCCTGTCAGATTGATTAGACGCAACTTGATGAATTTATTGGAGAAGGAGACGTAACCACAAAGTGACCAAGGTCAACAATGTCATCAACCTCTTATGCTGCACTCATCTTTTAATGCATCATCATCAGACCCACTAGCAGCTGAGGTGCTACAGCTCGCAACGCAAGTTATGGGTGTCACTGCAAACCAATGTGGCACTATACCTTGAGTATATTGGTGCAGGTGTGGTTGGTCCAGGCTCCCCTTGGGCATCAACCATTGGCACCTGGCTAGGTCTTTGCACCAGCAGCACAGGACAGACGTGTGTCTTTTACAGAGTCTGGTTCATGTGTGGGTCACACCTGTCGTCAGAGCTCCACACAGCCCTGTTGCCACCTGCCCCAGGTACATGACTCCAAGGCCTTCTCAGAATCCCCATTGCCTTCAACAGCCTCTGTCAGACATGGTAGTGTGCCACTACATGCAAGCTCCCTTACCGCTATCGCCCCCCCCCCCCCCCCCCCCCGCTACCCCCCCCCCCCCCCCCGTCCCCTAACCCATCTTGAAGATGCAGACAGGAAAATTGACATGTGCATTGCCATGTTCAGCGACAGAAGTTTTTCAATCAGTTGACATAATCGAACAAAATAAGACTGAATCGTTTTTTTTAAGGTGCTTTGGTTCCAAATGTCAGCGTAAGATGAGTTGCAAGCAGTCACCAGGATTGGTTACACCAGTAACCAGCAATTTAAATATAACCTGTATTTATTATAACAGATCTCAAGCCTTTATTTCCATGAGCAAACTTTATTTTGGAGTAACTGGTAAAAAAAAATAATCCTCCATGTAACATTAATATGATACATATGATTTTCTTTTTCTAACTGTTATTAAACATCCCTGCTTCCTATTTACTCACAGTGTAAATGAAAAGCGTATTAGTCTGACTGAATTGTTTGATACGTCTCCTTTTCTTCCTGGTGCCGTGTAAATATTCTTTGACTGAACAGTAGAAATGCCCGGAGTGGATGAGATAGAAATTTCAGAAATAGAGTGATAGTTGTAGAGCGTTTCTTGCCTTTGTTCAGATGCCATGTCTGGAACGAACATGAATATTCATTCTCAGGACTGAGGGAATGTTAGCAAAGGAAGGAAATAATGTCTGGAGGGCTCCTTTTTTATCATTTCCTGTTTGAGACACAGACTCTCCTCCTCACTCCTAATACTTCAAGGAGAACAGTTAATTTAGGATCTAATATAAATTATTAATTCAATATTTGCAAATTTCAAAACCTCCTTTTAATTACACTGTTTTTTTGTTTTTTTGTAGAAAATTTCACCCTGAAAGAGACAAAACCGTAGCCTTTTTAAAGTGTGCCATCCTCTGACTTCTTCCTGCAAGATGGGTACGATTCATGTAGTGTTGTTTGCAAAGACTTTAATAATGCAGTACTCTAGACTGACACATATATGTTTTCTTTTCTTCATTATTCTGGTACAACTTATAGGCCAGAAGAAACGGCGTGTTGTGTACGATCGTACAGTGAACAGTAACATCTGATCTAAACGTACAGTGTGAGAACACCAGCCATGACTGTGAATCGATCAATCCTGAGAATCACTCCGTCTGTGGAGTGATATTTTGTGGCCCCCACACAGTGAAAGTTGAATGTTAGTGAGGCCCTCAAGATTTATTGAAAGGTTCTACTGCAAATCAATGCTAAAAAAATGGACTTGTTGGATGCACTTAGTGGTAGATGTCAGTGTTACAAGTGTTGTACTAGAGTAAGAAACTGATTTTTTTTTCATTTCAGTTTCACCATTTTTTTCCTTCTATATCGAACATTAACAGCTAATGCGGCCCTTTGGGGAAATGACAGCGGGGTCAGTGGCCCCCAACTTATTTGAGTTTGAGACTACTGATTAGTACGCCCAGCTTAGGCCAGTAGTATCCAACTTCAACTTCAACTTTATTTGTTTAAAGTGCCAAATTACAGCAACTGTTGTCCCAAGGCACTTTACAAACAATTATGAAAAATAAACCTTATAAACCCTCACACCAGCTGAGGAACAGTTACCAAACCCCACCAGTTTCACGTTCGCGTGTTTTGACCTCCAGCACAGGCTCCACTGAACCCCTGAGACCGACCCACCGAACCCAGGTTAAGAACCACTGCCTTGGGGTGATCGACAGTGGAGGGAGTGGACAGTGTCCATCCTCACCTTCCTCACCTAGGATGGACAGGCGGACACTAAGGAGAAAAACTAATAAAAAACAAATTAATTAAATTTATCAATTAAGACTGTCCACACAACAGGTTCTTCAAAGTCATTGCAGAAATGATGCAGGTGAAGTCCTGGGTCGAGAAAGCAGACCATAGGGTTCTATCCAATGTGAGATCTCATCTAGGTAAACAAAGCTAACAGCGTTCATGCACAAATACGCTTAACGTATCTGTGCATAACGTATGTCACAGTATGGTATTTAATAAATGTCCTATTCCTATACTCCTTGTTTTTATCTAAGTAATTCTTCCAACAAACAAGAGCGCACAAACGTTTCAAGTCATAAGAGTTGTGTTCTCAATACGCCCTTGTGCTGTAACTGTCCTAATCAATAGACATATGATTATCCATGTAAGCAAAGTATGAATGATTTAAAACAGGGCCTGGCTGACTGATGTTTGCTTTTCACCATAAGGTTACAGTCAATAATTAATGCATGTGATTAATCTGTCAGCATCTTCATGTGTGTACTGTGGCGTTCTGCTGTCTGTGTGTGTTTGAGTGTGTGGAGGTTGTCCCCCCTGTGTGTGTCCCCATGTCATGTTGTTGTTATTTGCAATTTCTTTTTCTTGGTTGTTTAGGAAGTATGAATGAGAATTATTTATAGTTTTTTACAGTTTTTTTCAGTGACTCTGGAGCTCGGACTCCTTGGGTTCTGTATTTAAAGTCTTGCACTGAACTCCATTTTTCCCATGATGATCTTTAACTCGAGTCACATGGGTTAGGGCATATGACGGTGCTCTCTCTTCTTCTTGTCCCCTTGTACCACAGCAAGTCAACATCCATGTCCCACGTACCTCCATGTACTCTCTCACCGCATCCATAATTTTCCTCTTTGTCTCTTTGTCTGAGATGGAGCTGCCAGGTCCATCTCTAGGATCATTCTTGTCACATGTCCAAACCATCTCAATCTGTCCTCTAATCACCTCATTCCTGATCCTGTCCATCCTTGTCTCTCCTAAAGAGAATCTCAGCATCTTTAACTCCTCCACCTCCAGCTCTGTCTACTGTCTTCTACCTATTCCTAGTGTCTCTAATCCATTCATCACGGCTGGTCTCACAACTGTCCTGTAAACCTTTCTCTTCTCTTTCATTGACACTCTTTTATCACCTCCTGAAACTTTTCTCCACTTTTTCCATCCTGTCCATTCTTTAATTTGTTAGGTCAGAGGACTGTGCCACGACCAAATAGTTGAGGATACATTTTCAATCGGGCAGTCTCCATGTCTGCAACCTGAATCACTCTACTCCATACTGTCAGCCTTTCCTGTGTGGGGCGAGACCCCATAATGTTGGGTCTCGACAGTGCTATGCTCAGAGCACCGTGACAGCTAGTGGATTAGAACCTGAAGCCTTCTCCATACTAAAAGTAAGATTAAACTAAATGTAAGTCTTAGTTTACAGTGATTTTTAACATTAAGGTTAGATATTTATTTTCTCATTTTTATCTTTACTTTATCTGTAACATCTGTGACTCCTGTTACATTTTCTCTCTCCCCACTGTTAGCTGAGATGCTCTCTCTAAACATGTTGCTCTGAATATCTGCTAACATACATTCACGTTTATCTAATGATTACAGTTATGAAGATTGTTGTTATGATGACAGACATCTTTATTTACTGTAGGCTGCCAGTCATTTGAGGCTTTTCTGGAAGTGTGTTCTCAACACAGACAACCTGCTGTTTGTTACACCAGTGTTCCCCAACCTTTTTTGCACCATGGAGAGGTTAAATCTCTCGTACTATTTTCACGGACCGGTTATTAAGTTGTGGCAGATAAATACGCTTAAGAAAATTTAATTTCTAGTGTTCTGAAATATTTTCCTACCTATAAAATCTTCCTACCTGAATTAACTGTGCATGGGCCCAACAAGGATTTCTCAAGTGCACAGTCTATAATTTTCTCCTAACAGACTGGTATAAAAGGTTAGAATCTTGTATCAATGACTCTGCGTCATTTTGAGTTTATTGTTGTTGTCTTCACTGAGAAAATATTTCCTAATCGAATATACAGTAATTTCCGGACTATAAGCCGCATGTGCTGCGTTCTTTTTGCATTTTCCATGATGATGCTCATTTTATTCATGTACAAAGCGCATTACCGTACATTAAACTTCTTCTTCTTCTATGGTGTTTATTGGCAGTTGTGACTTGCGTCTTCCTCGACACCACCTGTCTCACTCTTACCTTTTCGAGCAGTTAGAAAAAATGCATACATTAGCCGCATCTCTGCATAAAGCGCAGGGTTGAAATTGTGTGACAAAAGTTGTGGCTTATAGTCCGGAAATTACGGTAGTTGCATTATTGATGATGGGATCCTACCCAAGTTCTTTTGTTGATATGGGTATGGATCAAGTGGAAGTAATAGCCAGAAGGGGCCAAAAGGAAACATTATTTCTCTGTGGCTCGGCACCAATTCAACCACGGACCGGTATTGGTCCCTGTCCCAGTGGTTGGGGACCACTGTGTTACAATACCCTCTGATTCTTGCTGCTACTTTCATCCCTAACTTACCAAAGTCAGAGTAATATTGTGGAAAAACTATTCAAGGATCACATGCTCCTATGTCTCTATATCCTCCTTACATACAGTATACTCTCTGTCTGTGTCTGGGTTCAGGGAAGAGAACCCTATCTTGTCTACTATCGTTTCCAGAATGACCTCTGCTTTCAGCCAGTGATGGATTATATTGCGCTTATAGACATTAATTTTCCTGAACAGGGCAAAAAAATTGCTTTTACTCAAAGGAAGATCATGTTGTTACAAGAGTAATTCCATGAAACAACAACTAAGACGGTGGTAGAAGGCAGTAACAACGGCAAGAACTGCCACAAGCCTGGCCCCGGACACAAAATCTGGAATTTTCCCTTATTCCGAAGGTCTTCTTGTCTTAGTAGTGAGGAGATGATATTAAAGTATGTGTGTGTGTGTGTGTGTGTGCAGGTAAGCTGCAGCTGCAGTCTCACTGGTGCTGTCTTCTCATTAAGGCAGGTAATGAGCTCAGTCACATCAACCTCTGCAGGTCACCTCACAGGAGAGTGAAAAAGAGACGGTGAGAGGATTAGAAACAACAAAGATGTGGTTCACACACGCATACACCGGAGTGTGTGTGAGGAAGAGAGGGGATGTCTTAATCATGTCACCCATCTGCTGTTTCACTCTACTGTAGCGCCTTTGGGTTTCACGCTGTTTACACTGCTCTCTGTTGTCTGCACGGATGGGAAAGGGTGCTGGGGAAGAGGAGGAGTTGTGGCGTGTCAGTGGGAAGCAGCGGGAATGGCTTCGGAAGGTGAAAAAGGGACAGAGACAGAAATGTTTTATTTTTTTTTTGGAAGAAGAAGAAGAAAAAGAGATGGAAGCGTTAAAAACAAGCATTATCCTGGAGGGAGATGGAAGTGTTAAAGGAGAAGGCAAAAGAGGTAGGAGAAGTGGAGAATAAAGGGAGCGCTCCTTCCCCGGAGTGAGCAAGGCTGTCTTGTCGAGTAGTTCATCATTGTGTCCCCGGTGACTGTGTCTGTGGCCTGGCCTCGCTGTAGCTATAATAAGACATAAATAAGGAACAAGACTGCCTCATCTACACTTTGGCCACCATCTCTTTCTGTTCCGTTCTGTTTCACTGGTCCTGAAGCTGCAGCAGATGTAGAATTGTGCTTTTTTAGAAGTGCTTTTTCACACCGCATTCAGCCGGCAGTCACCGTCCTGATGACGCACAGCTGTGATGAACTCACAGAACCCTCATGTCCTGTATACGGTTACACCCTTATCCAATACATCCATCGTCAAACAGCTGAGTATGGTCAGGTGGAAGTAGAAAAAGGATGAAAATAAAACAAAAACACAGTATAATCATAATGATAATGATATAATCAATTGATAACAATAATAATAGGCTCTCCACCCACAGAAGGGCTCACAGTGGGAGCAGTGTGATTTGGGTGGCAGTTGTGGAGACAAGAGGATGAAGATACAGTCATGGAAAACAAACTATTAGACCACTCTGCTGTTTTCTTCAATTCCTTGTTCATCTTAATGCCTTGTTCCACTAAAGGTTTATCACCTGGGGGAAACAATGAACACAAAACCATGCAAAAAGGATGAAAATAAAACAAAAACACAGTATAATCATAATGATAATGATATAATCAATTGATAACAATAATAATAGGCTCTCCACCCACAGAAGGGCTCACAGTGGGAGCAGTGTGATTTGGGTGGCAGTTGTGGAGACAAGAGGATGAAAATACAGTCATGGAAAAAAAATGATTAGACCACTCTGCTGTTTTCTTCAATTCCTTGTTCATCTTAATGCCTTGTTCCACTAAAGGTTTATCACCTGGGGGAAACAA
>JAFBJS010001422.1:0-40995 GCA_016785265.1 Paraplagusia blochii | reverse complement strand
TTGCTAGTGATGTAGGAACGGAAGTGATTTTTGTCACTGTCAATAAAACCATGCAAAATGGCCAGAAATCAGTTCTGAAATTAAACTGAATTATGAGCCTTTTTTGTTCTTATTAGATTTGTCCAGATTAATGTAGATTAAGTGGGAGCAGACTTTTAAATGGACAAGAAATTAAAGAAAGAGTGGTCTAATAATTATTCCCTTGACTGTAGATGAATGAATAATAAGGATTATAATAATAATAATTATTATTATTATTACAATTCACTTCAATCCAGTGAAGTATTTCTTCAGAGCCCATAATACCTTTGTGTCACAAAAATAGATATATACAAAACAATACGAAAAACATGGAAGGTGACATCCGATGCAAACAAAAATGATACCTAAAAGCTATTCCTCGTCTCTTTTACAATGGAGTTAAATATCATTTTTCTTTCTTTAATATTCTCTCCATTTTCCTTTACTTGTGGTAACATATGTTACTGCTGCTGTTCCATTTTTGCTTTCCTCACTGTTAGTTCAGGTGCTTTGTCAGAACACTGTGATATGTATATCCACTGACATACACTCACATTAATCTAACAGACGTCTGCAGTACACGTTATAAATGTCAGTGTTTTATAGTTTGAAGCCTTGCATGTGTGTATGTGTGTGTGTTTGTGTGTCCATGTTTGGGTCAGGGGCGCAGAGCAAGAAGGTGAGAGACCTCCAGAAAATAGAGATTTTTCTCGACTTGCTCCAGCATTATTACCCCGGACTGCAGACAAAGCCTACTTATGTCCCTCTCCCCCCTCCCCATCTGCACCTTCACTCAGTCACACACACATACACTCACACACACACACGTTTGTTGTACTGTATGTGTAGACAGAGGCTGAGGGAGTCCTGCATGGGGGAAAGGGAGAATTCAAGGGAGGAGGTGAAGGATTTATGAAATGAATCATTCCAAACAGCACTATCTGCCTGCTGTGAGAAACACCTTTTATAAATCACCTGCAGCAAAAAATAGTGCATTTGGTACTGTAAGGTGTGTGTGTTTCCATGCACACATGTGTTTACATGTGGGTGTGTGCATAAGGATGGGATGGGGGGGAGGGTGGAGGAAGGGAATGAGTGTACATTTGCAGATGTTGGTGAAAGAGAAGAGAATTAAAACGTCACAGTGTGAACTGAAGAGGCGCTGAGTTTCCACATCCAAAAATTGAGGACCAAAGTTTTATTACTAACGTCCTGCGATATTTTAGTGTCAGCAGCGTTAATTTGGCATAATTCTTTTTTTTTTTTTTTTCAACTTATTTCCGCATCTGTATGAAGCTCTGTTTAGAATCCATTTGGTCCCACAGTAGAAGACTACAGGGAGAATTCCTCTGTATTTGTAAGAGAAGTCAAAGCATGGAAGCAGCCATGTTGATGGACCTGAACCAGACCAATCACAACCAATCCAGGTTTCTGCAAACTTTTTGTCCACAAGTCAGTAAAACATAGATGGAGTGTTCAAGTAAACAAAGATTTATATGTTCAATTTTTTTTCAAAAAGTCCTTCATAAATGCAAAATGCTTTTAGTCTGCCCTCTGCCATCTGTAGGGATAAACTGGACATTGCAGGGAGAAGCTAGAAGTATAATCACAGTACAAAACATTTTAGACTTTGGGCCATTATATATGATGGCTGGTTTGATTACAAAGTCCAATGGGCCAAATCTGGGCCACGAGCCTTAGTTTGCCCCCTGCCTGGTCTAGCACGATCATGTATCAATCCGTGTCACCTCTTGCCAACCAAAATTATTCCCTGAAGAAGTTTGTTCTGCATAAATTTCTCAACGTAAATAATAGTTTTGACTTTTTTGGAAGAAATTTTGTCTGAAGATAGACGTAAAAACTCTCTTGGAGGAATTGAAGATCATGTTATCCGGAGACGTCGAAGTGAGATAAACAATAATAAGGTTCACCTTACGGCTTATCCTGCAGAAACATGGATGCAGCCATCATGTCCAGGACATAAATCTTACTTTTTAACGGAAAGCACAAATATTTGGTCCTGTCACAGAAACGCAGACAAATATATCTGTGTTTCTGCGTGTGTAAACACACTAACACACATGCCTGCTGTCGTCACTGCGAGTGTCAGCTCAAGTCGGAGGGTGCAGTTGTGTTTGTTAGATACCACCCTCCCACAGGGTATCTTTGTCGAGAGAGTGATATAAAAAAGACAGATAGAGTTAGAGATTGAAAACAGTAAGGGGGAGAAGAGGGAGATGGAAGAGGGAGAGAGGGTGAGAGCTGAGTACAGTGGCTCAGGGGGATCTGTGTCTGGGTCAGAGACAGAAGAGTCAAAGGCAGTCAGAGGAGGAGTGAGAAGGAGCAGCACAGAGAGAAAAGGAGGAGAAAAGAGTTTTTCCTCAGGTGAGTTGTTCTCTAAGTGAGTGTTGATCTGCCCCGATCCTGTCAGTGAGAAGATCGCGGGGGTGAGTGCACTAAGAATATAAACACCTCACTGAACCAACACACACCAGAGGAGGGATTCCCAAAAAATGTGATGTGTTCACCCTTTGGTGTGCACCAGCTGCTACTAGGGGAGGCATGGTATGAAATATTTGCTGGTGGTTTAGAGTGGGGGGGTTTGTATGATTTATCTATTTATTCTAGACAAAAATATTTAATAAACTTACTGATTCATTTAATCCAAAATATAATTAGAATACTGGAGGTGGTAAAAAATATTGAAAACAACTTTTTTTGGTGGAAAGATTACAACATTCCTTCCATACATGGATGGATGGATGGATAGATGATTAGATGGATGGATAGATGTACGATGGCTAGATGAAGAGATGGACGGATTAGTGGACTTTGTTCTGCTTTGTCTAAACCAAACTCCAAATCTTTGGGGAACCAGAAGATACAGGTCAAAGCTGGATATTGTAGTGGACACTGACAAAGATGGACATATTATGTGGTCATAATTCACCATAGTGTTATTATGATGTTGTCCCTTTAAGTGTCGGGGGTATTGTGGGTATGTTTTCGTTCTAGCAGGTTGTTGTTGTTGTTGTTGTTTTGACAAATGAACGACACGCTGTTGCGTGCTCTGATCAAGAAATTGTCTCTTTGTTGCTCTCGCAATTTCTACAATATATAAAAAAGTGAACTACAAAAAACACTCTAACCACAGTGAAAGTTTGTAATAAAAAATTTGTTATTTGATCAAATCAATAGCAAATACTGTATGTTCCCATGGGCTCACCACCCATAGTAAGGCTGAAACAGTATGATTTGGGTGGTAGTCGTGGAGTCTGCTGCCCCTGACAGCTGGTAATGGAAGAGTGGCTGTAGATGAATAAGAAATATATAGACCAGGGATGTGTGATATTAACTCTTTGCTGGTGTACGATCTGCAGATATTGTCCAATGATTATTGACTCTGAGGTCAACTGATATATGCACCCAATTGGGTTAAAGCGGTGGTTCTTAACCTTTTTGGGCTACCGAACCCCACCAGTTCCATAAGCACATTGACCGAAACCTACTTTAGTAGGGTGAGTCGGTGTGTCTTGACCTCCACGGAGTCTTGACCTCAGTGGCAGAGGCCCCCCCTAGGGTTCGATTGAACACAGGTTAAGAACCACTTTGTTTAAGGAAGAGAAGGCATTCTGGACATTCTGGACATTGTGCTATCAGGTGTTTGTTACTGGAGGAAGAATTGTTACATTTCTCGCCAATATTACATAATTAAGTGAATATCAGTTGATCTTATTCCTAATATGAACAATATTATGCTCAAAAAACAAGTTGCAGTAGGTTAAAGTGAAATAAAAGCAAATCACTAACAGGGTAAGAACATGAGAAAGTTAGTGTCTATAGATAGATCTATCTATCTATCTATCTATCTATCTATCTATCTACCGACCTACCTACCTACCTACCTACCTACCATCAGCTGTTTTAATCTGGTGTGTTAACCATCATGGTCAGTTACTCTCAGGTCAGTTGGTCATGTGACATGAATGAATAAGTTCAATCTACGTTGCAGAATAAATGTCTGTATGCAATAAGTAACAATTTACCTGAAACAATCTGACACGTGTTTTCTTAATTGGAGTAATTCATACTCAATTAATACTCCTGAGAGCATAGCATTGATACTCGCAAAGACAACAGGAAATCCCTCATATGTCGTCATTCTACTGAACACAGACCTTTTCCTTGAATAGAGACTGCGTTCATTGATGAAGTTTTTATTTGCCTGATCTCCACCTCTCTTTGTTGGGAGGACAGGAGCAGGGAGTGAACTCACAGCAACACTAACCTCTAAGATAAAGAGGTGTGAGAGCAAAAACACAAGGCGCACGGTGTAGATGCAGCTTTGATAGATACAGGTTGAGTTCTGACAGGCATGCTCCAGCAACACCATATAATACTTTGGTGTAAGGGGATGGAGAGCACTGTTGGACACTGGGGAGATCTAGGGGGATACAGAGGGATCAGCTCTGGGAAGAGAGGAGGGGGGAGAGAAGAGTGATTATGGAGGGTCTGGGCTGCCAGGCCTGATAAATGACTAATCAGGAGAACAGGGCCTTAGGTCCCTCACAGGACCTCTACTGCAACCAGCTTATCACATGCACGGTGTAAGGGTTGCACTCACACACACACACACTCCCTTACACATACATACACACACAATGATTCCTGCAAACACAAGTACAGAAAGTAAAAGGGAAAAAAAACAGTGTGTTGTGTCTATAGCTGAATCTGTGCTCTGCCTGGAGAGATGTTCAGATCTGTCTTTGCCTCCTCCTCACCCCTGTCTCACCCCTCTGACTCCCCGCTCCAGGTCTAATAGACTGCCAAAGCTAGGACAAAGAGCAGGTCACGTAACAAACAAACAACAAACTGGTGGTTCTGTTAGGTATGTAGAACACTGGGTTTTATAGATTCTTCTATTTTATTTATTTGGCCTTTTGTTAACCAGGTTGGACCCACCATCACTGTTTTCTCATTCAGTTCGGTATCAAATACTGAAGTAGGTAATTCAGGATTCGATCCCGTATTAACTAATCCGCATTCAATTCACATTGCATTCACATTCAGTTTAATTTGGTATTCGCTGCACATTCGATACACGCTTTGCATTCACACACAATAAGGAATGTGCATTAGCCTAACCATGGTCCAGTTTCAATTTGATCACGTGGTTATATAATGAGATCTCGAATTAGTTAATGTGCATTAGTCGAGGAGCGAGTGTGCGTTAGTTTGTAATGTGAATGCAAATGGGGAGCGAAACTGGTTTCGCATCAAGCGAATACCAAATAAAGTGCCAGTGTGAAAACGGCATATGATTGAACTCTTTCACAAGGTGGTTCAGTCCAGAAAAAAAAGCAAGATAGATAGATAGATACATAGATAGATAAATGTGAATATAACACCGTTATATTTTTCACAAATGTTTATTAAGGGTAGGTCCAAAAAATGAACACTATTTTTTGTTTCTTCTTGCTCTGATGTCTCACAATTTAAAATTTCTGAAAAAAGATCCAGATACATTGAGCATAAGTTTGTCGCAAAAAAAAAAAAAAATCTGCACATTCTTCATGATGAGGCCTTTTCTGCAGAACTAGCTTCTTCATAATCTTGGTATGCAAGCGACACGGACCAATCCAGTAGCTGATTGATGACAACAGTCCATCAACATGGCTGCCTCCATGGTTTGAATGTTTCTGATACACAGGAATTCTCCCTGTAGACAAAGAATTAGGACAAACTAACGCAGCTGACACTAAAGTATAGAGGGAAATTCATAATAAAAATACAACATTCATCAAATTTGGTGCAGAAATTCTCACTCATATGGGTAACCGTAAACACACTATTTTCCTTATTTACCCTCACCGGTAATTTGAGGTTGAGCTGCATAGAATACAATTGAAAGGCACTCTCTAATATACATTTAATTCTAATGTTCTGATCAAAAGGAAGGGGTTGAAAAAGAAAAAAAAAACTATGGGGAAGGACAAAGGCGTTGAAGTGCGATGATGCAATGATAATGGCGCACATGGACGTCTTTGTGTGCTCTGCCCCATCGCCTTGGCCTCCATTCCTCAGCAGCCATGTGATCCCAGTGTGATGTTACTAAATGCGGCAAGAGAGAGCAAGTGTGAGGGTGAGCTGAAAGGGGGTTCGGGGTGACCTGGGGCATAGGGGAAGGAAGTAAGCGGGGGGGTGTGGGGGAGGTGAAGGTGGAGCTCTAAAGTAGTAAAGGAAGGAAAAAGATAAAGTGGAGGGTGAAGTTAGAAGATTAGCGCACCAGAAATGTAGAGGTGAGGAGGATGGGACTGTAGTCCCCGTGGAATTCCCTGCAAGGACAATCAGGTTAGTTTCTCTGCCTCTTGTACACAGTCTCCCTATGTCCCTTTATGTTCCAGCCTGTCCCTAAATGCAAAGTGACTCATAGTCAGATCACCTCTGTTGCCATTACACCTGAAAGGGCGTTGATACTCCTGTGTTTTTTTCTTGAACTGCTCGTATTGTTCTCTCTCCTTCTGAGGTTGTCTTTACTCACTTCAGGCTTTTTGGAATCAATACATCCAGACTTGTTGGTATTAAATTATGTTCCAGACATAAAATAAGATATTTTATAAATTTATTTTGGCATTTTCCCCTTCAGGGTAGCTCCATTAATCCAACCACATATGATTTCTTTGCTAAAACATCTCTAGATAAGTATAAGAAATTTACCAGTGTAAATTGAATTTCATTTCCAATATTTTCCCACGTCTATTCTCGGGATAAAAGGCGCAGCAAAGAGGGAAGCTCCCTCCTCTTCAGCTGTCCCTCCTGGCTAGATCCAAGCTGTGATACAGTCCTGCTCCGCCTGCTTCGTTTTGACTGCCTTTTCCCTCTAATCACAACAAGCTGCCCATCTAATGGTTTGTGACGTAGTAAGTGCAGAGGGTGGCGTCTTTGGTGATGTAGCATTCCCAAAAAAAATAACTGGTTAGATTGCCTGAAAAAAATCTTCGAATAAAGTCTAACTTGCTCTTAGCCAAATGGAGGTTTGACCAGCTTGTCCAAGGCTTTGGTTTGTGTCATGTCCACAACACCTGTCAATAACAGTTCAGAGCAAGAGATGCAAATAAGACCAGAAATTGTATAATCTGCTTGGGAATAAATTTTGTTAAATTTGTCATTTACAGTCTGTTTCGTTATGTTTGATGCCTTGATCCAGTTCATAATGCAGAGCAAAATGAATTCATTCTGTTTTATAAAATACTTCTGACAGCCATGCATGACTATAATTCACAATATTATGTTATGGTTCACATTGGTCTGGTCAAAATCTTTTATTCTCTGTCTTTCCACATGTGCATGGTATTTTTGTAAAGTTAAAAAAAAAAAAAAAATTGACTGATGTAAAGGTAATTGAAGCTGTAACATCTGTCCAGTACGACACCTGGTAAACGTGGTAGAGTAGGCAACATGGCTTTCACACAATGTCACCAGGGTTTATATATATATATTTTTATATATTTATTATTATTATTTATTTTATTTTTATACAGTATGTAAAATTCTGTTTCTATTTTTTTGTTTATTATTGTATGTATTTTTTACTGGTGATGTTCTTCTGCTAGAGCCATAACTTATTTAATTTTCCCCAAGGATACTCCACAGGGGTTTTCAGGGATTGCCACAGTGAGTTAACATTTCACGTCTCACCCTGTCCTCTGTGTCCTCAACTCTAACTCCAACTACCTCCATGTCCTCCATCACTGCATCCATCAATCTCCTCTTTGTCTCCTACCTGGTAGCTCCATCTCTAGGATCCTTCTTCTACCAATATATCCACTGTCCCTCCTCTGAACATGTCCAAACCAGCTTAATCTGTTTTTTTTTCAAGCTTTTTCTCCAAACCTTTCTGTCTGTCTTGTCCCTCTAATCATCTCATTTCCGTCCATCCTTGTCTCTCCTAAAGAGAACCTCAGCATCTTTAACTCCTCCACCTCCAGCTCTGTCTCCTGTCTTCTTCCTATCCCTAGTGTCTCTAATCCATCCATCATGGCTGGTCTCACAACTGTCCTGTAAACACCTTCACCTTAGCTGTCTCTCTTCTATCACAGATCAAACTGGTTGCTTGTGTACAGTCTATAATGTTATTAATGAAGGACATTCAGATTATTTGTTTGGTTAGACAGACATCTGTAATCAGTCTTTTTAAAAAAGACATTGCTTCATGTCTGTACCTTAAGCCCAAGAAGGAACTAACACAGGTTAGTTTCAGGACCGGAAGAGAGACAATGTCAGGACCCTGGTCTAATGTGTGGACTTGTGTGTCCACACATCAGCTGCATTTCAGCGTCCCTAAGGTAAAGTACCATGTATGATATATTAAAGGTTTGAGCGTTACTGTTTTTTAAAAACCCAGAGAAATCTTTTACTGTTTTCTGTGAATACACACATACACACACAACCATGTGCAGTTCAGTTTGCTATATGACCTCATGCTGCCGACAGAGGAAGAAAGTCCATTGTGGCT
This sequence comes from Paraplagusia blochii, assembly GCA_016785265.1. Lineage (NCBI taxonomy): Eukaryota > Metazoa > Chordata > Actinopteri > Pleuronectiformes > Cynoglossidae > Paraplagusia > Paraplagusia blochii. The sequence goes on along the minus strand of JAFBJS010001422.1, from coordinate 32,459 downwards.
GTAAGTCATGCTAGATAAATTCTGCTTTTGTTCACGAGAGACAAGGTTGTTTTGAGTGTGGGACAGAGAAGGGAGTAGATGGAGTGGTTTCTGCACACTTTTAACAGCCCTTCCCAATCTTAAAGGCTTTGTAGGCGGCTTGGCCCCTCTATTACCCCCTCCTCCCCCGTCGGGGGTTTTATCTGCCCATTTCCTCCTCTCGTGCCCAGCTCTCGGGACACCTTAATGGCGCCATGTTCCCTGTCAGTTAGATATTTAAACTGAAACCGACCATGAAAGTATGGCTGCTCAGGGCTAGCTCACCGTGCCATGTCCTTGCTTTTAGTAGCGGAGTCAAATCCAAAGGTCCAAACTCAACCTTAAGCTTCGGACGACCGGCCTGGGGAGGGTGGACTCGGCTCAATCTGGGAGTTTAATAATCCCCATCAGGTTTTAAACCTGTTTACTTTGCAGTTTGATCCTGGTTACTGATGTTGGTAGAGACAAAAGCTTCTCGACTGGAAGTTGATAGTGTTGATGTACAAATATGAATCTTCTTCTTTTCCTTTGGGCCACAGTGAGTCAACAATTTCCATCTCACCCTGTCCTGCGCATCCTCAACTCCAACTCCAACCACCTCCATGTCCTCCCTCACTGCATCCATAAATCTCCTCTTTGGCCTTCCTCTTCGTCTCTTACCTGGTAGCTCCATGTCTAGCATTCTTCTCCCAATATAACCACTGTCCCTTCTCTGAACATGTCCGAACAAATATCATAATAATATCATATTTGATGTACAAATATGAATCATTTCATTATTAGACTCAATTATTCAACTGTCACTGGATGTCGATGCTTTGGGGCGGGAGTGGCCTAGTGGTTAGGGAACCTGACTTGGGTTCGATAAGTTTCAGGTTCAAGTCCACCATCCGCTATGTTACCGCTGAGGTCCACAGAGGCATGGCATCGTCCCCACACACCGTGATGGGTTAAATGCGAAATTGCATTTCCATGTGTGCAGGGGCTTGGATCACAATGACAAGGACTTTCCTTTTCCCAAATCACTGATTGGCTCCTTTTTTTATTTATATTTTTACAGTGGGGCAGTTGGTGGCCTAAGGAAGCGGACCTGGGTCCGCAAGGCCCCCGGTTCGAATCCCCCTACCGCCAAGTTACCACTGAGGTCCACTGAGCATGGCACCATCCCCACTCACAGCTCCCTGGGCGCTTAAAGCTGCCCACTGTTCACTTTGGTGATGGGTTAAATACAGAGTTCTGTTTCCTTTCCTTTCCTATCCTTTCCTTTCCTTTCCTTTCCAATAGTCACTATGACATATGACACTATGAGAAAGGTTGCAGATGAACGGATTTATCTCACACAACATCATTTACCTATTTAGCGATATGCATTGTTGCCCAGTGTACCTGCTTGACATGGGGAGCTGTACATTTGCCCTCATTAGATTCCCACCCCTGTCCCACCCCTGTTCTCCCTCCCCTAACTCAACACAGCCTTTTCTCATTGGTACATATGCTCATACACCTGGCCTGCGTCGTCAACTGTTTACAAATGATCCGAAAGCTTCTGCTGGCTTCAGCACTCACTGTACTGACTCTTTTCCCCTCACCCTCTGTCCAACCTCCCCGCAACGTCGTAATTAGGCCTCAGAGCTTACGTTTGCGTAACGCCATAATCCAGTACACCTGCATTTTTCTCACTGCTAAGGCAAACCACACATTATGGATGTCTCACTTTTTTTGCCATCATCTGATTTCACTTATATTGTCCAGTATCTAGCATCAACCGGCACTGACCTGCAGCCGCCGAAACTGAGGTTAACATTTTGGAACATTATATGCAATCGCAGAGAATTAGGGCAAAATCCCGGCAATATGTTATTGAGTTTTCATTATCAGAGAATAAAGACTGATTTTGCAATAATATCGGCCAACTAATATTATTGGACATCCATATTAGACATCCTTCCAACCCTGCTGTGTCAAAATCCAGACCTCACGTGGAGAAAAGGCTCTGTGTATGTATAACTGCATATATGTACAGTATATGTAATTGTCCGGGCATCTATGGGTGTGTGTTTGTGTCTGTGTCATGGATGTCACCGTCAGGGCTAATGGTCTCCAGCAGGGGCAGCAGCCTGAAGATTTATGCCACAAATTAGTCAAATGTGATCAAACAGCAATCCAGTTAATCATGCAAGACACGCATTTCCCCTGCTTTATCTACAGGCATAATTATAGACACCCATCCCTGTGACAGACCAACAGCATGCCCCTGTGGAGTGATATTGGGGGGGGGGCCGCCATGCAGTGTTGTCACTGTGATGAATGTCTTAGGGCTGTGGGAAGTGTTTTAAACATACATTAACACCCGCTTGTGAATGCAGTGAGTTGAAGCATTACTTCTGCACAAGTGTTAGATAAGGACCTGCTTCTTAGGTAATTAGGAATAAAATAGAATAGAATGGAATAAAATTGATGTTTGTTATGTCTTGTCTACGCATATGATAGTGAGAAATATGTGAACAAATGAACCATCAAACTAAACCTTGACTCCTGACGAAAAACATGAAGTTCAGTTTTAACTGAAGACTAAATACCTGTGTGCTATCGAAGCCCCAACCCAGTTACCGAACGTGTTCTGGGTGAATATTCCTTGTGCTCACTAACAGGTAGAGCTGAAGGACCTTCAAGGATCTTCCATCAGTTAGAGCTAAGGAAGTCTCTGGGATGAGAGGTGAAGTTACTCCAGATGTTTTCCTCTGAAAATATCAGCTGGATTTCAGAGAGTGCATCAATCCTTACATATGACAAGCATTAAAGAAGAACTTCAAGAGAAGAAAAAGTAATGAATTGTTATTATTAATGCTACCAACAACTACAGTACTACAGTAGTACAAAATATTCAGATTTACTTTTTACCACGTAAGCTTTATTAATATACCTTAATTACTGCTTTAATTGCTTTTCTGTAATTTCTTTTCCTTTTCCTACAACCAAAGCTTAAGAGTATAACATTGACAAAAAACACAAAAAAACAACCAGAATATAATGTCCTATAATGTGCAAACATCACTAACACTAACCAATCATGTCAGAATATTGTGGTTATAGGATGGCAGGCCATGATCATATGGACCAGATTTGGCCTGCAGGCCCTAGTTTGACACCTGCAGTTTAGAAGGACAGCATAGCCCCTTGTTAGGGTACAAAACAAATAAATAGAAATATAATTGTCGCAATGGCCTGAATCTAAAAAGTTCAGTAATTAAAGGTTTATGTCCTTTACTTTTAAATATATTGTTCTAACCCTAACCCTCCAAAATCTGAGCGCGTTGTTGACTTACGGCCCCATTTCTTGGTGGCTCCAAGTTAGATACAGTACAGTCAGTTTGGAATTGTTTTGAAAAGGTGTTCAAAAAGAAAAGAAATACAATATATACCATACAGTAATGTACAGTATAATTACTGCGACCATAATTCTGACAATACCACCGATCCCCAGGGCACTGAAGTGGAATTTCTTCAGAAAGTAGTCGTCAGTGCTCACCAGTCGGCTTCTCCTTCACACTCCAGCATTACAATTTGAAGCACTTGAGCCATTAGGAGCGAGCCTTGTCATAAATCCAACTCATCATATGACTCCCAATTCATTATGTGTTAAGTGTGGAATACTTAAAGTGAGCTCTATCAGTCATCATCTATCTCCCAGCCAACATCTCTACCTCAACTGGCACTTGTGTTATTCCAGACCATTACCATGTGCCAAGTTAGGGGAGTCATCCAGTTACGCGTTGCTGCAGTTGGTGATTGGAGTGGACTCTCTCTCCCGCCTCTCCCCCGCTCCAGTCCCACCCCCATCTGACAGCCGTTTTAAACGCTTGTTTATGCAGTGCTTTTAATATCAATAAGAGAAGCAGGCAGGCAGCGGTTTCACTCTCCCTACACACACACACACACATATGCAGAGTGACACACATGGTCTGGCTGGAAATCAGTAGCCTCCATCTCCCTGGTATGACAGGGTGTGGTAATTATGTCGCTGTGTGAGTGTGTGTGCTGCTGGGGGCATGAGAAATGATAAAGGGGTGATTTTTAAGTGCCATATCTTCTCCACGGGTAATGAAAAGTACTTTTAATCCAGTTCTGGGGATGAGAGGAGTGTCAGGGAGAGAGCGAGACTGGTGGAGGAGGAATGTTGGAATAAGAGGGTGGAGGGTTAGTGACAGACACAGCTGGGAATAAAGGAATTCTGAGTGGGACTGGAAAAACTAAACTGTGTCTGTGTGTTTGTACGTGTGAGTGACTGCCATACCATGGGATGGCTAAGTCTGGACAAAAAACTTTTAGCTCAGCAATTAGTGTAATTTAGAAGAACCGGAGATCTTCAAGGGTCTTTCCCTTTTTCTCTTCTCTCCGTTCTCCCTCCTGATCTCAGTGGTTTCCTTTCCAGCTGTAGATGCAGGTCAGGTCAGACAGTTGTAGTTATGTCCACTCAACATAAAAGAAAAAATGTTTGATGGAAAAAAAACACCCTGCGACCTAATTCCTACTTCCTAAAAATCTTTAGACCAGGGGTCGCCAACCCGATGCCCGTGGGCACCGCGTCGCCCGCAGTGACCATGTCAGACCATGTCAAATAGAACTTATCACAAACTATCACTGTCTAAAATTTAATTAAATTTTGCGCATGACAAACTTAGCCTTGGTCTTGAGCATTGCGAAGATGAGGAGACGAAAGCAATTTCTACCCACATAAACATGGCGGGAAAAAGGAAGAAAACATATTATTTTTACAGTGAATGGGAGGAAGAATTATTTATTACTAATGTGAAAGAAAACTGTGCGTGTCTCATTTGCGGTGCGACTGTGGCGACGGCAAAGCGGCATAACGTGGAGAGACACTTCAGCACTTGTCACAAAAGTTACCATGCTAACTAACCACCCGGCAGCGCACTACGGACAAAAAAGATCCGCGAGTTAAAGGCAGCTTGATTTTTGTCAAATCTTACCGAATTGATGATTCGTTCAAACATGGTGCAGAGTTCATGATTTGATGAAAATTAATAGCGTCTTGAAAATTCCGACGTGGTTTCCTGCAAAATGTTGTGGAAGTTATCATTTGAAAATGAAACAATTGTAAAGGTAAATAAGAAATAAAATATTGCATGTTGAAGTTTATCTGTTTCCTACCTTGTTGAATCATTCGGAATCCTTATTGATAAATTATTAATCATCAAGTGTCTTCACGTGGAATGTCATTAATATAATTTAATTTAATTAATTTAATTAGAGATGAACTGTGCAACTTTCTTTTTTCAGAATTGTGTGATCAAAGCCCTTTCATTACTCAGTGCCCTTGAAGTAACTCTAAGTTTAAAAAATTTGGCGACCCCTGCTTTAGAGTAAGTGTCTGTGTTTGTGCCTTGTTTCTCAAATGTAAATGATAGAGTTTGCATTACGTTCTGCACAAGATGGCCGTCGATGTTTATTCATGGTAGGCACTGATGTGAACCCTATTATCCTTTCATCTCCAAACTAACATTATACGAGATACGTCAAGCTTACGAACAAATGACTGTCTATTCTTTATGGCGAGGCATTCTATGCAGAACTTATTTCTTCATATGTTTTTGGTTTCACCAATCCAGTAGCTGATTGATGACAACAGTCCATCAACATGGCTGCTTCCATGGTTTGACTTAATGTTACTGATACAGAGGAATTCTCCCTGTAGTCTTCTACAGTGGACTATGGTGGTCTTTAAACAGATGCTGGAATGAGTTGAAACAGAATTATGACAAACTTATGCTGCTAAATCTAAAATATGACGGGAAATTTGTAATTTTCCTTCATCTTTGTAAACTTAAATGTGCTATTTCGAAGAATTTTTGTTGGACTTCCCTGAAACACTTTTTTATTTGGTCTATCTATATTAGTGGAAAAATGTGGGATAGAGTCCTGCCCACTTTTAACTATTCAAATAAATAGTCATCAATGCAAAGTTGACAAACTTTGGTATGTGTGTGTGTGTGTGTGTGTGTTTGTGTGTCTGTATGTGTGTGTGTGTGTGTGTGCGTGCATGAAGGGAGAGAGAAGAGAGTTTACTAATGACTTCACACCCCATTACCGCCTTTGCTTGATATGTCACACTTCATTATGTGCTCAGCTCAGTGGTGCATGAACTTGGAAAGGACTGGGTGCATGTATGACATGTATTCGCTTGGGGACCAACACTTCACTACTAGGGTTTGAGCAAACAGTAGAAGAAGAAGAAGAGTTTATATTAACCTGAAAATTTCGTTTCAAAACTCTTATAAATAGAAATACTAACCTTTCCATTTTTATTTAAAAATATTTAGTAAGAGTTTCTTTCAGCATTCGCTCTTGTGATCATGATACATTGGACAATTCCTTTAGTAAATGCTTTATAATTCTGAATAATTTTATAATTATGGAGCTTCTGACCTAAACTCTGCTATGATTCTACGAGGGATAAGAAATTAAGATTACTGTTTTTTATTCTCAACTTACGCTAGTTTAATTTTTCCCAGCGACGTTACTCAAACGTAAGTCAGAACTTCCATTCAGTTACATATTATCCCAGAATATGTCGCGCGATAAAACCAGTTGACTGCACACATATTCCTTTTCCTTTTGTAAAGTAATAAGTTACTTAAGAAAAGTAACTTATTTATCTTTTTGTTTCAAACATAAAAAGACAATGAGGACACCGAAACAAAATGTGTGTTTTATCACTTCTCCTCATACTGTTCACCAATCTCGTCACACGAACCTGATTCAAGGAATTTTGCACTCAATCTTGTGATGGTGCTTTTGCTCACACCAAACCGGATGGCAACATTGTTTTGGGATACCCCTGCTGGGAGTTGGCCAATTGCTTGGGCCCTAAGGAGATTTGATAAGCGCGGCATATTGAAACCTTTTTCAAGCAACCACTAAAAAAAAACACTGGTTTACCTCACACAGTGTTTAACACACATGATTCATGTCTTTTGACGTCTTGTCAGGTGTACTGAGCATTGCATGATTGCTCATCAGGACTACCATTGTAATCATTGTAAAGTGACACCACTCTCACCCTTTATAGATCAATGATAAAAAACGTATCCTCCCTCAAACTTGAGTTGCGTAACTTTTTTTGAGAGGTTTTATTTACATTTTCCTCTGCATATACATTAAAATTCAAATAAATGCATTATAAAATGTATTTGTAATGTTTTACATGCATTTTTTTACATTTTGTATTCATTATATACATATATGTCTTTTTATTATATACCTCTACAGTAATATCATTTGTTGGGAAAGTTAATAGTCAACGAAGGGTTGATACATATATAGAGTTTATACTAATTCTAAACTGTGCATACGTCATTGTTGGGGCGGTTGTTTGTGTTTACACAACAGGCAGTTCATCAGGGCCATCAGGGCCATATTCAGTATGGAAGGGTTTATTTGTCTTTATTAAAAGCTAATAGACAAGATCTTAAACCATTTTTTCTTAAAGCCAACATTACTCATTCACCCATGTACTTCCATCTATTCAGTTCGCCTTCGTATATTATCCATCATTGAACCCGTAGTAGGACCATGTTTACCTGTACTCATATCTGTATGTATAGCACTGCAGGGCCTCTGTTTGTGTGATACGTTTTAATTTGGCATGAGCAGACAGCAGCAAAGGTTAGATTCACAGGAGTGTGTTCATCTTAATTCTAGCCTGTCTGTCTGTGCCGACATCATGGCGGAGAGGCCAGACCTACGCATAAACATCCGCAGTTACCTTGGTGTTAAAAATATGCTGATGTGACTCTATGAGAGCATGTGTATATTGCTCACCTGGTGTGACTAACTGCGTATGTCTTTGTCACTTCTGTATGCATTGTTGCCTCGGCCCAGGGAGAAGATGATGTTTTTATAGCGGTTCATTGTGACCTTGGCAGGGTAAACAGGTTGCTAATCTAATCATGGGCAAAGGAGGGGAGCTGCTGCGACAAGGAACCATAAACCGACTAATGGATGCACGCCATACTAACTTGACACGTCTCACATGTCACACATCACAGCATGTGTCATTGAACTCATACCTGGACTGTACACTCTGGGTTGAGAACAGGTGGAAAGTGATAGTGGTTAAGGAAGCGGACTAGGGTCTGCAAGGTCCCCGGTTCGTATCCCACAACCGCCAAGTTACCACTGAGATCCCATGAGCAAGGTATTGTATTTGGTATACAAACAGCTGCCCACTGCTCACTTTGATGATGAGTTCAATGCAGAGGCCAAATTTTGTTGTGCACTGTGGTGTGAAACACAACATCTCTTTCTTCTAGTTAATGGCCTTTCTTCTAGTAGAAGTAGAAGTAGTAGAACTTTTGAAATTGTAGGAAAGAGTATTAATTATAATGAAGGAACAGCAGTCAATATAACAGTCTACCAATGGGAAGGGTGGTAAAGATGACTTTTTTAATATTATTGGTTGTTTTTGAAAAATTTCACCTTAATCGTCTTATGAAGTTTTGGTTGACGCGATGTGGCTCAAGATGTGACCATTCTAGATCAAGCATGGGCACACTTTTTGACTCGCGGGCTACAATTGGTTCTAAAATTGGACTGAGGGGTCGAGTTAAGGGCAGAGAGATGGATCGTTCAATTGAATGAAGATAAATAGCAGGTAAAAGTCATGTATAAAACTTAAAATCCTACATTTCCAATAGCATTTATGATGTCAGCCACGCCGGAATGCAGGAAAAAGACAGTATTATAAAGATAACATAGATATATAATTCATTTTGAACAAGTTGGCGGGACTCGTTAAAAAGCTCAACGGGCTGCACATGGCCCCCGGGCGTTAGTTTGCCCATGACTGTTCTAGATCATTCGACCAACTGATTGATGACAACAGTCCATCAACATGGCTGCCTTTATGGTTTGACTTGATGTTACTGATACAGAGGAATTCTCCCTGTAGTCTTCTACTGTGAACCAAATGGATTCAAAACAGAGCTTTATACAGATGCTGGAATAAGTTAATTAACCAACGCTGTTGACACTAAAGTATGGAAATAAATATGGAAATATGGGGAAAAAAAGAGAAAATTGTAATAAAAACTATATAGTGGGCAATGCAAAAATTCTCACTATTTTAAAAAAAATTGTCCTAATAAAGAAATCACAATAATGATACATAGACCACTTTCATAGTGGTCTATGTAACATGTATTTCTTTTGTTAAGAGTTTTATGTACCTTATAAGACTAATACATAGTTAAGTTAAACTAAACTATAAGATCATTACACCTCTGAAGTGGATATGACATCATCACACTGACATATCTCTAAGAAGAAAAGCGCAAACAGTCTTCATGCACACACTGTGTGCATGCACAACTACATTACCCCCTGTGTGGAGAATGACAGGCTCCCAAAAGGCTACAACCTTCTCTTCACGCTGGTTGTCTTTGGGGTTATGTCCTGGCCTATAACTGCTGATCCCTGCTCTTTGATCCTAGTTCTTCACAGCGCCAGGCTTCAGCGCCGAGCTGACAGCTCCCATTGGCCACTGACCCCGCAAACAGCTAGTGAAAGACGCAGGGAGAGGGAAGCAGTGCAGTGACCGTCAACATCTAGTTAAGGAGGGGCAGCATTTGCCCGGCAAGACTGATAGTTCACATGTTTGAGGAGGGGTCAAGAAAAGAGAGGGTGGGAAAAGAAGGCATAGAATAATAAGTGTGAAATAGTAATAATCATTGTACATGAGTGCAGTTTGTTAGGAGATGAAGGATGAGAGGGAAAAAGAAGGGAGAAGGTGAAGAAAAGGATGAAAGAACAAACATGGGTGAACCTGGCTGGTGGAGGTCACACTCTGCCTGAGGAGACAGGTGTGGCAAGATTAGCCTTCACATTAATGGCCTTTAGTTACTCTAACTTGCACGTTCACAAACACACACACACACACACACACACACACACACACACACACACACACACACACACACACGTCGGTGCTGGAGAACCCATTTACCACAGGGATGTGAAAGTGAGAACACAGCTCTGCCTCTCATATCCTATTCATACATCCTTTCCTGGACATTACAATCCTATTTAGCCCAGTCGGCTACCCACACAATCCCATTTATGAACTTACCTCCACCCCACCATCTCTTGAGTTCTATTCCTGCGCCCCCTTGTACTGTATTCAGGTACTATCTATCCTAGGAGCTACCAGCTGAGTGTGTGTGTGTGCCGGGTCCCCGATATTAGAGAGTGCTCTAACCTGGAAACACCATCATTCGAGCTTTGAGAGAGCGTTGGCCGTGAAGTTGCTTTGCCTTTCACCAGAAGTTTGGCTTCACGATGCCATTCCGAGCACAAATGAGTGTCTGTGTTCATAAATGATCCCTAAGTCAGGAGTCTGTGTTTCCCAGTGTCCACTCTCATCTTCAGCTGTCTCACTAACGGGCCACTTATCCTGCATTAGTGTATTTAAACAGGACAAAGTGCCCGTCCATATCACAGATTTGTCTCCACCTGTCTACCCTCCCTGTCACTCACCCAGCCGTATGAAAGCCTGCGCATTCTGTTTGAAGGCGGAAGATGAAAAGAGAAGAACAGTCGTAGTCCCGCTTGGCCTGACAGACAGGATTAGTGTTTTACCATCCTGGAAATGGAGAAACAAGGGAGCAAGGATGATCCTGCCATACTAGATTAGAGAAGGAGCTGAGGCCAAGGTGTATGTGGAGCAAGGAACTGTGCTTGTACCTTTTAGCAGATGCAAAGTTGAAGAATGTAGGTATGGTACCTGCCTTTGGGCCCATAAAAATATCTAAAAGGTTGAGTATCCAAATTTAAAACCTTGATAGACATTCTGAAGGTCTGTCAATCATTTCAAACTTGCCAAGAGAAAATACCAATGCAACATTGAAATTTAAAAACCTTGATTTCCGGTGTTTAGGTTGCCTTGTGGCAACTGAGGTTTGAAGCTGTAAGAAGGCCAACCTCAGCCAAGGTTTGGAGAAAAAGCTAGAGAAGACAGATTAAGATGGTTTGGACATGTTCAGAGGAGGGACAGTGGATACATTGGTAGAGGAATGATCTTAGAGGTGGGGCTACCAGGTAGGAGACAAAGAGGAGATTTATGGATGCGGTGAGGGAGGACATGGAGGTGGTTGGAGTTAAAGTTGACTCGCTGTGGCAACCCCTGAAAAACGGGATAAGCTGAACGAAGAAGAAGAAGATATTAATCCCTAGAGAGTATCCTTCGGGAAATTATGCCTCTGCATTTAACCCACCACCGAAGCTCAGGGAACCCCGGTGGTGACTTGGTGGTAGGGGATTTGAACCGAGGGCCTTGCGAACCCAAGTCCGCTTCCTTAACCATTAGGCCACCAACTGTCCCATTACTGGGTACTGGGTGCATGGGCAGCTGTCTTTACAATTGCCACCCACATCACATTGCACCACACCGTACTTTCCTGTGGGTGGTGATCTCACTGGAAGCCAAACACCCGGGATTCAAGCTTGCGAAGGAGGTGAACCATGGAGTCAAAGTGAAGGCCTATTTCAAAGTTACAAATCTTTGCGACGCAAGTCATAGATATTATTCCTAAATCATTGGCCATTATTGAACATTATTGAGGATGACAGGGGTTTGTTGAGTAATTTTACTCAAGTGTTAAGAAATGAAAACCAGTAACAGAACTAACAAAACCCCTGGGGAACATGACACAAGGAGAAAAGGCAGGAAGGAAGGAAGGAAAGCAAACTCCTTGTCATTGTGACAATGTGATTCACACCGGATAGCTTTGAGTGGCCAAGGAGCTGTGAGTGGGGACGCTGCCATGCTCAGTGGACCTCAGTGGTAACTTGACGGTAGGGGGATTGGAACCAACCTTGCAGACCAAAGTTGACTTCTTTAACCATTAGGCGACCAACGTCCCCAATACAAGATGACCTCTCCCCAAAAAAACTCTGGCAATGGAGAAAAAATGCACAATACTAATTACGCAACTCAGAGTATTTGTTAGTATCTGGTTGGGGCAGAGTTGGTGGCCTAGTGGTTAACGAAGCGGACTCGGGTCTAGGAGGCCTCCGGTTTGAATCCCCCTACCGCCAAGTTACCGCTGAGGTGCCCTGAGCATGGTCCACCCACACTGGCTCAGCCAGTATCCAAAGGATACTCCCTAGGGATAAATAGAAATCTAAAAATGAAAAAAAATATATAAATATATAAAAATACAATATATAAATATACAATACAATATATGAAAATATAAAATATTTTTATACAAATATAATATATATATATACATATATATATATATATACTGTATACATATATACTACTAATCGATCCTATACTTCTTTTAAGTCACTTTGCCCAATGAAAACAGAAACACAATGTGAGTTGAGAACACTCAACACAAATGAGTCTCCAACATAAAAAGTGTAAAACAAAGTGTATCTTCAATTTCCAAAACAATTTCTAAATATAAAGCAGAGTGACCTCATGGCAAGATTGTCCTTGTTGGACAGAGTCCTATAAGATGATATTTGTTTGTTCATCCTAAGGGGCTCCAACTGTTCCATCAGCATCAGCCACTAAAGAATATACATTCAATTATGTGTTAATTATCAACATATTTAAAAAGAACTTTATCTTTATCCAGTCATTTTTTTTGCCAACTGTCCTTTCGTGTTTACCTCATTGTTGTGCAGAGACCACCTCTCCATCCCCCAACCCCACCTGCTTGCTTTGTGCAGGGTCTGTGTTATTGGCTAATTGCTGGTGTGTTTTCTGCTGCATTTTTGCCCCGAAGGTTTGTGTCCTCACGTAGACACACAGTAGCAGGACAAATGAGAGAACACACTGCCATCTGCCCATGAGAGTCACCCCCTTGCCCTCTCCTTGTCCCTTATCTCTTGTCCTCCTCTCTCCTTTGTACACTTTTTCTCTCGTTTTTTTTTATTCATTTCTCCATGCATTCACCTCTATTCCAAACCTTGGACCCCGTCGTCCTTTTGACTCATTTGTCCCCTGTTTCTCTATACCTCTCTTCCTCTCGCTTCTTTTATTTCTTCCCTTTGACTCGTCGTTATTTTCGGACTCCTTCCTGTTTGTGTTTGCTTTGTTGCGTGAGGTGTTTTGGCTGTCATGTTAGGGTGTTGTTGTTCTCCAGCCTCAGGTTTTCATAATGTTCACTTAACACAATCCATAGGGGATGACACTGAAGGTGACCCCCAGTCTGTAACCTCAGAGACCAACTTTATTAAAATGAATTTGAGTAGAGGGGCCTTACTGACAGCAGCATAATTACATCGCTGAGAATCAGCATTAATTTATGCAGTCTGCATTCAACCGGTCAGGAGTACTGAGATGGGGTCAGTGTATGCACACAGACACACACAGACACACACACACACCAAGTGGATCAGCATACCAATAAAATATCTTTATCCAACCAGGCCTTAACTTTCTGTGATGATATCTTTAGGTGACAGAAATTTTAAAATTACGGTGAAGTCGACTTTGACCAGTTGTTGTCGGGTTCTTAAACAGCCCTCTGTTCAGTTTCAAGAATTACTTTTATTTTCTTTTTGACAAAATGAAGAAAGATGTGAATTAAACCAGTACATTAGGGCCACATGTCCAGGTATCAAACTCAAGGGCCGAGGGCCAAATGCGGCCCACCAAGTCATCCTGTATGAACCATGAGAGTTTACCAAGCAGTTCATAAGGTCAATGCATTAGTTTCTTAATGTCTTATTATTACACAGCAATGGACAATTTCAGTTTATATTAACAACTGGCCAAAAAAAAAAAATTACAAAGAAAATTGAAAAATTTTTCTTACAATTACCTTCAAATTTGAAATTGTAAAAATGCATCTGACATCACTGATCTAGAGCAGGCATGGTCACTAACCTAAGGCCTGGACTGTAACTGTGAGACTGTTTATGTATACACTGTACATACCTGCTAACTAGTCACTTTTTGGGAAATTTCGATAATAAGTCATTTGTGTAAATCAAGTAGATGTGAAGAGTTTTTTTTAGTGGGTGGGTTAGACTGTTTTTGTCAGATGTTAGTGGATATCAGTTAGAGCGAGGGGTTGGTATGGGAAGACAGCTTTAGGGGAAATTAATCAAAATTTAACGTACTGTACGTTGCCATTAAATTGGCCAAACGGAGCAGATGTCATATCAGTGAGGTTCTCACTTTAAGTATGAATTCACTAAAACAAAACATTGCGATGTTTGGTTAAATGATCGGAGCAGGAGCTCTGGAGGATCGACTGGGAGTTGGAAAAAAATAAATCTAAATATCGCTCTTGATCCCAAATAAAAATACAACAGCTTAGTTTTGTTGTAATATCTTCTAAATTACGCTGAAATGCATAGAACACTTTAAAATTGCAACATTCTTTGCACAAAATTTTGGACCATAAGACTAGAAATTGTATCTTTTTCCTCCACTTGTCTAAAAATCTAGTGCCCAAATGTAGCCTTACGTAGCTTTAAAGGGACACATGAAGGCTGACAGTCAGGTGCAGTGTGATTTGGGTAAATTCCATTATACCAGACCTTGGCAAACTATGGTCTGAGGACCGGATGTTGCCTGTTTTGCATTTAAAACCGGCCTTCCAAACCTGACCAAATATTCTGTAACTATTATTATCACTATTGCTCTGCCATTTCCTGTGTTTCCTGTGTTAATGCACATAGAAAAGGCTAAAATGATTAGACGTTATGTATGACCTCACACATCATTTATCTTAGTTCACACACATGCTCATGTCTCAGCTCCTGACCTGGCCTGTGTCAAATTTTAGGACTTTCTGTGGTCTTCCAAAAGTCCAAATATTTTCCCACACCATGCATTTACACACCAAATGCTTAAGGGATCTGCTGTGTTGATGCAAAACATGAAGGAAATCAGAATTAAATACCAGCTTTATTTCAGCTGGTTTAAATATTTGATTACATTTATTATAAGACGTTTTTTTTCATACTAATACAATATAATTCAGCCTTTTTCCCTAAAACACACCGTCAATATAGATCCATCTGAAAGGGCCTGTTAGTTGGATGTTTCACGTATGCAGAGAATGGACCTTTAATTTAAAGGGAATAACATTTTCCCTGTCCTAGCAGTGGAACTGGAGTCTCTTAATAAATCAACATCCATCATCTACTCACACCTTGTCAAATCTCATTATTGAGGAGATGACAGAGCAGCGGGACAAACATTTGCACTTGAGCAAAAATGACAAGTGGCACTTTGTTTATCAAGCCTTAAATTTAGCTGACGAGCCCAATAATTAATTTCCAATTATTGAGCAACATGTAGGCCAGGCAAAAATATTAAAATAAATATTTGTTCATGATATTAATTAGGTGATAAATTACAATGGAGTGGTGGTTAAAGGAGGAAGATCGGGTTCGAGGTTTGAGTCCACAAGCTGCGGTGTAACCACTGAGCATGAGATTTCCATAGAAAGAACCAAGCAGCGAGAGTACGGTCAGGGATGATGATGAAGAACAAGAGGCAGGAGAGAGGTAAAGGTGAAGGTACAGTAGAGTGGCTGCAGAAGGAGGTGAAAGAATGACCGTGGATATCTGTCACAGCTGGAGTCTCTCCATTATGACCACTGTGACCGAGGGCACACTAATCTGTCCCATTAGCACCGCTCTCATAATGTTAACGCTGGCTGCTCTCCTGTGAGGCGGCCCCAATGTGCATGAGACAGAGACAGAGGAAGAGGGAGGAAGAAAATCTGGCCTGTGTGTGTGCGAGAGAGAGCGAGAGAGAGAGAGAGAGAGTGTGTGCCATGAAAGTTCCCTTAGTCACACTGCACTGAAGATGATATGTTACAGACATTTTTTTCTGGGGTGATTTCTTATGTAAGACACATCAGCCTTTTTCAGTGTTAACCTTGATTCATGTTTATAATATACATAAAGTATAGCCGTGGTTTAGGTGGCGTCAACATCTCGCCAGAAATGCTATGCTAAGTTAAGGTGCCTCTTATTTAATGATAAACATTTAGGAAAGATACATAGAAAATCAAGATTAAAAAATATGTAAAAGTGTGTAGAAAATTCCCAAAATCATTTTAAGAGTTTCAAAATGCTCTATATTGATAATAAATAATAAATTGATAATTAAATAATAAAGATTAAAAATTTAAGAAATAAAATGCAGAAACATATATTAAAATATTTTATCATAAGTCTCATAAATTTGTAAAAAAAATGACTTTTTTTGTTTTCAGTATGCTTTAATTTGATAAAGTAAACATGCAGACAAGATAAAAGAAAATCAAATGTTCTCTTATAATTTATCCCTAACATCATATCAACTCCTTCTACACCATAAAAAACATGCTTTATTAAGATTTTTCCCCCAAATTTAAAAATGAAAAAAAAAAAAAGTTTTGTTATGGGTAGAAACATGTGACGATGAAGATGAGTGAAGATGAATATTTATACAAATAGTCTTTATTTTTAAACTTATCTTATTTGTCTTATAGGTTTATACATATAAACACAATATATTTTTAGAAATGCCAAAAGTTAAAATATAACAGGTAAACTAAATTACAGATAATTCAGTAATTCATATATTTTCACCCTATTATGCATTGTCTGGTCTCAGGGGCAGCAGTCTCCACGACTGCCACCCAAATCACACTGGACTACACTGTCAGCCTTCCTGTGAGTTAGGACAATGTTAAGCTCAGAGCACCTCAGTGGCAACCTGGCAGCCGGTGGATTAGAACCTGAAGCCTTGTGGACCCAAGTCTGCTTCCTTGACCACTAGGCCACCAAACCATTCCTGCCTGGAGATAAAGACTATATTATCACTTTATGATTGAAAAGACTGAAGCCCAAGCTTCATGACTTTGGACATGGACTTGGACAACGAGACTGGAATGTACCTTGTACCAACTATAGTCTGTACAGTGTGATAATGACTTCATTGGGAAGTAGACTGCACCAACCTGTGTGTTCAGTTTATTTATTTACAGTTTACATCAACATCAACCAGAGCCTCTTTTTACTTTTCTGCATTTCCTCACAGCAATCCAATTTCTGTGTGTGTGTGTGTCACCATTCTGTGTATGTGAATATGTCAATTTGCCACGGGAGACCAATTAGCTGTTGAATCAGTGGGGAGGTAAAAAACACACACACACAGAGAGGGAGACACACACACACATACACACACACGCCTGTGTGTGGCCCTATTACACCAGCTTACCACCCGTCCACACCAACACTGAGACAGCGTAGCTTTCCTTATAATAGAAACACAGTGACACTTACAGCGCAGTGACCATATGGAATAATGACTTCTCCGTGTCAAACTGTCACACACCAATCACCGTCGAGTCTCCTTTCAAACTGTTGCTGCTAACTTTTGTGAACGATGGCATTTCTTGCTGCGACAGAATGGTTGTCGTTAGCGGTGTGCACCTTCCGTTTGAGATTTCCTCTGCACGACTGTGGGACATCCTTGGACATTAGTGGAGTGAAGATTTTTCTTATTTTCTTTCTAAACGGTAGAAAAAGGTAAGGGATGTAAGATCGTCAGATCCAGTAAAGCAGAGCGGCCTCTTCTGGTATAATTCAGATGTTTTATGGAGGGCGGTGCGACCATATGGGTCTGTTGCAGGAAGAGTGAAGCCATTCCAAGACACAAAAGGCCTTTTAAAGGCTGATCCCGATGCCAAAGTCCTGTTTCTTTTACTGCCTCTCTTTAATGAATCGGTGTCCAATAAGGCCTTTTATTGTCTTAGCATATGTTGCTTTCATTAGGTGAAAATAATTAGGTTGTGCGGATCACTTCGAAAGTCCTCCTGCAAGATCAAAATGAGGTAGTTTCACAGTCGCTGCACAAGTCCTTCTAACTCCCTGTCGTTTTCCCCTTGGATGCCTTGTGTCCTACCCCCGTCACCTACTCTTCCCCTCCATCTCCTGCTCTCTCTTGCCCCTCAGCCCATGCACATGCCTCCCCTCTCTTTATCCAGTCCACTTCCCTCCTGGTAAGGCCCATCCCCCCCTTTTATCTCTTTTAGTCTCTCACAGCGAGTGCAGGTGTTCAGTGTTAATGTACGGCTGTTGTATTAATACATGTGTAGGTGAAGAACAGTCAGAACGTTGATGACCATTGTTTTTTTTTTCAGGGGACAAATATTTTTAAAGTCGCTTACATTCTTGACCCAAGTCTATAGACATTATTCCTTAATCGCTGACTGTCAGTGAGCATTAATTGTGATATAAGTAAATAACTCAGAAACAAAGGATCATAAATATGTTGGAAATATGATGTGCAACAACCCCCGAAAAACTTTGTGACCCACCTATGGATCGCAACCCAGTCTTTGGGTTACAGCGAATTAGACCAGTGGCTCCCAACAGTTTTCTTCAAATTATTGTCCATTTTAATGCCTGGTATCACTGAAGGTGTATCACCTGAAGAATACAATGAACAGGAAAACTGTGGATCTCTAAAAACACTGTTTTTGTCAGTGCAATGTCACATATTTTAATGTAAGGACTGTAGTGATTTTGGATACTTAAAAAAAAAAAAAAACCTTAAAAATTATTAATGGCAGCAGGTACTAAAATGAACAAAACATTTAAAAAAAAGAGCAGGGTGGTCTAATATTTTTTTCTGTGCCTCTAAATTATTAGACCACTCTTTCTTTAATTTCTTGTCCATTTCAAAGTCTGCTTCCACTTAATCTACATTAATCTGGACAAATATAATAACAACAAAAAAGGCCCATAATTAAGTTTAATTTCAGAGCTGATTTCTGGCCATTTTGCATGGTTTTATTGACAGTGACAGAAATCACTTCCGTTCCTACATCACTAGCAATAACATTGTACTGACAAATACCTGTCTCTTATACACATCTAAAGTCAAAAAAGGTTAAAAAAAAATCCTGTTTTGCTTATTGTCTTTAGTTTTACAGGTTGGCGTCCCTTGTCTATTTTACATTTTTCTACCTGCTTGAGAATAGTCCGACTGGACCTAAATGAAGAACAGAACAGAACAGAACATGAACAGAACATGAACAGAACATGAACAGAACATGAACAGTGCAGGCACTGGTTCATCATCAAGCGCTGCTTCATTTGTTGCTGTCAACCCAGGGTTTGGTCAGCCTCATGCATCAGCCTCAGACATTTTCACACATTATGTTTCATCACAGTTCAAATATTGCTGTATACAGTGCTTTTAGTCATTGCATGGTTTTGTGTTCATTGTTTCCCCCAGGTGATAAACCTTTAGTGGAACAAGGCATTAAGATGAACAAGGAATTGAAGAAAACAGCAGAGTGGTCTTATAATTTTTTCCATGACTGTATGTGTATAAATTAATTTGACATCAAAATAGAAATGTTATTTTTTGCCCAACAACATTGTTCAAAACACAAGCTAAAGGAGATGAATGAGATCCGTTTCATCCGTTAGAATTTACTTTAAATTGCAAAAAAAAAAAAAAAAAAATCAAATACAAAAAAAAAAAAAAAAAAAAAAAAAAACTTTTTAGATTTTCATCTGCCATATTAACCCAAAGAAAGGCGGGTCATCTTCTCACTTCCTTGACTTTCTACCCATGTGAACTCGGCCGCAGCAGCACTGTGTAGCTGTCCTGACAACTAGGTGAGAGAGGGAGAGGTTGACTGAGCATAATGGAGGCACAGAGAGAGGGTGAGGGAGACTGGTTCTTCCATCCTTTTCTTAATACCCCTCCAGGGAGCTCGCTGGTGGTAGGTTACTATTAGGCATCCGGCAGCGAGCTAATGGAGGGTGAGAAATAGAATTTAGTTCATACTAGTGACCAGACGCAGAGTAATCACCAGAGAGACCCGCAAAGAGAAGCTCTGTTCATTCTCCAGGTCCGATTATACACATTCCTCAGAGTGGCTTTTCCTTTAGTTTGGATCTGTTACCTTCCTGATACACAAAATAATTTAAGTACTTAAACTTCACATCCTCTACTACAAGCAGAGGGGCTTGATCAGAAAGGACATCTGTACAAAACCCCATATGACAGCTGCTGTGAAAACACCTGGGAAAAAAAGACAACTCTGCTAAAAACCACAGTGTCCAGGCTTGTCTTCACAGTCACGGAGGTCACGGAGCGTTCTGTGGAGAGTGCACCGAGGTGTTTAAGATGTTAATCTCCTCACATCTTGGTTGAGTGGACAGTATGAATGGAGATACAACATGTTTTCTCTGTGACCGTGTTACCCAGAATTCCCTCCGCAGCCGGGCCTGGCACGCTCGCTCATCCGAGCTGTCAGGTTACTGCAGCTCGAGGCGGTGGATGGTTTGCAAACACACTCGAACGCAAAAAAGTGTTAGATTTTAATGATTATTTATTTAGTGTAAAATATCTTGAGCACAGATTAAAAATCAGACACCTCCATCTATTTAAACATCACAGATAAAAAAAAAAAAAAATTACATTCTTGAAATAGATTCACAATCCCTTTGGAGTCCTACGTCCAGGATAGCTCGTCCATTAGGCTGGACAGAGGGTTGAGGCAAAAATGCTCTCCTTCTGTTCCCTTCGTTGGTGCGGATCTGATGTTGGTCAAGACTTCATCAACAAGGTTCAGCAGGTCTGATTTGTACAAAATCTGTATTTTACATGTTCGCTTGCGCGGTTTAAATGGACAAAATACGTATTTGCAAATGATCAACATCTTGACAAATCAAATCTCAGCATGTGTCCTATCCAGGATTGACAGGTCTCTAAACAAACCGCGTGTCCATCGGGCCTTGACGTGATAGGGGTCGACATGTGCTTAGGAATCTGGGGGGTTTGGCCTGAAAGTGAACTCCACACACTTAGAGAACTGCTGTAGTACCGGAGTGCCGCCGTAGGTTCTTCTAGTGAACGCTCACTTTCTCCTTCCTGCCTCAACCCTCAGTGCTGTGCAAATGCTAACTGACAACAACTGACACAGATGGTGAGCAGAAACACAGGCACAGGCAAAGGAAGAGAATCACCCACAGGAGTAAGAAAACAGGAAGACTGTACACACTGTCTAAGAGAGGATATTTCCTGACAATAATATCAACTCAATTATTTGAAGCTTTTTTTTTTATTCTTTTTCTTTTTTCCTATTTATTTTGAACCTATTTTTTTTATTATTATTATTTTTTTTTTTTTGCCGCACATGCCATATAAGAATTAAGGGATTATAAAAGTACCTGTAAGAACTGCTAGGTTCCCAGCATGCATAGCTGTTTGTATTTACAGGTTTGTACATGGGATGGGTCAAAAAGAGACTGCTCTACAGTACTGGGTTTATTTACACGGAGGTTAGGTTGATGTCGTACGTACACACACACACACAGGGGTGAAGAGTCATGCAGAAACATGTTCACGCCGCTGAGACTGTTTGGATGAAAAGAGACAGAACAGAAGAAAAGTGTCCGTCAACAGTAGTACATCTGACCCACAATACATTTTTTTCTTCTGAATATACTTTAGTTTTTCATTTACTGCATAACGCTGTACAAGGACACATGTTTGGAAGGTTATTGAGGTCCTTGGGTTTAGGAGTCGTCACAGAGGTTGGAAGACTTGGATCTGATCCCAGAGTAGCCTCAGTGTCCCATTAGCCCAGCACTGGGGGGTATTTGGCCCCAGTGTTGATGCTGTTTTACCATCAGCTTATTGCAGTGATTTCGATTTATTTGATTACAAATACAAAAAAAAATACATATCTTTAATACCGGCTCATTTGATTTGTCGAAATGCTGCAGAATAAAAAATGTGAGAACTTTTTTTATATTTTTCAGACGACTCTGTGTGATACTTCGTCTGAACCAGGCATGGGCAAAACGATGGCCTGGGGGCCAGATATGGCCCGTACGGCTTTTTGTTCTGGTCCGCCAACCTGGTCCGATTTATGGTATTATTTAATTATCGGTGTACCTTATTGTTCAGACAATAATTAGCTGTGGAGTGGGAGTACATTTTCCTCATTACAAGACAATTTAGCTTTTATGCGATGATTTTCTCCTCATTCTCCTGGCATCAAATTTTAGGACATCATGAGCCCACACCTGGTCTAAACAGTTTCTGTATGAGGTCACACTTCTTCCCTTCTCTCCTCATCTAAAAGGAGGCTTGAATAATGTATCACTGAGTTGTAAAACGCCAACATCAAACCGAAGTCAAATAAATAAAATGTAAAAATCTAAAACTGAATACACCAAATGCCGTCATTAGAAAACACACATGGACGTGTGGTTGATGTTTCTGATCAGACCACCAGCCACACGACGGGTAATAATAAATGCTAATAAACCTTATCGTATGTTTAACTAAATGTACAGTACATTAATCACTGCACCTTTGCAACAACCTTGATATGCCAGAAATACACAAGTCCAAGTCAACGGCTCTACAGTACCTCAAGTCCAGTACCAGACTGTAACAGTTAGAAATGTCTTCTGTTGTTTCTGAAAACTACTGCTCAACAGGTAATGACTCACATTTAGACGCAGGAGATAGAAAGCGGTTTGATCCTATCTGTTGGTTTTGACAGCAACGTTCACAAATACATGTACACGGACGTGGATTTCTTCATCGGAGCTCCACATCCAAGAACCAGACGTGATATATCCAAATGTTAGGTTGGATATTTGTGGTTTTCAGTGTAAAGATGTGTTTTTTTTTTGAAAGATTCAAACTGAGTCAAGTGAAACCATCAATTGTTGTTAAGGATCTTCCTTTTGTTCCTACTATCTCTTCACTCAAACAGCCTTCCTATCTGTGAAGGCATCGTGATAGATGGCTGTGGTGGGTGGTAGAGCATGTTAATGTCTAATCTCATCAGCTTTATCTTCTTCTGAGGTTGCAAGGTCAAGTGGTGAGGGGAATGAGCTAAACAGCAGTCATATGGCAGCTCGCCGGACATGAAGGACTAAGGACTGGTTTAGACCGCCATTAGGGAGGGAATGGGGGTCGTTATGCAAGTCCGCACTGGCTACTGACATTTCAAGCTAAGATACTCGTTAACTTTCACTGTGTTTCATCAGTTCATAATCAGTTCCTATCTTCCCATCATAATCAATCCCACTGAAATGACAACACAGACTTAATTATTTCTTTTTTTTTTAAGTTGAATTATGTATCAAGTCTTATCTTTGACACATATCTTTTATTTAACATTTCTCTAGGAATTGCTTGTCATTCAGTGTTTTATCTTTGCATGTTCACAAAACACACTCCAGGTGTTAGCCTTATCCGATGACGGTCAATATCAAGGCAAGCTGCGTCGCTTAAGGTCAATGGCACGTCAGCATCTCTTTACAAATTCATTATTGAACGACAAGGTTTGCACTTTGCATATGTTCAACGAAAAAAATATTCTCAGAGCTGGGCGGCACGTGAACTGCAGCTGGGATTTGTATGTCTTTTTACTCAGTGTTGGCTCCGTAGGAGAGACATCAGCTTAAATTCTTATATTCAATTTGGTTTGAAAAGAAATTAAAGTGAGTCAAATTGTTGAAGTGTCAGGTCTTGGATGTTTGGATTCCATTAACAAAATGAAGATAACGCTTGTTGTCTAGTTCCAAATTTCCATAGTAACAGTGTCGTTCACTGGTATCTACTCCAGTGTACGCTAGTTCTGAAGTGTTAACTTCATATTGTAGGGCAACAGTTGCTTTTGGTGAAAATCTACAGAAAGGCCTAAAAATGTTTAAAAAGTCTCAAACATTTTAAGACAGTCCCAAACAGTTTGAGACAGTTTTAAAAAAAATTCATGATGGTCCAAAAAAATTTCAACACCCCCAAAAAAATGAGATAGCCCAAAAAATTCGAGACAATCCCAAATAATTTGAGACGTTCCCAAAAACTTCATGACAGTCCCAGAACATTTGAGACACTGCCAAAAAATTCAAGACACAAAAGATTTGTGAGGGAAGGTTCTTTGTCGTTCTATCCAATTAGACGCAAACATACACTATTTATTTTTTGTTTAACATGGCTGGTCTACCCTCAACATGCAGCTAATAAAAAGGTCTGAAAATTTCTCTTTTATAATTTTTTATTATAAGTGTGTGTCACCAGCAACACCAGAGTCTTCAATCCTCCTCACCCACCCGAAAAAGTTTTGAATTTCAGTCGATCTCCTCGGTCAGTCGCCCTAACTACAGAAGATGTGTCCATGTGATGCATCAATCTGACAGTTTGATGTCTGAACCACATCACACCAGTCCAGCCAACATCAACTGCCCTGCGTAGACTCAGGCTAATACTGACTAAGTCCATTTCTAAAATGACTTATCTACCGCAAAAGGAATGCGAGTCGTTTGATGCCGGTTCAGTTGCTGGACACGGACACCACAGACAGTTGGCCAAGTTCAGCGGGAGTCAGTGAATCAAAGCCTGCACCACTGACATCTTCAGACGATTTTGAAAAGGCGTTTAGCTTTGAGTTGTGCTCAATCAGATGCCCTGAGCCGGCAGATGAATTAAACCAGTGCGTGTAAACCTGAACTAAAAAAAAAAAAAAAAGACAGTTGGCATTTCTCTGTCTTTGATATGGACGGATGTGATGTGGATGAAGTTATCGCCCTCCTGGCAGCCGAGACAGGCCGCTGTCGTTTCATCTGCGCTCTGACTGCTCTCTCATTACACTGCACCTCAAACACGGTCAATCTGCTGCCGCCACACTAACACACCACAGCTCCTCCTGTTGGACATTACTTAGAGACTCAGAGAGATTGTTTTTAAACAGCTCATTTGTTAGAATCTGCATTGCGTCCTTTTTGTTTTGCGACATTTTGAAGTCCAAATGTTAAAGGCTGTAATTGATGGCTTCACTTGATGCTGCTTGAAAAAAAAAATTTCCAAGTCCTGGCACGTGTCAGGAGGACATGTCCATATGTCTGTGTGTCATGCCCATTCTTTAAGTACCGTCTGTATGATGGTCTCAGTATCGGCCTCTGTGCTAAGCATCAGTTCCATGTCATCACATCAGCGTCCTCTGTCCCCTCTAATCGTGATATAAAGAGCCCGATCACTTGATTACACTGAAGTCAGCCCTGGCCCAGCAGCCATTAGTCGGCGCTGGAACACAAAGGTTCTTGCTTTGAGGCTGGTTTTGAATGTCATTTGTATTTATTTTTGCTGTTGTTTATTACTTCTCTCCAAATTGTTCACTAATCTCTCTTCCTGGGTAACATCGGCAGGTGATTCCCGACTCATACCGCGTCTAGTTGATTTGGCATGCCACTTTTTTCATGTTCCACGTACGCCGTAGGAAACTTTAAGTTACAGCAACTAGTGTAATGACTTAAATAGGCAGTAGTAACAATAAAGATAATAGACAAGACTCAGTGTTCAGTGGAACTAAAGGCGAACTCTTCTGGCGTGTGTATATAAGTAAAGAAATCACTAACTGTACCATTATTTAAACACATACAAATAGATAGAGATTTCACCCGCGTCATTTCCAGCTGTTGTATTGGTGCTGTGTAAAAATATACATGTTCCTACTAATGTTATTAAAACCTACTCTTTCAATTTTTCCTGCTGAGGCTCTCGGACCAGGAGCTGGAGTCATTACCAGATTACCAGAATTTAGTCTTAAATCCATCACACGTATGCTATTTATGTCACCCTTTTAGTGTTAGCTTTCATCGTAACTAGCGCCGTGTTTGTAATGCTTAATTTTTAGGGATGTCCGATAATATCACCCAACCGATATTATTGTACCAATATTGGCATGGACACGTAATATCTGAAAGAATCAAAAATGTTTTCCCTTTAATCATGAAAACCTTATAAATGCCTGGGTATTGTGACTTTTAAATAGTCACGTTTTTAAAAACAGTTTTGGGGAACTGGAGGTGGGAGTCACTAGGTGGCAGCATTGCAGTCAATTTTTTAATTTTTTTTAATAATCAGGAAAATATGTACAGAAAGCTAATGTTTGCAGCTCAAACTGTGGTCGCTATGAACAAAGAAAAATCAATAGAAGTAAATCAGTATCGATTGATATGGAAATTAGAAATTCAGTGATAAATTTAATGTTGCATGATATCGGCAAAATGTTAATATCGGACATCCCTATTGTTTTATTTTGGAAATCTGTGAATCACTCGCCAATGTTGTTTCTTTTTTTTTTTTCTTCTCTCCACAGCAACAAGGAGCAGCCACCACTGTCTACTGTGGCGTAGCCCCAGAGTTGGAAGGATTGGGAGGCATGTACTTCAACAACTGCTTTCGCTGCCTGCCGTCCACACAGGCACAAGACCCCAACGTCGCCACCAGTCTGTGGAACCTGAGTGAACGTTTGTTGGCGGAGCGGTCAGCAGGTGTACAAGACCTCTAGTGGACAAGTTCATGAGTCACAGTAGTCTGCACAGTAGTCTTCGGGGGAGAGAGTTGTTGTCAATGAAGTCCAGATCATTTTTCAAAACCAGTCTGTCACCTCACTGTGGAGGCTTTAATACATTAAAACACAGCAAAGACATGAGTTTAATACTGTCTACGAAATAAATCACTGTTTACGTCTGGGGAAAAACTGTAAACTGGGGAGTGGGCGACAAAATAGGTGATGGGTCATCTTGTTTTTCTCTCTTTTGGGATTTTTTTTGTAATTTAAAGTCATGTATTTAATGTTAAACCTTTGTTTTTATAAAGTGTATGGCTGGTGAGGGGGAGGGGCTTATACACATATGCGACGTGTCCTAGCTAAGTAGTTTGTTCAGCTTCCTCTTATTTAGTTCCTGTAGATGTTTCCTTACACTGTAGTGAGATGCTGATAATCATTGTGCTGTTCTATCATACGGGGCACAGAAGAAATGAGTAGTAATGGTCGGGTGACACTAATGATATATAAACCACTAAAAGTTGAATTCTTATTTATATTTACATTATTTTGCAATAGCTTCATCACCGCTGTCCCATTTCCCCTGTACAATATATACAACTTCCTGATTTCGGAGCGTGTGCTAACGGAGAGTGGACATCATAGCGTGTGTTTTTGCTGATCTATTCTCTTAGTTATGCAGTGGAGGTATTAGAGGGAGAATCTGGGTCCTTGAAACTTCTTATTTCCAGAGTCCAGGGTCTCTAAATCTGGTTCACCGCCCGTTGTTTGACCGGGACGATGTCAGTGCTTTTAGTCTCTTAATTTGGTTGTTTCAATGTTGAACTCTGGCTCCGCGTTCGCTGTGGACTGACATCCCTGAAGTCGCTGCTGGGACACTTTTGAGACATTGTGCTTTGTGGCAGTCCGGGTGCCGTAGGTTGCTCTGTAAACACCAGCCTCCCATTTTCATAGCATCTGTAAAAACACACACAAACAAGGGAATAGACATTTTAATGAGCAAAACTGACAAGTTATACATGAAATTTCTGTTATTACTAATAATCATCTTTATTTTTGTTTTAAGTCTGAATGATTGTATTGTTGTATTTTTCTATCATGTGAGAAAAAACATTACAGTTGTGTATTACATTTACTTTGGACAATAAAAAAAATAAAAAAACACACACAAGGCCAAACAGTTTGCATTTATTTGAATGTGTGTTCCTGGCATCACCTTCATCAATGAAGACATTTTTGAGATTTAATTACGATTAAGGATGGAAATGCTGTTGGTAATCTCAGATTGCAGGACTGGAGAGCTAGTGTGGTGTCTCTGTAGTGTTTTAACGATGAACATGGAAAATCTCCAAAACGGTTAAATATTCCTAATGTCACCTCTCATGACTTTCATCAAAGGTTTGGACTGTGATATCTTTGTTTTTTAAACCCCAAGAAACAAAACATATTGGGACACTATTAGAGACACTACCAATAGGTAGAAGACAGGTGGCACAGCCAGAGGTAGAGAAGTTAAAGATGCTGAGATTCTTTTTAGGAGAGACAAGGATGGACAGGATCAGGAATGAGGTGATTAGAGGGACAACAGAGACAGGAAGGTTTGGAGAAAAAGCTAGATTGAGATGGTTTGGACATGTTCAGAGGAGGGACAGTGGATACATTGGTAGAAGAATGATCCTAGAGCTGAAGCTACCAGCTAGGAGACAAAGAGGGAACTGATGGATGCAGTGGGAGGGAGGACATGGAGGTAGTTGGAGTAGAAGACATTCATTCACTGCAGCAACCTCCTGAAAAAGGGAGAGCTGAAATTAACTATATTTTTGGCCTCTACTTTATGATCTTTTTGTCTGATATAGACAAGCACAAACTTCATGGAATGTTCAAACAAGCTTATATACATTTCATGTAAAAAATATGCACTTCCTGTGGCCTCACCACCGGCAGGAAGGCTCACAATATGGTGCTACAGGAATTGGGTGGTGCCAGCTGCCCCTGCGACCAGGCAACGGACAAGCAGAAGAAGAAGAATGAACTAATTTATTGACTGAATTAATAAAATGAATGAATATTAGCTAACAATATGTCAGAATTAGACTGATTCTAGATTTTTATGCTGAGGTCAAGAGAACTAGATTAGGTGTCAAAGGCAGGATGTGAATAAAACTTGACAAATTACTCTTGTCATTGCCTAAACTTTTTTGTCCACCTGCAAATACTCTTTTCAGGTCCAGGCATGTGTTTTCTTTATTTGTTCACATATATACATTTTTTTCAGTCACTTGTGTGAAAATGCACCACATCGATGACGTGCTATTTCGCAGCTGTGGCCTGGGAACAGACTGATACGACCGTCCCGTCCTCTCATTATCTGGGCTGTACTGTAGTGCAGCTGTCTTATCACGGTCCTTTCACAGAACGCAGTGGAGGTAAAACACACAGACCGACAGAGATGGGCCCAAGTTCCCGAAAGAGTGGGGAAACAAGGGAAACAGCCATTGTCGGTTCAATGAAATACTAAACAAAATAAACACTTTGTCTAGAATCTCAGAGTTTAGTTCTTGATCTTATTTGTCATACTCTGTTCTAAACTCACAGTAGCCAGATTACTGCAAACGCTGTCTTTTTATTTGACCCTGGTCTCATGTACAGTTAGGAGAACCATTTCACAGGGCTGAAAATGAATACTGGACAAACAATTTCTTAAAGAATGATATATGGAAAAAACAAGCTGCTGCAGTGACTTCAACTGACCACAGTGAAGATTTGAAAAATGGACAGTACTGTATTACAGTCTCAGCTTGTGTATTGTATTATTGTCTCTCTCTTGAATACAATAACCACAGTAAACATACACAATATCCTTGTGCAAGAATTCCTGACAACTGATGCTGTTCTGTTAAGTTTTCATAAATCATGTACATATAGGTTATATATTTGCATCCTTATAGATTAATTTTATTATTCTGTATATACTGTATACGTGAGATGGAAATTGTTGACTCGCTGTGGTGACCCCTGAAAAAAAGTATAAGCTGAAAAAAGAAGAAGTATGTATATATATATATATACATATATATATATATATATATATATACATACGTAGGTATAATAATATATGTAAAATAATGAAATACTGTAAAAATATACAGAAAAATCAGAAAAAAAGATATTCATATATAATTATATGTTGCATTTTCTTAACTTGATATTCATTTATGAAAATGTTGCTTTGAGAGGAAGTCTATTTTGTTCAAGGTTATTTGTGTTTATAGATTAAGAGAAGACTCTTAGGAGAAGATGTATTTTCAACTCAACTCAATCAGCTAGCCCTAAAGGGAATAGCTTAGTCTTTCCAGTTTGATGGTTGTGAGTAGTTGTTTTATCCACCTATTTTGAGATGCAAAGTTGAAAAATACTGCGATAGATCATATGTTATGTTATATTATACATTTCTCTCTCAGTAAATGGAAAGCGATTTATACACGGTTTCTAAAACACTGCTGTTTCATTTGGAAGAAGTGTCTGTTTCAAGGGAAGACACACATGGAATGAGTATTTTTGTTCGTTGTCCACTCTATTTCCTTAAGTACTACAATTCTATGGCCTGTTGTGTCTAAGAAAAGACAATAATTGACCGTTCAAAGCTAATAAAGCTCAGTGACACCTGCAGGGAGACCGCTGTCTGGACCAGAGACACCAAACTGTAGAGGATAGAGAGATGCAACCTTCTGCACTAGAATCTTTGAGAACTCAAAAATGAAATCATATATTCATTCTCTGATGCTTATCCAGATATGGCTGAGCTGAGAAAAAATATATGGAGAAAAATAAATAAAGAGTAGAAAAAAAAAAATCTCTGTAAGCCTATAATTTCTATGATCAAAGTGTAAAAATACGTATATATGCTGTTGTGGGAAAAAAAAGTTCACACACTCATAGAACTGGCAGAACCACTTAATATTAATGTGATGGTTTATTTACTTTTTTTATTTAATTTTGAACAAATTCTTTGTTATTTGTTGTGATAGTGAAAAATAGAGATAAGAACTGACATATTTAATTTGTCAAGAATTAAGGTTTGTCAACATGTCAATGACAACCTGGCAGCTGGTGGCCTAGAACTTTAAACCTGGCAGCCACCACTGCTGCCATTCTTGTAAATCAATAAAGAAAAAATTGAAAAATAAATAATAATGATATCGTGTAGAAATTTACATAGACATTTCATGCCAATATTGGAGGTTGTGTAAAATTTAAAAATAAAAATAAATAATATACATCTCTCTCTCTCTCTCTATATATATATATATATTTTTTTTTTTTTGTAAGTTGTTGTGTAAAAATACTCAGCATTTGAAAGACATCATCAATAAAATAGTTTTTGTTAAAAGAAGTTAATAGAAAAAGTTAATAATAACTTTGACTTGACGCCACAGATGACAAAGCAAAACTGTTAATGAAGATGAATTGATGACAGAAGACATTTGTTGTTGTTCAATAAGGGAAAATCAGGTTTGGTGAGAGAAAGATCTTTTAATGTTCTCTCCTCATTTAATGTATTTTTTTTTAATGGACAAGTGTAAATTATAGGATTTGAAGGTAAAGGGTTAGAAAAATCAACAAAATGTGAGGAAGTCCTTCACTGAACACACTCACACACTCACACACTCACACACACACACAGGAGACCCAACAACAAACCAGCAGATGTCTGCTTCACTGGACACTGCGGTGGAAGATCACGGTCTCTCCCTCCCCTGCCCCCGTCCTATTGATCAGAGTATATCGGAATCATCTGATTGCTAATCAATAAGTTACACTTCCTCTCGGCAGCAGAAAAAAGAAGGTTCTCACCAGAGGAGAACCTTGATCTTTTTACCTCAGAGCGTTGTCTTTGTTCACACCCATTTTCCCGCCTCTCTCCCCTTGTTCCTTATCGTGTTCCTCTACGCGTTCCCTTCCTACGATGTCGTGAGTAAAATCGGCAGCGAGACATGACAGTGTCGTTTTAATTAGTCCGATTTACAGTTGACTTCCCTGACTTTATTTCAATTTAGGCCGTAATTGTTTACGACTGACAATTTCATTTTCCATTATTGTTTTTATTTCTTCTGGTGATTAATTCCACCTCTCACGGAATAATTATGGAAGGATTGATTTGATTATGCCTTTGTTCTGCTCCTATTGGCTCCATTGACCGAGGAAATGCCATGTTGCAATTTGAGCGGATATATTTAATGATCACAATCAATGTTAAAGCTCTCTCCAGACTCAACTAATTCAATAAATATCTGCCAGGAGGAAATTTACCATCTAACTACAGCCAGGCAATAAACTGCACTTTCCTGTTCCTCCCTCTGCTTCGCTTCCATTCTGCCTCTCAAAGATGACATTGTGATTAAAACTGTTGATCAATTTTCATCAAGTTCTATTGTGGAGTCAATGAAAATGTTATTTCATTTCGATACCTCCTCACATGCTGTCAGATTACTTTTCCTTGCGCACGGTTTGCAGTTATTTGTTTTCAATAACACAAGGATGATGTTATTGTACATTTAAATAAAAATATATACAATTTTGTCATCTTTGCAATTCTTACGCCGTACCTTTAAACAGTGGATTTTGATGCCGGCTGCACGCCAGTGACACTGACATGTCGTACTGTGGTGAAGGCAGTGTGACAATGATGCAGTAAACACACATAGACTGTTCAGAAGTCATTTTTTGCACCTGCAATTTCCATACTATAAAGTACTAGCAAGGAATATTGCAAAAATACAAACAAAATGTATTAAATCTACTCTAAATAAATAAGCGAATGTTATACTGAGCACATTTGGGAAATTAGTCAAGTACAAATACTGATTTACTCTTATGTATTGCTCAAAAATTTATAACATTACACTTGATGATATAGATTATTGGGAAATATTGAATGGTATTTTTCCATCAATCTTTGCTTAGTGAAAAATAATCCTCCATTAAAACACTGAACAACTATGTACTGTAGATATTGCACTGAAAACCAGGCATTTGATGCTTGTCATTAACAACATTAAC
>JAFBJS010001421.1:56984-70065 GCA_016785265.1 Paraplagusia blochii | reverse complement strand
TGTATGTATGTATGTATGTATGTATGTATATGCCTGTCAAAAACTTTGCCCATGCATAGATAGATAGATAGATAGATAGATAGATAGATAGATAGATAGAACTTCATTAATCCAATGTCCAAAGTGTCCGTGTCCAATGAACTTCAAAACTTACACCAACAACGAAGTGTCCAACCTTGGAGAAGAAATCTGCAATGTGGTCATGAGTCTGGACTTTGTGTTTTGAGTCTTGATATTTTCAAGTGATCTGTACTTTCTCCAGGGACGTGAAGGTGGCAGGGGTGGGGAGGTGAAGCGAGATGGAGATGGCGGAACATACGGAATGAAAGCAGAGAAAATGTTGTGAAAACGAAAAGAAAAGTGTGAAATGGAAAAGACCTTGGGCCAGATTTCTAAAAAACGCTGCACCGTGTCTCAGACGTATTCTTGCGTGGGTTATTTATCAAACCTGTACTCCAGCCTGGGAGCACTATTCAGCTGTCAGCCAGATCACACACCACACACGGGGCCCTGTCAGCTCAGCCTTTTGTGTGATCCGTGAAATGTTACTCTGTCCTTTATGCATATGGAGCAACATGCAAATGACAGAGAGATCAGGGTTGTTGAATTCACGTTTCATTCCTTTGAGCGTCCTTTGTTCACTCTGTCTGCTTGGGAGTCATGGAGATGTAGGAGTCGGCAACAACCTGTTGAAGGAGACACACAAATGGACAGGTTTTTCTGTGAAAATCAATCTCGGAATCAAGGTTTTTTTTTTTTTTTTTTCTTCAATAGTTTCTGCAGTAAAATCAACCTAAGAATCAGGGTTAGTCATAATAACCAAATAATACTGTACTTTTACCACATTACAAGGTTCATTAAGCAACACCAAATAGATTAGTTGAACTTAATCAAGCTTATTTAGAACATCTCTCAACACTAGGGTGTGTCAGCTTTTAGTGTTTAATAGAAAAGAAAAAGAAAAGAAAATGTGGAGAACAAATCTATAAAATAGTATTATAAATTCAACTTTCACATCAAAGTGGGGGCCGCAAAATATTGCCCCACGTGCCGAAAATGGCCCACAAGCCGTAAGTTGGAGACCCCTGCTTAACACTGTTCATTAGGGATTTCCATAGTGTATTGGTTATCACGTTCCCCTAACAAGGGAAAGGTCCCCATTCCTAAAGAATCAAACTTGGGTTACGGGGTTGCAGGTCCGAATCTACCAACTGCTAGGCTACCACTGAGGTGCTGCTAAAACACAGTATAGTAGAGTACTACTCCACGAGGCTCTAATACTACAGTACCCATCATGCTCTGATAAAACATAAAGCAGTACTTCTTCTTAGCTAAAATAAGTTTACATTTTGACTGATTTTTAAACGCGTTTGAGGTCATTAAACACAACCATAGAATGTGGTGCACAAACCAGCCACTAGGGGCACAAGCCAGTGTTTTGTTTTTTTTTTTTTCAATGGATACGTGGTGAGGGTTGCGTCAGCATGGGCATCTGGCGTCAAACTTTGCCCAAATCAAAGATGCAAGGCAACAAAATGGGAAGTTGTTGATTCGTTGTGGCAACCCCTGAAAACGGAAAAGGGAAGAAGAAGATAGATGGTGGTGCTCACATAAGGTGCACTACGATATAAGGTTCTCTAATGATTAATGAAAAAATCCTTACTGTCCAAAAAAAAAAAAAAAGTCAAAAAACTTGCAGTGGAATCTGTATTCATGGTGTCCTTGACCACCATTTGGTGGTTATGTTGAGCGCTTCCTTAAATTTATTAAGGAAGTCTTGCCTAATCATTCGGACGTTCACCAGGCTAGTTCACGCAATAAGTAGCCAGTGATCTGAGCAGTTTGATATTTTATCACCTAGCATATTCCGCGATAGTCAACTCAGTTTACATTCCCAGATTGTCGACTTGCGTAGAAACGTGCTACATTATTGCTCTTCGTGCTACATTAGTGGTCTTCATTATTGGCCCCAAACAGGAAGTGGGACAGTGTTTCTGCTGTTTCTAATACTTTTGTTGTGACTTCAAAAAATAAGGGATAAAGGATGATCTCTCTTTTGTCCTTGTCTCAAAATAAAACAATTACAAAATTAAATATAGTCCAAGTGCAAAATTTGTCTTTGTCAAGTAGTAAGTGCATTTCAGGTGAGCGAGGGACAGCAAAAAGGGATATTATGTCTCCAGGGGTGTGTGTATTTATTTATTGAGTTATTTGTCCGATGGCGGCATCGAACTTAGTATCTCTCGCTGTGATGTATCATCCATATTTATTACTCCATACTCAACAAACAAGGGATGAAGGACACTTCCAACCCTTTGTCTGTGGATACACACTACAGTGCAGTGGAATCTCAAAATACAAATATATTACGTCCCAGGAATCCTAGTAACTTGCGGTGCTCGTATGTTGAAGCATATTTTACCATTGGAAATAACAGAAAATAAAATAAATAAAAACAATTGTTAGTGTTAACTAAAATGGATACTTAAAAGGCAAAACCTGTCTCTTATACACATCTTTGTCCTTGTCTCAAAATAAAACAATTACAAAATTAAATATAGTCCAAGTGCAAAATTTGTCTTTGTCAAGTAGTAAGTGCATTTCAGGTGAACGAGGGACAGCAAAAAGGGATATTATGTCTCCAGGGGTGTATTTATTTATTGAGTTATTTGTCCGATGGCGGCATCGAACTTAGTATCTCTCGCCGTGATGTATCATCCATATTTATTACTCCATACTCAACAAACAAGGAATGAAGGACACTTCCAACCCTTTGTCTTGTGGATACACACTACAGTGCAGTGGAATCTCAAAATACAAACGTAATATGTCCCAGGAATTCTTGTTTGTAACTCGCGGTGCTTGTATATTGAATCATGTTTTCCCATTAGAAATAACAGAAAATAAAATAAATAAAAACAATTATTAGTGCTAATGAAGTTGGAAATGTCTGCCTTGAATTGCAAAAGAAACTTACGCCCAAAAAAAAAAACAAAAAAAAAAAACGTTATATAAGAAATCCTGTGATAAATTGTAGGATTAATGCAAAATTCAAAAAAAAAAAAAAACTTATATAAGAAATCCTGTGATATATTGTAGGATTAATGCACAATCCAAAAAAAAAAAAAATCACGTAGAAAATGCGAACAAAATATGTAATACTACAGGGAGATGGGTCCCGAGGTTAAAGAACGCATGGAGTGAACAAGTAAGGTGTCGTGTGCTTGTATCTCAAATCCTCGCTTGTATCTCAAACCTAACATTTGCTTGGTTTCTTGCTCATGTCTCGAAATACCTTTATGTTCTATTGCTTGTATCTCACGGACGGCTATAGCTAAGCAGTAATAACAGATATGGTGTGGAACAGTGGGGCGTGGGCCAACGGGAGGACCTCCCACTGCTTTAACATTATCATAACTAAAATGCTAATCTGCATTTCAAGGACTTCTGGACCTGTTTGTACCGTTTTAAAATATCCATTGTACTCACATCATTTCAACACCTGGTCCTCTTCTGTTGCCATGGCATACTAAATATAGTCTTTAATTGATATTGAAATTTGAGCGTGTTTATATTGTAGGCTGATACCTGGGAGATCCATGTTCTATTCACCTTCATTGACTTCTGTGGCCCTAACTGATTCGCCTGGTTGTAAAGTAAAGGAGAAATGTAGATATTTTAGCAGTGAAGAATTCAATCTAAACATTTCAAACATGCAGAACCAGCTTTACCTTTTCCAAAACTTCTACAAAGTAAAAATGAAATATCAGTATTAACATGACCACACACTACAAGGTTAATCAAGTATCGATTTACCCCAAACAGAAAAAAAGGTAATTACTTTACGTGGCCAGACGTGCATCTCAGATGTTGGCAACTCGTCTGTAAAGGTGCTAATCAGAAATTGAAGGCAGCACGAAGCTGGGACATGTCTGTGAAAATGTGAGTTAGAAACAGTCAACAGTCAGATTTTATTGATCACAATTAGTTTCAGACTTTTGAACTCAATCACAAATGCAAAATTGGTGCAAGAGACCTTTATTTTAGGTGATAAAAATTACAGGAAAGGAATAAAAATATATCCCAAATTCTTATATGGTGTTAGCAAAGATACTTAAAAGGCAAAACGATACACAAAACAATTTTGCGCTGTTTCAATGGTTGGATTCAGAGTGTATTTATTCTAGCCAGGTCCAGTCTCTAGAGAAATCATCAACTTCTGCCACTTTTCCACATCATGTTGTTTTTTTTTTTGTTGTTTTTTTTTACTATCACTCTTCAACCTCGCTATCTGGCGACACTTTTGCATAGAGTGCCGAGGATACATTTGGACATATTGTTTTCTTTGGGAAAGTCAGAGGTCTCCTCCTCTGAAAACGCTGCGTCCGACTTCTCAGGCGGCCATTCTCGCAGAACTCCTAGGCTTGGCCAAATGTCAAATTTCTAAAGTATAAAACATTCGAGATCAATTGAAAGTACAACATTATTCATTCGGTCATTTTGACCGCTGCTGGGCTGACTAGGTAAAATATATTACGACATTTCCTCTTTTTTCTACCTTCCTGACTTTTCCTCAATATTATCTTATTTTGGAAAAGTCAGAAAGGTCGGAATTGCTATTTCGCTAACACATCATCAGTAGGGTAAAAAAAAAAAAAAAAACATGTCCTACAACAGTCAAAACCTAGCTTAAGTTCCTTATTGGAGGGTGAACAATCCAATGTTTGGTGAATTCTGCTTCACAATGATAGGAAGAGGATATGGCCATCTATAGGTAATGTCAGGTAAGTCAGAATTGATAGGACATAAGGGTTTTTACCTATTAAGCCCAGCAGCGGTCAAATTGACCGTTGTACTTTACTGACTTACTGGGTTGTAGATCTCTGGGATTGAGTTATTGCTTATGCAATGGTAATCTTCAACAGTCTCAAAGCCTGGCTGATGACATCATCATCTGAATAAATAGCATCAACACTTTTTGTCTATTCAACACTTTAATACCATAGACACAGACCAACTCAATCCTAAACTAATCAGTTCTTGCTACAGGCCTTTTTTTTCTAATCAGTACAAGTTTTTTATAGTTTGTCGATGTTTCGAAATGTACATTCACACTTTCTAATTAAGTCACAAATATCACACTGTAGCAGAACTCAGCAGGAAAGACTTCTCCTGGTCCACACTTTCTGAGTGCGTCTGCTCACCACGTTATTTACCTCACACTGAGATCTGTGGAACTTGGATTTTCCAGAATTAGTGTACGATTAAATTACTGTATTCTTAAAGCGACCTCGCTACAGTTATCAGGTTTTCATGCCAACCCTAGTGGCCATCGATGGTATTGCTCTCCACCACCAGGAAGGCTCACAATGTGGGGCAGTTCAATTTGGGTGTCTGTTGTGGAGACTACTTTCCCTGCAACCCGGTAGGAGGATGAAGGTGATACATGACGAAAATATTCTAGATAATTGTTATTTGAAAAAAAAAAAAAACAAAATCGTAAAATAACTATGTGAGTTTCAGCCACTGAGAACTAGATATTTCCTCGTATCAAAGGAAAATATTAGTCGATAGTTACTTACTCTGTAGCTTTTACCTAGAGGGTCGATTTCAACAAACTTTTTGTGTGTAAGTAAAAAAAAAAATTGTCCTTTTTTTTTTTTTTTTAACTTTTTTGGTTTTCAAGTTTAAATTTTAAATTTGACTGTATATAGCTTTTAACATTTTAAGGCAAAGTTTCACCTTTTCTCCATATTCTGTCATGCATTGTTACCTAGCCTGATCCTCTCATTCCTCCTGCTGCGCTCCAATTGTGTTGTGGACCCATATTTTGAACCGTTTTTTTTTTTTTAAGGTCATCATTTTCTCGTTAATGTCGACCTCGCACTTCTGTTTTTTAACCTTGCTGACTTACACCACTCGGGAAAAACAGATCAATTAATCGATTGACTTCTTTCGATTTGTCTCTTATCATGTAACTGCCAGCACCTGGAGGTGTGTTCGGGCCTCAAGGAGAATCTGGATCAGAGCCACACATCTAGTTGACAAGCTTCCATTGCTTCTTGAATCCCCTGATGGAAACTGTAAAAAAATGAATAGCCCACAGTGAGATATGACTAGTTTTGAGCTTGACTCAAAATAAAACTGTCATCTTTTTGTATATTTAAACGTTGTTTAGGATACTTTGTGTTTAGGAGTGTTTTGAGTTTATGGGATTTATTCACTTACCAGAGATGCATTCAGTAGCCATGCAACCAGGACGAAAAATACGCATCAAGTGCCCCAATGTGCACTCTCCGTTGCCAAAAGACAGTGCATGTCCTCCAGGTCAAAATGACCTGTCTTCAGTAAATCCCCAATTCAAGCGGCACACATTTTTACTTTGCTTAAAGAAACAACTAGTCATTTCCCAGAAAATGTGTGAATACCCAAGTTTGTACTCCTTATTTGTCTTCCTATAGCCTATAAAGAAAATGTGCAAAAGGGGGGTTTGTATGCATTTTTATTCATCCCAATGAGTTTCTTTTGATTTTTTCCTTGCAGTATTTGAGAAGGCCACCTGTCTTGTTTTCTTTACATCTGCTACTGATTGATCTCAGACAGAACTAAAACATCCTCACATTCTGTGTAGTGTAATTAACTCTGTGACCTGGAATTCTATTAAAGTTCACTGTAGAGCAGGGGTGTCCAAACTGTTCCACAAAGGGCCGGCGTGGCTGCTGGTTTTTGTTCCAACCAACCAAAAGCACATAGCTTGACCAATCAGGTGTCTGTTACTGTGCGTACTTTATTTTAAATAAACCACATTTATAATAACTCTGTAATCCTTAGTAAAACCAAATTTACTTTTCATGCTTTAATACTAAATTCTTTCGTAAATACCGAGATCTTTTGCTGATAGCTTTTGCATTTGCTTATACCTCATGTATATATTATATACATACATATATATATACATATACATATACATATATATATATATATATGCATATATATATATATATATAGTAAATAAGCACCAACAAAGAAGATCAACCATCCACCAATATTTTACTGTTGAAAGGTCCTATTGTGAACATGCTCCTTCTTTTTGAATTTTCAAAGAAAAGTTACTACAGCCCTTCTGGTTTCAGGTGCTTAATGATGCTTATCAATGCCAACACTGAGTGATACTGAGGCTGTCAGCAACAATGTGTTTACTGTATTTGTGAATGCAGTGATGCTGGATTTCAGTAGGTGCCTTTAGGAACCGTAAGTAGACCTTTTGATTTTATAACATTTCAAAACACTTTTTTATGTTGAAAAGGAACATACACAAATCTATAAAATTGTAGTGTCAGCTCTGATTGCCTTGGATATTACTTTTGGAGATGGAGCTTAAGCAACTTTAAATTCCTCTTTGTCTCCAACCTGGTTGCTCCATCTCTAGTATTATTTTACCAAGGTATATGGTCCTCCTCTGAACATGTCCAAACCATTTCATTCTGGCGTCTGGCTTTTTTTTAATGCTGGCCATTATATTTAAACTAATCACCACCATTAGAAAGCAGGAAAGTAAAAATCACCCCATACTCTTAAATGGACACCAATATTTCAAGTACTGCCATTTATTTTCTGAGCAACGGCAATGGTATTTCAACCCATACACCCGATAAGTACATGAATTAGTTCACAGCAGACCCAGTTTTTACTGTGAAGCGAATTTTTCAATTCTAACCAAAATACAAATAAACAGCTATCAATTTTGTGACCACCCAGTCCGTGAAATCACACTTGAAAATAATTACTTGCACATATCCTTTGCCACACACAGTTTCTAAATGGTCCCTGACTCTAAGATTACATGTCATAAACTATCTTAGGACTTATTGTTCTATTTTTCACCTGGTCATGGAATTTTAACCATCAACACTATTTGCTAGTAATAAAGTTTAAATGGTCCCAAACTCTTAGTTTACTCTTATGAAATGACTTACAAGATGTTAAGAAATTACATAAGCATCTACTTAACTTTTGATGCAATTTGTGAATTTGTTTACTTAAAAGAATACAAACTGAAAAAAGAACATGAAATTTATGGAATAACAAGATGTTTTGCTGCTTTCCTAAAATAACGTGAATGCATCCAGTTTTCATACAATGAAAGAGAATTAATGAAATAGCAGCGGAAAACATAAAAAATAGGTCGAGTGAAGGAAAAATTTGGGACCTATGACACTTTTCTTCACAATAACAGTGTTGGTTGGTTGATATAACGATCAAATTATCTGATATTGACATAGGTAGCTGTGTGTGAGTAAAGAATACATTTGCATGTTCCGAGTAACTAAAAGGGACTATGACTCTTCTTTTAAAACCAGACAGAGATGCTACTAAATGTGGTTCATATCAACCAGTTTCATTGCTGAACTCTGATTTAAAATACTTTCAAAATTGTTAGCTATGCGTCTTGAAATAGCTCTGCC
Organism: Paraplagusia blochii; assembly: GCA_016785265.1. NCBI lineage: Eukaryota > Metazoa > Chordata > Actinopteri > Pleuronectiformes > Cynoglossidae > Paraplagusia > Paraplagusia blochii. Next base: position 61,600 of record JAFBJS010001421.1, on the reverse strand, counting down.
GTTTTTAATTTCTGAAGATCAGACAGGATTTATTAGAGGTAGGTTATTATTCTCAAATGTCAGACGTCTATTTCGATTTGGGGAGTCTTTTTTTACCATGCTCCAAAAGCATCAGTAGTCACAAACCAGCTGCGCTCACAGAATTTCTCCTTATCTAGAGGCATGAGGCAGGGTTGCCCACTGAGCCCACTTTTATTTACATTAGCAATTGAGCCTCTATCTCTTTTACTTAAATCCATACATTCAATTCATGGCATTCGCAGATGGGGGTTGGAAAATAAACTCTCTTTATGCAGATGATATGTTACTATACATATCTGATCTGTTGGCAAGTACTGATGATTGTTTCAGTTCTCCTGAAACAATCTTATCAATACTAGATTTCATGCTATAAACTTAATCTATCCAAAAGTGAATGCTTCCTAATAAATAAAACAGTTATGCAGATCACTGACCAATGTTTACTTTGAATATATCAAAAAACAGTTTTAAATACTTGGACATTAATATTAACCTATCTTTTCAAGAGCTATTCATTAAAAATATTACCCCACTAGTACTAAGGATAAAATCTGATCTGCAAAGATGGGATGTCTTGCATCTAATATTGGCCAGTAGAATGAACTGTATCAAAATTAACATTTTGCCAAGAAGGCTTCTATATCTGTTTCCGGGTCTTCCTATCTTCCTCCCTAAATCATTTTTTAGTCAGATGGATGGGTTAGTGTCACAATTGATATGGAATAAACAAAACCCTAGAATTTCAAAGGACTTTCTTCAAAGACAAAGAAAAGAAGGTGGTCTATCCCTCCCTAATTTCAGAAGTTATTACTGGTCAGTGAACATACATAAAATAACATATTAGATGCAATCCGCCAACACAGACTAGTGTGAGCTAGAAAATAGATTGTGTGTATCAACTTTTCTTCCGGCATTGGTCTCATCCAGTATAACAAAAAATTTGCAGTATACATCTAATCCAGTGGTTTTCTCTACTTTAAAAATATGGAATCAATTCAGAAGGCATATCAACATCAAACAAACTCTTCTGTTGCAGAACCCAACTTGTAAAAATCACAACTTTCTACCATCAAAACTGGAACAGGTTTTTGCAGTGTGGCATGGGGAAGGATTGCAAAATTTCAGAGACTTTAAAAAGGAACTTTTTAAGCTTTAACGATTTATGTTCTAGATATGATCTCCAACAGTCTGATTTTTTTTGTTATTTTTAAGTTCACCATTTTGCTAAAAAGCAGTGCCTGCAATTTCCTGCACTTCCTGATAAATCAATGGTAGATTACCTTTCGAAGGTCCCCTTTGGGGTGAGTGGATATATGGCACAGTTATACTCACACATTATGAGAGCAAATAGTGTGAAATCAAAATCAAATCAAATTTTTATTTATATAGCCCATGTTTACACAGTTTGTCCCACAGGGCTTCACAGGATTGGTAACATCCAGTGGTGGGCCGTCAGGGGCCCCAAAATCAGAAAAATAATTTTATTCTTGTTTTTTTTTTTTTTTTTTAAGAAAATCTTATTAGTTATTGTTATTAAGAAAAATAGTTTTTACATTTTAAAAGCTGGATAAAAACCTTTTTACCAATCATATTTCAGTTATTTAGTGTTGTCAGGTTCCATGAAATCTGCCATGGCCTTCAGTATCAAAAGTGAAGGCCATGCCTGCTGTAAGTGAATGGGCTCAGCCGGTTCAGTTCACAGCGCTCAGCACCGTTTAACACGCTGGATACCTTCCTGCATACCTACCATATAAGGAAACACTATCTGTGCTATGATTGGATAAGCTCTCCCAGGAGTCTGACAACGGCTTCTTGGGACATATTGAATCTGAACTAGGAGATTACAGCTACAGACAGATTGTGGATTGTGTCATATTTTTGGGTAAACAAGAACTTTCATTGATGAAAGCTCCCAGTCCTTAAATAGAGGTAACTATACGTGGAACTTCTTTCTCTCTTTACTCAATACGAACCAGAGTGGCAGGACCACCTGTCCACTAACAGGGTGTTTGCTGGGACAACAGGAAATATCCCAAATAACCTATATATGCTATTGCTGATTTGATGTGAGACGAGATAAAAGCGCAGAACAAAAGTGTCACCCTTTGCGCTGTAATGGTTGATGAATGTGGAGAACACGGCACAGCTCGGTCTGCGGTCCAGCGTTATGTGACGTCCGTTGGTGTCCAGGAGCGTTCTGTGAAATTTGTGGATGTAACTTATTTATAATTTTCCTAAGGAGTATGAAAGTTCTCTGGACAAAGTTGCGGCACTGTGATATGATGGCGCAGCGGTGATGGCATCTGGACTAAATGTATAGTACAAATCTAATTGACAGAGAAGGAGGAGAAGGCACCCATGGTCCTATTCATTCAATATTATGCACATCGCCTGAATTAAATCTTAACTCAGGGGGCCTCAAAACCTAAAGAGTGCAAACATTATTTTCCAATCTAAATGGGCTCACTGCGTTGTTATCTGTATCTCAGAAGCGCACGCAGCTCTTGAATGAAATCTGCAAGCAGCGTCTCCCTCACGTTGGGTCTCGACTGGTGGATGCAGTCTCGCAAAAGACGCGGTGCAGCGCCAGAAGATCTGCGCGCACACTACCAAAAACTCCACCACATTATTCTTCAGGTCCACAATATGTTGATGTTTCTCTCCCTCCTCGACCCCCAGCACTTTCACAAATGCAGGGAACATTTTTTCGGAAGCAGCTTCTCCAGCTTAAAGCAGAGCCATGGAACACTGTTTGATTTCCCCGACTTAAAATCAAACTTACTGTAATGTATGGCACGGCTGATTTTGAAGGGTTTATTTAAAATGTCACTACGCCGGCACCTAGTGGAGACGAAACAAATGGTCAAGTACTTTGCCACAGGCACAGTTAATGAATAAATGATTTAAAATTTTCTAGAAATGAAGTGTTTCTTGATGAGCCTATTTTAAGGCTGATATAATGTACATGTGTGAATTCTCAAGTCCTGGCGTCATACTGATGTTATTATGAGGCGTATTAATTTGACGTCACACAACTATGACGTCATCGAAGGCCTATGTTTGAAATGCACGGCTCGCCACTGGTAACCGTCAGCCAGGGTAAGGAAAAACTACTGAAAAATACCCCTTGGAATCGGGGAAAAGAAAAGGTTAAAACCTTAGGGAGAACCACAGGTGAGGGATCCTCTCCCTGGACGGACAGACGTGCAGTAGAAGTTACTAAGAACATACAATATCCAAAAGACACGTACAATATACAATTTATACACACTTCTTCTTTTCCTTTCGGCTTATCCCATTTTTCAGGGGTTGCCACAGCGAGTCAATGATTTCCATCTCACCCTGTCCTGCGCATCCTCAACTCCAACTCCAACCACCTCCATGTCCTCCCTCATTGCATCCATAAATCTCCTCTTTGGCCTTCCTCTTCATCTCTTACCTGGTAGCTCCATGTCTAGCATTTGTCTCCCAATATTACCACTGTCCCTCCTCTGAACATGTCCAAACCATCTTAATCTGGCTTCTCTAGCTTTTTCTCCAAACCTTCTTGTCTGTGTCGTCCCCCTGATTACCTCGTTCCTGATTCTGTCCATCCTTGTCACCCCCAAAGCGAATCTCAGCATCTTTAACTCCGCCACCTCCAGCTCTGCCTCTTGTCTTCTACCTATTCCTAATGTCTCTAGTCTGTACATCATGGCTGGTCTCACCACTGTCCTGTAAACCTTTCCCTTCACCTTAGCTTCACCCCAGAGACCTTTCTCCAGTTGTTCCATCCTGCCTGCATTCTATTCTTCACCTCTCTTCCACAGTCTCCACTGCTCTGAACAGTTGAGCCCAAGTATTTGAACTTCTTCACCTTCTCCACCTCTGCCCCTTGTAACCTTACCACTCCACTGTTCTCCTTTTCATTCACACACATGTACTCAGTCTTGCTACGACTGATCTTCATTCCTCTTCTCTCCAGTGCAAACCTCCACCTCTCTAGGTTCTCTTCTAGCTGTTGCCTGCTCTCACTGCAGATCACAATATCATCTGCAAACAACATTGTCCATTGAGACTCCTGTCTGACCTCATCTGTCAATCTGTCCATCACCAGAGCAAACAAAAAGGGGCTCAGGGCAGAGCCTTGATGAAGTCCTACCTCCACCTTAAAGTCCTTTGTCCTTCCAACAGCACACCTCACCACCGTTGTGCTGTTCTCATACATATCCTGGACCAGTTTAACATTCTTCTCAGCCACTCCCGACGTCCTCATACAAAACCAGAGTTCCTCCCTTGGAACCCTGTCATAGGCCTTTTCTAAATCCACAAAAACACAATGAAGCTCCTTCTGACCCTCTCTGTACTTCTCCATCAACATCCTCAAAGCAAATATTGCATCTGTGGTACTCTTTCTCGGCATAAAACCATACTGTTGTTCGCAAATCTCTACCTCTTTCCTCAACCGAGCCTCAACTACTCTTTCCCAAATCTTTATGGTATGGCTCATCAACTTTATCCCTCTATAATTGCTACAGCTCTGCACATCACCCTTCTTGTAAATTGGTCCAAGAACACTTTTCCTCCACTCATCAGGCATCTTGTCGGTCTCCAAA
>JAFBJS010001421.1:11080-48804 GCA_016785265.1 Paraplagusia blochii | reverse complement strand
TGCCATGCTCAGGGCATCTCAGTGGTAACTTGGCGGTAGTGGGATTCGAACCGGGGACCTTGCAGACCCAAGTCCGCTTCCTTAACCACTAGGCCACTGCCCCGGTGATTGGTCAATACATTGGAGCTGGTATGTCATTGGCCTATATCCTCTGAGGTGGCCTGTGATCAGTCAAATACTATGGCGCTGGGCTGTAATGGGTGAATATTATGGAGCTGGCTTGTGATTGGTCAATGTTCACTGAGCTTGCCTGTGATTGGTCAAAGATTTAATCTTCGACCAAAGATTGAAAGTCAGCTGTGACTGAAGGCCAGCTGTATATGACCAATCACAGGCCAGCTGTGATTGGTCATATATTTGCCAATTACCACTGATTTGAGCTGTCAAGTAGTATAGAGCTGGACTGTGATGATCAATACTATGGAGCTGGACCAGTTATTGTTTATAAAACAATAATCATCGCTGTGATTGGTTAAATAATATTGAACTGGCCTGTGATTGGTCATTACTTTGGAGCTGGTCTGTGATTGGTCTTTGTCTACTGAGCTTGCTCCTATGATTGGTCAAAACAAACTAATCTGCCCTGTGATTTGTCAAAAACTATAGAGCTGACCTGTGATTGGATAATTGCCATGAACGTGGCCTGCGATTACTCAATACATTGGTGCTGGTCTCTGATTGGTCTATGTCCAATGAGCTGGCCCGTGATTGGTCAATACGATGGAACTGGCTTGTGATTGATCAATATTCACTGAGCTTATCTGTGATTGGCCAAAGTAGACTAATATGGCCTCTGGTCAAAGATTGTAGAGCTGGCTTGTGATTGGTCTGATAATATGAAGCTGTCCTGTGATTGGTTAAATACTATTGAACTAACCTGTAATTGGTCAATACTTTGTTGTACAAGTCTGTTATTAAGTCTGTTAATAAGTCTGTTATTCGTCTATTTCCTCTAAGCTGGCTTGTATGGTGAATACTTTGGAGCAGGTCTGTCATGAAGATGGAGCTTACCTGTGATTGGTCAATGTTCACTGAGCTTGCCTGTGATTGGTCAAAGATTGTAAAGCTGACATATGATTGGTCAATACTTTGGAGCTGGTCTGTGATTGGTCTGTGTTAAATAAGCTTACCATGATTGGTCATTACCTTGGAGCTGGTCTGTGATTGGACTATGTTCACTGAGCTGGGCTGTGATTGGTCAATACCATGAAGCTTTTGTGTGATTGGTCAATGTTCAGTGAGCTTGCCTTTTATTGATCAAACTAAACTAATCTACTCTGTACTTGGTCAAAGATTATAGAGCTGACCTGTGATTGGTTTATTACTTTAGAGCTGGCCTGTGATTGGTTAACACTTTAAGCTGGGCTATATTTTACCATATCCACTGAGCTTTGCTGTGATTTTCAATGCCATGGAGCTTTTGTGTGATTGGTCAATTATCAGTGAGGTATCCTTTTATTGGTCAAAATAGACTAATCTACTCTGTAAATGGTCAAAGTTTGTAGATCTTCAGAGGCGCCTGTATGACAGGGGAGCTAAGCTACGGCACTTTGCACCAGGAGACAAAGTCCTGGTGCCGCTCCCATCTTCAGCATCCAAGCTGCTCGCTAAGTGGCAGGGACCCTTTGTAGTCACATGGAGAGTGAGTGATGTTGACTCTGAGGTGGAGCGTTCAGACAGGAGAGGAGACACGCATATTTATCATTTAAATCTGTTAAAGGGGTGGGTGGAGCCAGAAGCGGTCGCTTTTGTGTCGACAGTGAAGGAGGAGGATGAGCTCGGTCCGGTATTGGTGGGCCCCTTGTCCAAGCTCTCTTCTCTGTGACAAATCTCTCAGGCGGCCCAGAGAGCAGAAGTGGAAAGGCTCCAGCAATTTTCTGACGTGTTCTCCTTTCTTCCAGGGCGCACCACTCATACAGCATCACATTGAAACACTGCTTGGTCTGACGGTGCGTTCACGGCCGTACCGTCTTCCGTTGCACAAACGTAAAGTGGTGCAGACGGAGTTAAAACAGATGCTGGAAATGGGAGTGATTGAAGAGTCACACAGCGCCTGGAGCAGCCCCGTAGTTCTAGTGGGTAAGAAAGACAGGTCTGTTTGGTTCTGTGTGGACTACAGAAGGGTTAATGAGGTGTCATGTTTTGATGCTTATCCAATTCCTCGGGTTGACGAACTCTTGGATGGGCTTGGCACAGCTCAATTTTTTTCGACACTGGATTTAACCAAAGGTTACTGGCAGATTCCCTTATCGCCAGAATCTAAGGAGAAAACGGCCTTCTCCACTCCGTATGGTTTGTACCAATTTGTTATGCTTTCGTTCGGGTTGTTTGGTGACCCGGCCACCTTCCAACGCCTCATGGACAGAGTGCTCGCCCACATGCTGCCTACGTGACCGCGTATTTGGATGACATCATCATCCATAGTGGCAGCTGGGCGGAACACATGCAGCACGTAACCGTGGTCCTTGAGGGAGGCGGGGCTCACCGCCAACCCAGGGAAGTGTGCAGTTGGATGGAGGGAGGTACGGTATCTGGGACACTGCTGCAAGAGGTTAGACAGTTCTTGGGGCTCGTGGGGTATTACCAGCGTTTTATCCCACAGTTCGCTGACTTGGCCAGCCCTCTGACGGATCTGACCCGCAAGAGTGCCTCAGATCTGGTCCAGTGGACGGAGCAGTGTAAGCAGGCGTTTGAGCAGCGGAAACGGGCTCTCTGTGGTAAGCAACTCCTATCTACACCTAATTTTTCTCTCCTTTTTATACTGCAGACTGACGCGTCGGGCAGAGGGCTGGGGGCAGTATTGTCCCAGCGGGTGCGGGGCCCGACCGACCTGTCGTCTACATCAGCTGTAAGCTGTCTGACCGGGAGAGTCGGTATAGCACGATTGAGAAGGAGTGCTTGGCCATCAGATGGGCGGTCGGCGCCCTGCGTTATTACCTCCTGGGATGCCCTTTCACTCTCTGCTCGGACCACGCTCCACTCCAGTGGCTCCACCGGATGAAAGACAGCAACGCCAGGATCACACGGGGGTACCTGGTGTTGCAGCCATTTAATTTTAAACTTGTTCACATGCCGGGAGCACAGATGGCGTTGGCAGACTTTCTTTCTCGTCCCCTGATGACTGGGGGAGAGGAGGGGGACGGCGGGGGAGTTCGCTCGGCCGGACAGTCTGCCGGCCTCATTCCAGCGGTGGAGGTATGTGAGGGCGGGGCGGTGGTTAGTGATCAGCTGTGGCTGGGAGAGCGGACCAGTGGTGAGGCTGACACTGCACCAGACGCAGGTGAGGGCAATTGTGTTAATCAGATCTCTCCCTGTTTAAGTAGGAGCCGGGATCACAGGGGGAGAGATCAGCTGGGACAAACTGCAGCTGCTGTGGAGCAGCCGGTCAAGAGACTGCATTCCCAATAATCACAGACACAGGACTGCCCCATGAGCTTTGTGGGTGTAATAAAACATTGTTACTCTGACTCCCGCCTGCGTGACTTTGTCCAGAAAACCCCACACATCACCTACGCCCTACCCATGTCCAAAACAATGTGTTTATTCCCTGTCTCTAATACACAAAACGGTCCGTCATATGGAGGTTGTGAGGGTGAGCGGTGTGAATCGTGCTGCTCAAAAACAAACTTAGCCGTTCCAAGTTCCACAGGGACAAATGATTTAGGGAAGCAGTGATGAACAGGGCTCGGAGTGAGAGTTTGATCGACATAAGCTGGTTTAATAGCTGGTGATTGAGCAGAATTCTTGGGAAAAAATTCACCTGGAACTCGAAATGGCTGACCGAAAACCAACTCGGCCGGAGAGGCATTAAGATCCTCCATTGGGGCAGAACGCAGACCAAGCATCACCCAGTGTAACCAATCTGCCCAATTATTCCCAGACAGTGATGCCCTCAATGCTGCCTTGGGGGATCGGTGAAAATGTTCACACAATCCGTTTGCTTGAGGATGGTATGAAGTCGTACGATGAAGACGACAGCCAGCGACACAGCCAGCACTGACCACAACTCCGAGACAAACTGGGAACCTCTGTCAGACGGGTGTGACAGGGATTGAACAGCGTCAAAAACACGAAGGGGCCATGAGTTTGGCACAACAGGACGTGGTCGACCCGTTGAAATGTCACTGAGAAGCTGGGGTCCCTCTACCTGAAGCTCTCTAGTTTCCAATTTGAGGCCCGTATCAGCAGATCTGAGAGCTAAAACCTCTGAATCGCTGAGCTGATCCATGGCCATGTCCTGGTTGTCCAGTCCAAGGTGCACCGGGCACATTAAAACCTGTGACAAACAATCAGCGACGGAATTGGATTTTCCAGCCACATGCTGGAGGTCTGTAGTGAACTCCGATATGGTGGCTAGATGGCACTGCTGGTGAGCAGACCCCCGCTCCGTCACCTTGGACATGGCAAATGTTAATGGTTTGTGGTCTACATAGGATGTAAAACAGCGGTCTTCCAAAAGGAAACGAAAGTGGTGGGTCGCTAGGTACAATGCTAACAACTCTCGATCGAAAACACCATACTTCCGTTCGCTGTCCCACAACTTGCAACTAAAAAACGCCAGAGGCTGCCACACGCCAGCCACGTTCTGCTTTACTACCGCGCCCACCACCATGTCTGAGGGCTATGGCAGCTGTAGGCACTTGATGAGCCAGGAGCGAAGCGTTAGCAAGGGCAGATTTGGCCCCCTAAAAAGCCCGGCCTCGCTGAGGGGTCCAATCAACGGGGTCCTCAGCCTTTTAGTGTCTGAGAGCTTCATACAGTGGCTGAAGCAGATGTGCAGCTCGAGGGAGGAAACGGTTATAAAAATTAACCGTGCCCAAGAACTCTTGCAACATTTTAACTGTGATAGGTTGCGGAGTTGATAATCAAGCCATGTTCGTGAAGGCGCTGGAAAACCATTCTTAAGTGTGATAGATGTTCATCTGTGGATGAACTTGTTACCAAAATATCATGCAAATAGACAAGACGAACTCCAGGCCACACAAGACAGAGTCCATTAACCTCTGAAATGTATGTGCTGCCCCCTTCAGGCCAAAAGGCATACGTAAAACTCGAACGGTTGTCCGCTTTTTGGGTCTGCTTTACCTCGGGAAGGGACTTATGTCTCCAAGGTGTTCAGAGAAGGTCGAATGAGATTTGAAATAATCAGACATACATCTCTTCAAGAATAAAGAAACAATAAATGGTTTATTGAAATATAAGAAAGAAAATAAACTTACAGGAATTCCTGGTGCCGTTCACCACGAATGGATCTTGCGTCTCTGTCTGTACGTCTACAGTAAGAGCATCATCCCAAAAACCCAGAGTTCTGTCTGCTGCTGTTTTTTAATACTGCTTCACTTCGTTCTTGTCTATGTGAGCGTGCATGTGTCCTCTCATGTATATGAATATGTGTGGTGTTTCCTCTCATATCTCAGTGTGTGTGTTCTTCCCAAGTTTAGATGTGTGTGTGTGTGTGTATCTTTTAGTCCTTCAATAACTTTAGTGACAGATCCATCTGGGGCGGTATTGCTTCGAATGTAAGTACATTTGTCACCAAAAATGTGGCATAATCCCTGTTTTTCAGCATATAGCATGTCTACACCAATGCGATTCTGGTATGTCATTAGTGAATTAGCATGCAATTCAGTGGGGAGCCTTTCAAATTTACTTGTTGTTGCATATTAAAATGAAGGAAGTTAATTCGATCTACATTTTTATTTATAGTAGCCCATGGACAAAGAAAGGACGCCCATCCTGCTGTGATTTGATCTACTAACTTATATTCATTAGGCACACCTCATGGCACTCCTATGGCATCTATGTATGTGGTATCTGCAGCTACTTCAACTAGGAGGCTGGTCGGGGGTGTCACATTTGGAGCGGGAAAGAGGAGTCTTTTCCCCGACGTTCCATGTTTGGAGTAAGTTCAATAGCTGTTGGGCCGTTATAGGTATTACAGATTGAGTTTGGACCAGAGAAACAATAGTACACACTCCGATCCAGTCTTTTGGTAAAACAGGTAATAGGTCAGTTCTGCCACAATACCACCAGACATCGGCTCGGGGCGCCGGAAATGTGCGCCTATTCTCATACGCGGTCACATTGATGGTAAAATTACCAGGAGTAAGGTTCCCCACGAAAATTCCTAAACCTGATCTGGTTATGCAGGTATGATTAAATTCAACAATGGTTAATGAAGGAGGTGGCGAGTAATCAGTCAGAGGAAAAAACAGCATCAGGTAGGTTGGATTTACAAGAGGAGGGCAAACCGTTAACCGTATGTAGATCTAAAAAACAATCAATCAGGGTAATATTTGTGGTGAGTATTGAAGGTGCAGTGATTACAGCGGGTTTATATCTGTTACAGTAGACACAGGATGCTTGGGTAGATTGTCGTGACATGTTTATAGCATTAGTCAACCATGCATTATTAGAAGAAATGCCAGTTTCAAAATTGATGAGCGTAACAGGCGACACATTTCCTCCATCATACGTAACTACTCCTTCTTGTTGTGAAGGGACAGTTTTCAGATCTGGGGTGCTTGAACTTGGAGAAAAGGTGGTGTCATTAGAGTGAGTGGGTTACAAATGTTCTTTATCAAAATTACTACATCCTTTCCTGTAAGGTCGACACCTAAAACAAAATACACAGTGTTATTTGGATTTACTTGCGAACAAACCGGGCTACTTTTTGAGACATCATTCTCTTTATATGGTATGGGATGACTCCACATATTAGATACTGCCACTGTTATTGGATTCAGAGAATTCTGAGTGGTTAGTCCTTTGGCAAGAGTTATTTTGGTATTCAAGGCAGTATGCCACGCTAGCCATGGTTTTGCTGTCCAGCCATCAGGACGAATGGTCCAGAACAATGTTTGCCAATTTGAGATCGTGGTGGACACATGTGGTGATGTAACTGGTGCTAACCATAAGTCATAACCTCTCCATGATGAACCTGGGTAATCTCTGCTAAGGATGACAAAACATAACTCAAAGATAAAGAATGCTGTTGTTCCTACGGTATAATGTAGTTCTATTCCCCGTATAAAGTTAAACATGGGTCCCTCCATTTCACACGTGAGTCACTCCTTTTTGTCTACTTAGAGCTGTTACATTAACATTGCTACTGTTTACAGTGGCAGTCGTGTTGTTTACCTGTTTCAGCAATTGCATTTCATACAGTAATATGGCAAAAATTATTGAGAAACTAATAAGAACCATAATACACATTGTTCCTCTGAGTCCACACAGAGCTGGATCCCTGAACGGATGTCAGGGTCGAGGCCGAACCATTGTTAGTCTTGCTATATCAGTGATGCTCCTCGCCGTCTTCGTGTAAGCTGATGTTTGTTACACAGTCAGTTCAGAAGTGCACACTTCCACTGACCGCCTGGAACCTAACAGTGTCTTTCTTCAGTCCTTGAGAATAGTGTGATGTGTATTCTCAGAGGACCCTTTGTCTTCCTCTGTTTCTGTGTTAGAGAAAGTGAGTCTAAATCCCAGTCATCGTCGTCTTCTGGGATGATGATTGGGCACTGGTTCAGATGGAACCACGTCTTGTGGCCTTCTACCCTAAGGGTGTTTGATGTTTGTTCTGTCACCTTGTATGGACCATACCACCTGGGGGTGCACCACTGGCATTTGAATCTCTTTACCCAGACCCACTTGAAGTCTTTTCCTGTCTCTTTTCCACCTCCTGGTGGGTTTTTCCTGTGTGAAGCACAAAACACTACAGAATCTGTTAGTGCTGTCCAATAGTCTTTACTAAACACGGGTAGTCGTTCAGGAGCATCAGTTTGTGGTACGTCCCCGGCCAGTAGACAATAGCCACGCCCTGTATGCAACTGAAATGGCGTAAGTCTGTCTCGTCCTGCTTGTGTTTCTCATGTCATGTAGTACAATGGGTAGGGCATCTATCCATATCAAAGTTGAGTCAGTTAGTACTTTTGTAAGTTTTTGTTTTATTATACCATTTGCCCTTTCTACTAACATCTGACTTTTGGGGTGGTATACTGATCCAAATTAATGTTGAATTCCAAAATGTGGTTCGACCTTCTGCAGGTCATGATTTTGAAATGGGTTCCATTGTCTGATTGAATGACCTTGGGTAAACCATGAACTGGTACATAATGTTCAATCAGTTGTTAAATTACTTCTGCAGATGTTTCTTGTTTTACTGGAAATGCACTTACCCAACCAGAAAAAGCATCTACCATGACCAGTAAATACCTCATTCCCTTCACCCGGTTGTCTCTTCCCATATCCGTGTAGTCAATGACTTGTGTGCGTCCCGGACCATATGGGTGGTTTCCATGAGTCCTCCAGAGATCATCTTCTCTAACTGCCCTGATCCACACCAATTTTTTCCCATGGAGACACCACTTCCTGCAACTTACAGCAACAACCATCCGTGTACAACACCATTTCTACATCTGTGAGTGGTTCTACCCTCATGTCTGACTTTTTCTTGACAACAATACAATTCCTCTTTATTCCCTTCTGCCATGTTAATGTATGTGTGGCTTCTCTAATGTACGCAGAATTCTTCCTTGTCTTGTTGGTGTCATTGTGAATGCTGCTGAAGTTACATAGGTTTGGACACCATGTAATGTTAACACAAACAATGAATGTCCCATGACTATGTGTTCAGTTTTTTTATGTTTACCAGTCAAGCTGTAAACCTAGTTGTTTGGTTTCCATTGCATCAAGTGACACACTCACATAATTCAATATTTTCCTATCCCTCTTTTGTTTCTGGAATAAAACACAGAGTGCAGCGGTTTTTGATACAGAAACATTCAAGTGAAAATCTTTTGTGTAGTCTGGTGTGGGTAATGTTGCTACTGAGGCTAAAGCCGTTCTCAAATCTAGTCTGTTCAGTCTTTGTCATCCAGTCAAGTTAAACTTTGAAATTCCTCATCCCTCTATCTACCAGCAGTTTCCTATAGGGCACAATTCAGTTAACATACGTAGAAATAAAGTTTAAAATGTTGGTTTGAAATCTGAGTAAGTATCCAATTGTTGCATTGGACCATTGTTGTCCAATTATTTTTAAGAATTGTTGTTGATAAATATAATCACCTTCTCTATCATAAAATAGTACTATAGGGTACTATAGGGGTGGTGGTGGTGTATAGGGTGCATGGAGATCCATCCAATGCTTCCACTGGAATTAGACGAGAGCACACTTATTTTCTTTGGATCTTCGGAGTGTAGGAGAGCCCAGTAAATGTCCATCATGGGTGTGGGTGGTGTGTTGTCATCACACAGTAGCTATTGAGTTCCAGTTGTGGTTGAGATAAAGGAACAGTTCACTTTGTGTCCACCAGGGAATACCATTTCAACACCATCAAGTAGGTTACACAGTATGTCTCTGCCCAGCAGATGTACAGGTGAGTCAGGAGCATAGATGAATGAGTGTGTCAACCTCTGTCCTTGGACCTCAATTTAGGCCAGTTGGCCCTGGTGACTACCAGGGGGATCCATATTGGGGTGGGCTGCTTGATGAATGGCACTTCCCCTCCCTCTGGTAGTTTGTTGGTGGTTGGTCCTGGGCTGGGTGAGAAGGGGGCAGTCTTTTGCCCAATGTCCCAGCTGTCCACATGCAAAGCATCCACTCTACTCCTTCCAAGTTTCCACCTCCTCCAGGTCACCCGCCCCCCATGTCACCACGTGTGTTTCTCCTCTACTTCTATGTGTCAGTTGTCTGAAGAAGAATCATAACAGTCCATATTTCAATGTGTTCAAGATGTCACTGATGTCATTGGTCTTTTGGAGTTATTTTTTATTATTTTCTTATGTGTGTTGTCCAGATTACAATCAATTTGACCTGGAAATATTAGCACAGGACAGATTCCTTAGCATTTATTTTAACAGTAATTTCTTTCTTTTTTTTTTTCAAAAAAGGTGGGTGGGGTTGCTTTTGCTGTCAAGTTAGAGTCAGCTTCTTTTTTCCCTACTTTCTCTGCTCTCTTTCTACGACTTACTGATTCCTATCTCTTCTCCCTCACTTTTGCCATAACTAACAAAGTTATGGCCACCACACTCTATGATCCTGTAATTTTTAAGACTTGTCCTAACCTTCTTCCTGTCTCACAAACTGTTCCTGCTCCCTCTGTAACTCTTACCATTTTATACACTGCACTACAACCAACTCATACAAACAAACTACTTCCTCAAATCCAACCTTTTCTAACATCTCTTTTGCCTCCTTCATCCTCTCGTACTGTCTTCTCATGTCCTTAACGACATTCAACAAATTTTCTTGAATGAAATGAATGAATAAACTGATTAATGGGAGACAACGGTGTGAGTGGAACAGAGGCCCCCGTGAACTGGTATGGGAGGGGGACTGGGGGGGTGGGTTGCAATCGGTGATTGTGTGTGACTGAATGGCAAACCCTTATCTACGGGTGTCAGACTATGTGAAGGGCCTTTATGTACAGACTCCTTCTCTACTTGTGACAATCCCTTACTGTATGTATCTTATGTCCTTCATCCTCTGATTTAGGCCAATACGGTTTCTTTTTCTCGTTTTTTACGATTTTTGTGTATAGTGTATTAGGTCTTGACACACACCTGGAAGATGTCAGTCGTTGTTCTACCTCTGTCCATGTGTCTTCAAAAGTCAAAGTCATTTTAACAGCGTTGTAGTTAAAAACTTTGCCACAGATGTAAAATTGACTTGCTTGTTGATATCAATTTCCTTTTAAAAACACATCCGGTATTCGTGTCACTGGTGTTCCTCGGTAGATGCGGCACATACGTCCAAAGTAACGTCGGAACCAGTGACACTACACAGAAATGTTATATGTCAAGAAATCTCAACCCCCAATCCTTCGTTACTGTTACTTCACAGTATAAAAACAATACAAACATTCAATGCAAATTGAAGCAAACATCGGCTTGTTGATATCAATTTCCTTTTAAAAACACATCCAGAATTCGTGTCACTGGTATTCCTCGGTAGATGCGGCACATACGTCCAAAGTAACATCGGAACCAGTGACACTACACAGAAATGTTATATGTCAGGAAATCTCAACCCTCAATCCTTTGTTTCTGTTACTTCATAGTATAAAAACAATACAAAAAAACATTCGATGCAAATTGATGCAAACATTCAATGGAAAACACAGAAAGGAAAACAAGTTTATTATTATTTGTATTGCGTTCCAAACGCTGTGTACACTTGTGTCCCAGACACTAACGTCCCTGACGTTTTTTCTATTGTGTTCCAAACGCTGTGTAGACTTGTGTCCCAGACACTAACGTCCCTGACGTTTTTTCTATTGCGTTCCAAACGCTGCATACCAAACGCTTCGTTCCAAACGCTGTGTACACTTGTGTCCCAGACACTAACGTCCCCGACGTTTTTTCTATTGCGTTCCAAACGCTGCATTCCAAATGCTGTGTAGACTTGTGTCCCAGACACTACCCAAATTATTTCTTTATTCTCAAGATGTCATAAAATGTATTCATTTTTATAATAATCTGAAATTTCTTTCTTTCAACCGTTCAAAGTTGAATTTGAATAAAATTCAATGCTGCAGTTTTTGATAAAACAGGAAACTGCTTACCTTTATTTATTGTCCCCGCGGGTTACTTTGAATGATTGTTTCCAGAAATCTCCTGTTTGGACCAATTCGTCCTTCTTTTCTAATCATGTCGGGGTCACCAATTTGTCCGCTTTTTGGGTCTCCTTTACCCTGGGAGGGGACTTCCGTCTCCCAGGTGTTCAGAGGAGGACAAATGAGATTTGAAATAATCAGACATACATCTCTTGAAGAATAAAGAAACAATAAATGGTTTATTGAAATATAAGAAAGAAAATAGACTAACAGGGATTCCCGGATCTTGGTGCCGTTCACCACAAATGGATCTTGCGTCTCTGTCTGTATGTCTACAGTAAGAGCATCATCCCAAGAACCCAGAGTTCTGTCTGCATCTGTTTTTTATACTGCTTCACTTCGTTCTTGTCTATGTGAGTGTGTATGTGTCCTCTCATGTATATGAGTGTGTGTGGTGTTTCCTCTCATATCTCAGTGTGTGTGTTCTTCCCAGGTTTAGGTGTGTGTGTGTGTGTGTGTGTGTGTGTGTGTGTATCCTCCCAAATTTAGATGTGCGTGTGTGTCTCTAAATTGGTTTCCATGTAAAAGTTATCTGACTGTTAATCACCACTCAATGCACAGGCTGGTACCGTTCAGGTGCTGAGGCTGATGTTTTTCCATCTCCTCTTTGATGTTCAGCTCATTCAATAATGAGGGGAAATTCCTTATGTCTTGCACATGAAATATTTCTATTCATTGTGGACTGTATTATCCTAACAGTTTTGTAGGTCTAAGACGAGCATCATATACAGCAGAAAACAGAACTCTTTGCAAAAGTTATGAATGTGATTTTAACAATTCTATTAAAGTTTAAAGACTTGCAAAATTCATAAGTGTAAAATACTAAAGACTCTTCTACACTATATATTGGGGAAATGTTGCAGTTATACAGTTATAGTCAGTTATAATTTAGACTTTAATGATGCCAATTTGGGAAATTATAGAGTCATCAGCAGCAGCTGTTTTATTGCTTTTAAAATGCGGTTCCTCTGGGTAACCAACAAACATATGTTTTTGTCCCTTTGGAATCCTAATGCTCATGCCCTGCCCTATATTAAGTGAAATACTACATTTTCCAGATTACATACATTCGACTTAAAGCATTTGGATTCTTGTAAACATGTATGATTGCCATTTCATAACTAAAGTTTTGTAATATATTTAAATTTCTTTGCTTTAAAATAAATAGATATAAAAGGTGCTAGGTGATGAATCAGACAGACAAACACCCCTATTGGATAAATCAAAGTCACCAAGGATGCCTGTGTCGCCCAGATAAGCGCTACAGGAGCCTCACTACGGTGGCCCTGAGATGCAAAACAGTTTTACAAATACAAAAACAAAGTTACATTTCAAACATTTCAAAAATACATTTAAAACACTTTTTAATGAGGGACACTCCATAATTACGTCGTAGTCGTATGAGTTATCAACAACTCGCTGCTGTTCCCATGCGACCGAGGACTAATTGCGACACGGAAAACGGGACCAGGGCTGCAATTCAGTGGAGCCCAGGCCATTACCACACAGACCACTGTCTGGAGGGTCCAGCCACATGTATGGCTCATACACTAACGACCAGCGGATTGAGTCCTGGTGGTCAATATACAGAAAGTGGAGGTAAGTGGCCATTAAGTAATAGTATTTACCTTTCGTCCATTCACTCTGTACATATGTACAGTATATGCTTCAAACCATAATTTATTTTATAGATTTATGTAGGAGTCAGTTCGGGGTGGTACTATTTGATCATTGAGACACCAGATACTGCCACTTATTCAGAAGGACTTGGATAAGTTTGTTGGATTGTGAAACACAGGATCCGACTCTCTAAAACAGCATCATGTTGGAGGAGGAGGAGCGGCTAGTGAGTTCTAATACTCACCACACAGGAAATATTTGGTGGTAGATTGTTCACAGTTTTTTTTTTGTTTTGTTTCTCAATTAAAAAAAATGGCCTTTTTTGTGTCTTGAGGTTTGTTTTCGTGTTTCCGAAGCTTGTTAAAGTTTTTCATTAATGTATTTTTGTTTCAGAGTTTGTAAAATTGTTTTTTTATGTAAATTTGTTTTCACAAATGTATTTTTGTTTCAGAGTATGTAAAAATGTTTTCATGAATATATTTTTGTTTCAGAGTTTGTAAATTTGTTTTTTGAAATGTATTTCTGTTTCAGAGTTTGTAAAAATGTTTTTTAAAATGTACTTTTGTTTCCTGTTTTGTAAATTTGTTTCCATAAATGTTTTTTTGTATTTGTAAAAATGTACTGGAGCCGGGCCTGGGGTTGGAGATCATAGGCGAGAACCTGGTGGCCAAGTCTGGGTCCACGGGACCGAGCCAGTCCAAGCCTGAAGAAAAGACCCTACTCTAGCTAGGGGACATGCACTCTCACCTTGCTTGGTTGAGAGTAACCCAAATTTGTGTGGGAGGTTTACCTCCACACATATTTTGGATTCTGGGACCTAATTCTTTGAGAGTGGCTGGACTATCTTCTACTTTGGGGTTCCTCACTGTGGTTGCCACCTATGAGCTAGATGACAGTGTACAGTACCCTTCCTTGTTGCAGGCACTAGGAGGTGTACTGGAAAGTTCTCCGCCCGGGGATTCCAATGTCCTGTTTCGGCACTTCAACCCCCACGTGAGCGATGACAGTGACACCTGGAGGGGTATGGAAAAAACGGCCACCCTGATCTGAACTGGTTTCTCCGTAACAAACACCATGTTCATACATATGGGTGAACATCAGTGCACTTGGCACCAAGACACCCTAGGTTGTAGATCAATGATCAACTTTGTAGTTGTGTCATCTGACTTCCGACAGTACTCTTTGGACACTCAGGTTAAAAAGGGGGATGATCTGTCAACTCCTCACCACCTGGTGGTGACTTGTCTTTGTATGGGGGGAGGGTGTAGATGTATATTTATACATCTACACTTTTTTACTCTTGTGCAATGCTCCATACTTGTACCTCAGCACTGTTTTACTGGTTATCACGTACTGTACTGTACACCTGTATCCTTTACCCTCCTGCACTTTAGATTGGTCTGTATATATTGTAATATTATCTCAAGTAAATATCACCACTTGGTTTATAAGCTTTGTAGTGAACACTGTGTACTCCGGTTGCTGAGCAACAACATTTCGTTGCCAGACTCACTGTCGTGTTTCTGTGCAATGACAATAAAGGTAGTCTAAGTCTATATATAATCTATAAAACCATAGATCAAAAGACAATGATCAGATCTTTTAGAAAAGACTTTTATACGTTGTTGGCATTGTACAGACATGTCAATACCCTGTGTACATTTATGGATGTTTAAGAAGATAAAGAAATAAACAAACATACACGAAATTATTTGATTAAGTCGATGATTTAGTTGTATGGTGGAGAATTGGGTATTCTAAATAGAGTGCATGACCACATTAGTGTGCCATGTTATTGTATGTGTCTGAATAACAGACACAACATGTATCCAAGTCAATGGTAAGTCTGTAAAGACACACCATAAAATGCACCTGGGTAACAGACACAACATTGGCCCATAGGTGCAGGAGACCTAATCAACATTCCACATTCAGTGGTCTTACAAACAATATCCTATAAAGTGAGTGTAAGGGAGGAACACACCTGTACTAGTATATGGGATTTGTTGGCGAGACTGCTGTTGAGATTCCTGTTGGAGTATTTGTACACCACACTGTCTGCAATAGATGTGTGCCAGTACATGGCCTCTATATATTGTCAGAATTTGTAATATGAGTGGTGTATGCCCTGTCTTGCAGCACATATATTTTTGTTTTGTTGGCCAATGAAAAAAATATTTACATTTATAATAATAATACATGCAATAATACATATTTACACAGACCACATGTAGCATTACAGATAGTGTCTTAACTTAACCAATCATAAAAAAGAGAGACTTTAGACTTTAGCAATGTCCAGATTTGCTAATTGTCTTCTTGGGCATGTATAACATAACATATATATATAACTGTTTAACAACTGTAAAGTCATGGCCAATGAAATGTGGCTGTGATGCAGATTTTTTATCACAATTTTTGTTGTTATTCACATTGTTTCTAAACCAAATCTAAGCCAAAGTGATTACAAGCACTTCAATTAATTGAATGAGTGCAAAGAGAGTCTTGGGCTTAAAAAATTCTTTTTATATTTTTACAGTATTTACCGATTGGTCTTGGTACAAAATGATTAGCTAACGCTATTTCAGTGGTATTTTATCAGCACAGGAGAAAGTGTGAGTGACTGAGAGATGTGCCCAAAGTTATCATTTTGTGCTAGCAATTGTTGAATCCAAAGACACCTTTGCAGAAATCATTACATTGCACCAACATGGCCTCACATGCAAAGAAATTGAAGTCCAAGAGTATATCCTCTTCAGAAGTCAGTTATGGAATTGTGTTGCCACCAGTGGAGAGCTGGCTTAGGGACGGCAGCAGGCAGGAGTGACTACATCTGCACGTACAGCGAGGCAAAGACCTTAAAACAAAGACCTCGCTTAGGGCTGCAAAGAAGCCACTTATCTGAAGGGCAAATGTAAACAAGTTTGAAGAGTGGCATGCAGGAGTCTGGTGCAGTTATTTTCTTTGATGAAGTCCACCTTAAAATATTTTGGACATCTGGAAAAGCAGGTGTCAGAAGAAGAAGACAATACCATCAGTAGGTGAAACATCCAGAAACCACCCATGTTTGGGGTTGCTTCTCATCCAAGGGAGTGGGATCCCACAAAATCCTGGCCAAAAAAGTTTCTCACAACTTTTCAAAACAAAATTTTTGCCACTTGCTCAGATTGGACAAAAAGATAGGACTAAAAAGCAAAATACTCTGCATTATCATGTTACCATGCAGCAAATAATTTAAACCAATTTAGGGTTATGGTTAGGGTAGCAATTTCTTTAAATTCTTACATTGGTATCCTAGTGTGTCGGAAGCAACTGATTTTTTTCTTTCATGTATTTTCAAATGTCTTCTTAGGCTGCTCTGTTGAGCAAATATTTTTCCACATTCAGAGCAACTAAATGGTTTTTCTCCAGTATGAGTACGCTCATGTATCCTCAGAGTACCCTTTTGAATAAATCTTTTTTCACAATAAGAGCAACTGAATGTTTTTTCTCCAGTATGGATCTTTAAATGTAATTTTAAATAGAGCCTTTGAGCAAATCTTTTCCCACATTCAATGCAAGTGTAAGGTTTCTCTCCTGTATGAATTCGCTCATGCATTTTCAGTTTTCCCTTTTCAATGAAGTCCTTGCCACATTCTATGCAACTAAAGGGTTTCTCTCCTGTGTGAATTCTTTCATGTTTGCGCAGGTCACACCTTTCTCTGAACTTTTTCCCACATTCAGAGCAACCAAATTGTTTCTCCTCTTGATGAGTTCTTACATGTCTTACCATTTTATTTTTCTCTTTAAATCCTTTTCCACAGACAGAGCAATTAAATGGTTTCTCTCCCGTATGATTTCTTTCATGAATTTTGAGATTGTATCTCTCTGTAAAATTTTTACTACACTCAGAGCAACTAAAAAGTTTCTCTCTTTCGGGGATTTTCCCATGTCGGTCTTTCAAATCTATAACCTTGGCTGTTTTTATTCTTGGTTCTTTGCCAGTCTCTTTCCACTCGTCCTGACCTTCTGCAGTCTGAACACAACTACCAGCCTCATCCACTATACCTGGTTTCATGTGCATACCAGCTGGGTTGTTCTTCAAGGACGGTTCTTTCTCAAGGTTCTGTTGGCTGTAATGATGATGCTGTAAAATCTCAGGGGCGTCTTCTTCTTGATCACTATTTACAATAACAGCAATAATCTCATCCTCTTCATTCAAGATGCACACTTGCTGGTTCATGTTGAGTTGATGTGCTTGTCTGGTGAGCTGCTGGTAGTCTGCAGAGGAGAACAGACTGACTTTAAAGCCTTGTTAGATTTGACTACGACCCCTGTCAGAAAGTTTGTAAATCACTAGGCTAGATCATAGACACAACACAAAAATTAGGTAATTTCAAATGGCAACTCTCTGGCTTTAAGAAACACTAAAACAAATTCGGAAAAAAGATTTGGTATTAAGAAACAATTACTTTTTTGTTGACTAAGCAGCAAGGAAGATATGGAATCACTCAATTATGAAGAAAAACATATAGAATCACCCTGTAAATTTTCATTTGCAAAACAAACATTTGCATCAGATTAGATCGGCTCATAAGTCTGTAGTTAAACAGGAACAGTCACACTTTGGAGAGCTGTTGCACCAAGTGGACTCACTTAAATCATGGCTTCAAGACAACAGATGTCATTTGAAACAAAAGAAAGGATAATCAAACTTTTTAAATAAGGTAAATCATCACGCAGCGTTGCAGATGACGTTGGTTGTACACACTCAGCTGTATCTAAAATATGGACAGACAACATGGAAAGATTGTCAAAGACAATTATACTGGTAGACCGAAGAAGACATCAACTCATCAAGACAGAACACTCAAGGGAATATGTAATAAAAACATAAAATGCATAGCAAAACAAATGGAAGGAAACCGGAGTCAACATCTGTGACCAAACTGTGAGGATTTGCCTAAAGGAAATTGTATTCTCCTATAAGAAGGCTAAACAACAGTCATCATTCTCTATCATCTAAACAAAAAAGAACAAGGTTACATTGGGCTTAGGAAAAGCAATTGTGAAGTCAGTGATGAAACCCAAATGTGCATTAGTCAACGTGATGATGCTGGAACCTTTTGGTGCCGCTCCAATTAAATTTATAAAGATGACTGCCTGAAGAAAACATGCAGATTTTCACAGATATGGGACTGCATGTCTGCAAGTCACTGGGGTTACATCTTCAATATATGCACATGTTCATGTTGACTTTTTGAACACATTTCTTATCCAATCAATTGAAAGAGTATTTTCGGATGAAGTGATTTTTCAGGATGACAATGCATCTTGCCATAGAGTAAAAACTTTGGAAATATTAATTGAATAAAGACAAATAATGTGAATAGCATGGCCTGCAAATCAGAATAGTCTTTCTTGTATAGTTCCTTAAAGCAAGAAAGTTGCCATTGGAAATAACTTAAGTTTTGTGTGGTGCCTGATCTCCTTTTTTTTCTGAAAAATTAAACAACTGAATGGACATCTTCAGAGACTGGTGAATCCATACTTTTTGCCAGGGGTTGTAGAGAGTGGTTTTAGGACCACCAAATATTGTATGAATTGCCAAGTTTATTCTCAAAACAAGTAGGATAAATATGTCCCACTCTCCCTTTCACTTTATACAATATTTATGTAATTGTTCAAGGTTTTTTTTTATAATTATACTAATAGACTATATACTATAATAGTCATATGTATAAATGTATTGGCACTTTTTGTTATATTTGCTAAAATTATTTGTTATTTTTCCCTCAAGTATGTAATGTACACATAGCACCCCATATTGAGAGAAAAATAACACATTTCTGCAGAATTATTAGAAAGAAAAATGAATCATATCGTAAGTATTCAGATCATTTGCTCACATTTAAACAAAAGTGCTTGCCAATACAGCCAAGGAAGATGTTTTTCACACCCAGTTTAGAAGACCCCCTCCAGTTCTGTCAGGTTAAATGGTGAACATTGGTGGACAGCCATTTTCAGATCTCTCCCAATATGCTCAGTTTGATTTAAGTCATGATATAAGTGCTCTGGCATTTGCACATATGCATTGAGATGATGCTTTTATTTAAAGCCACTTACAGAGGTGAATTAACATTATAAACAATATCAAACCGAGGAACCTCTGCTCTCTGCTTACAAGGCAAACATTCTTGCTGCTACACTACGGTAGTGTTCCCCAACCTTTTTTGCGCCACTGACAAATTAAATGTCTAGCAAGTTTTTCAGGAACCCCCTTATTGAAATGAAAAGTCTGTCATAAACCTGGTATTTTCTACGTATAATAACCAATATTCATCATTTATAGGACTTAAGACTTAGCCTCCACATCCTGGCCCAGCTACACAATGGTCCTTGAGCAGACAGAGAACCTGGCCCGAATATAAAACACAAGGGGATCTGGTCATTTTTCAAAATAAATACCAGTGTCCGACGTTAAATAGTAAATTAAATTAAAATAGTTTAAGTTAAGCACTATCCCTCTGCGGCCTGGTATGATTTGACCCATGAACCAGTACCTGTATGCAACCTGGTGGTTGGGAACCACTGATCATTGTTTAGTTGGAATGAAAATCTTTGGCCCAGTCTGAGGTCCTGAAAACTGGAGAAGGTGTAATTCCAGGATGTTGATGTACTCTGCCGCATTCATCTTTCATTTAATTTCAACTTAGAGTCCCCTTCCTGCCACCACAATACTTTACTGTTTGGACTATGTATGACAGGAGATGAGCAGTGCCTTGTTTTCCTTAACACATACCATGTAGAACTAAGCCAAAAAAGTTCTCTTTGTCTTACCAGACCAGAGAATCATATTTCTGACAAAAAAGGTAGGCTATTATTATCAGACTTTACTACTAGGTTCCAATGTCAACTTAGACATATTACATATACAAACCACAGGGTGAGATAGCTGTGGTTTTGACTGCTAAATTCTAAACTAAATTTTAAGTAATTTGATTAATTCCAACAGATATTAGTTTTAGTACAATATCTTGTAATAACAAAGTGACACATGAATATGTATTTTAACAAATTTAATATTCACATCATCGTACATCCACAGCTTATCCATCTTATTAGAAGCCAAGTAATAAGTGATAAAACAGGGATATCTCATAAAGTCTAACTAAAAAAAGTTAAGTTAAGTTAAGTTAGTAACAACAATGAAGCAATTAAAATAACAATACCAAGAACTTCAATTATGGCTATATATCACATCTATTTTCATCAGTGATTCTCAAACATTTGTCCTTTGCCCCTGGGGTACAAAAATGTTTTCACTGCTGATATGTTAATTTTTTTATCTGCATAAATTTGTTGACACCACTGACTAGTGGACTAGTGACTTGTTATCATTAAAGCATTATGGTGTATGGTGTACTTCTTTTGTGTCATATTACACTGGAAGTCTCACATCCCACTGATTTTCTAAAGTACTGATTAACACTAAGGTACACATCCATTCCAACTATGAATCTCACAGTTAACACATGTGATTTCTTTTGTTATTGTGCAGTTACCACAAACACGTTTGTGGCATTTGCAACAGGTGTCCATAGTTTTGTTTCTGTTGCATTTTACCCCAATTTGACACTGCTTGCGTTTTGGTGTCTTCTGCAGCTGTTGCCGCAGCTGCAGGCTTGCTTCATGGGCTGCAATTTTTTCCTCCATGAATTCCGTTCTTAACTCCTCTGCCAACTGAAGCAGGAATTGTCTGCGTCCAATGCTGCATCCTGTGCACTCTTTGTATAGGATGTGTGCATTTATTGCAGCCAGGTCTAATATGTTATAAAAAATGGCAACCGGCCACCTCCTTGTGCCACCTTTCACTGAGTACAACCTCACCATCCGATCAAGGACATTGACTCTGTTCTTGGTGTTATTGTAGTATATCATTGTGTCTGGCTTGGCTTTTAGCCCATTGAAGCCCACACTTGTGTGTACAGTGCTGAGGATACACACGTTCTTCCTTGGGTTGCCCTGGTAGATGGTGAGGGTGGCCTTTCCACACCGCAGGAACTTGGTGCTGAACAGCTTTGCTTGCTGTTTTACTGAGGAGGGCAACTCACGTTTTGATTTAGCAACTGTGCCAACAATGCTGGTTTTCTTGGCCTGTAGAGCAGTAGCTAGTTTCAGTGAAGTGAATAAGCTGCTGGTGGTAATGTTCCGTCCTTTTCCGAGAAACGGTTCAGCCAGTTTGAGCACAAGAGCTTCTCCACTCCTTGCCTCATCTTTTCCAAGATATGGAGCCCCGTTCAACACATATTTTGTCTTTACATCAGCAGCAAGCCAAAATTTGATACCAAATTTACCAGGCTTATTCAACATGTACTGAGTGAATTTGCACCGGGTCTTGGTGGGGACCAGCTGTTCACCAATGGTGATGTTAGCATAGGGTTTGTAACAAGCAATGCAGTTTTTAACAAACTTGCTCCAAGTTGTTGAAATCAAAGCAAAACCGTCATCCTGCAGACACACATCCTGGGTCTCCTTCTTGTCAAAGCACAGAAACCGCATGATCTCCTTGAATTGATTTCTGGCCATAGTTTCCCGGAAGAATTGAAAACCCCACTTGTCCGACCATAGACTGTCCATCTCCAAACCTTTTGCTCCTTGTGCTCCTCGTACATACAGAAGTGCCATGAATGCCTTCAGTTCAGGCACTGACAGGCTCCATGAACTGCCACCATGGTGCTTATGTGCTTCAGCTACAGTGCACTGTGCAATATGTGCCAGCATATCGTCATTAAAGAGACACAGGAAGGCTGTAAGGGTATTTTCTATGGTCTTCATTGCAAATGGTGTGGGTCCGCCAACCTCTGTGGGGATGCTATGGTGGTGTCGTCCTCCGGGCTGTTCACCTGTCTCAACGACCATCCACACTGTACCATCCTTCCCTTTCTCCACATGAGCCTTGGGCCGAGAGGACAAAGATGGTGTCTGGAACGCAGGTTCTGGAGCAAGTGCAGGTTCCAGAAGATCTAGTGAAAACAAATTGTACATAACAAAAATAATAATAACAAAAGTGTGGCAATAACGTGGGACACATGAGCTTACCTAGCGCATCAGATAAAAACCAACCTGGAGTCTCTGTCAAAAGCCGCTTCCTCTTCCTTATGGGCTCAGACTCACTGTCTGAAGAAGAACTTTCCTTGTTAGCCCAGGAAACATCGCTGTCCCACTCTTTTGGTGCATCGCATTCATCTATGGACTCAGACATCTCCTCCTCAGAAAGCGTTGTGTCCGATTCATCAGGCAGGTTCTGACAAAGTTCCCAAGCTTGGGCAACAGTCAAAATTCTTCTCAGGTGTGGCAATATGATCAGTAGTCAAAATATACCACCCTACCGACACTCAAAATCCCGTGAAGAGAGTGTTACCGAACTATGGGAAAAAGTGTTAACATGTGCTCATGCAATTTCTTTCTTAATCAATGACTCAGAGTTTGTATTAGTTATTGTAAATCATGAGTCACGGAACAATGTCAGCACGCACCCTTAAAGTGTCACTGTGGGTTATGCATTATTCCCTGTGCGTTCCTATCGCAGAAAAAAAATCTCCAAAAAAATTACCCTTGATGCTTTCTTAAAAAGTTAACAGCACAACATGCAAACCTCTTTGACCTCTGCATTTAACCCATCATCTCCTAGGCTGTGGTGTACTAGGGGAGCAGCACATCTAAGGAGGACCTACTTCCGTCTGGAGAAGCTGATTAGGCAGTGGTGGGCCGTGCATTTCAACCTTCGGTGACGTCATAGTTTTGACATTAAATTAATACACTTGATAATAACATCAATATGAAACCAGGACTCGAGAATCAACACATATAGGCCCATCAAGCAACACATAATTACAAGAGCATTTAAAATAAATTATTCTTAGTATTTTTGACATTTAACTGTGCTGGTGGCCAAGTTGTTGACGATTTCATCCCCACTAGATGCCGGGGTTCGAGGGCCGGCGTAGCAACATTTAAAAACAATCCTATGATCCGCCATTTGCCCACTGCTAGTCAAAGTGTTAAAGCATAAGACAAGAGGTTTCACAAATTTGATTCTTAATGCTTAGGTTTATATGGAGATTAGATGAGTGCAGTTCCAAACATGTCAATTGTTCTTTACTTCAACAGAGTCTGATTTCTCCAGCTTAGGAATAAATACACACCAGATTTTCTTTCATTTAACTCTATTACAAATGATTTTATAACTAATAACATGACAAAACCTATTAAAATACTAATAAAATGCACTCACCAAAGTGGCTCTCTATTGTGACTCCTTATTTAAAAATAAATTTCATCCTTCTATCTTTGGTCATGGAAAAGGACATTTGCATCTTTATGTATATGGATATATGCTTATAAATGTGTATGTATATGTATATATGCCCTTACATATGTATATCTGGGTGTTCATGTATGTGGATTTATATGTACAAGTGTATGCGGATATGCTAATGTATACACTAAGATAGATAATAGATAATGTAATACAAAAATAACTTAACTCAGTAGTAAAACTTGTCATACTGTCATTGTCATACTGAAATATAATAACAATAATAATCAAAATTGTGGCTAGTCTAAAATACCACAGAAAGTAAGAATGATTACTAACAAATCTGCTGACACTACTAACATCAACCAACCTACCCATATATATTCTACTAACCTACTTATCTACTAACATCCACTGTTCACTATTCAGGTTTTACATATATCAACTCTACCCATGCTTACATCTATTGTATTTATCTTCTCATTTTGGCTTGTCCCTTTTTCAGGGGTTGCCACACCAACTCCAATCGCCCCCATATTCTCCCTCACTACTTCCATAAATCTCCTTTTAGGCCTTCCTCTTCATCTCCTACCCGGTAGCTCGATCTCCAGCATTCTTCTAACAATATATCACCGTCCCTCCCCTGAACACGTCCAAACCATCTTAGTCTAGCGCAGGGGTCGGCAACCTTTTACATCCAAAGAGCCATTTGGCACCAGTTTTAATGTAAAAGAAAGCACTGGGAGCCGCAAATATTTTTTTTGTATCTAAAATGGAGTTAACACAGTATATGTTTTTGTTACATTTACTTTTAGAGTTTTCTTTACCTTAACCCTTTGTATAAACAACTGTAGTGTTTTTTTTTCTTTCGTATTTTTTTTTTTTTGCAACATGGTTACCTGATTAATCTCCCCCAGTCAGTTCTGTTCAGCCCACGTCAAAACTGTTTCTGGTGTCGTTGGTATGAAGTTGAACAAAGGAGCTTTAACAATTGAACCATGTTTCTCCAGCATTCTTCTAACAATATATCACCGTCCCTCCCCTGAACACGTCCAAACCATCTTAGTCTAGCGTCTCTAGCTTTTTCTCCAAACCTTCCTTTCTGTGTTGTCCCCCTGATTACATCGTTCCTGATCCTGATCACCCCCAAAGAGAACCTCAGCATCTTTAACTCTGCCACTTCCAGCTCTGCCTCCTGTTTTCTACCTATTCCTAGTGTCTCTCGCCCATGCATCATGGCTGGTCTCACCACCGTCCTGTAATCCTTTCCCTTCACCTTAGGATTCAAGGAAGCTTTGTCATTGCAAGACATGTTAGACATATGAACAGCTTCGGGGAAGAAACAGAGCCTCAGCTGACACTCTTCTACCACAAATCACTCCTGACACCTTCCTTCAGTTGTTCCATCCTGCCTGTACTCTACTTGTATTCACTCTACTCGTTGTACTGTTTCATACATACATATCCTGCACCAAATGTAACATACTTCTCTGCCACTCTAGACTTCCACATACAAAACCACAATTCCTCCCTTGGCACCAACACAATGCAGCCCCTGAGACCCTCTCTGCTTCTCAATCAGCATCCTCAAGGCAAATATTGCATCTGTGGTACTCTTTATGGTATGGCTCATCAGCTTAATCCCTCTGTAATTGCTACAATTCTTTACATCACCCTTATTGTAAAGGAAATCATCTATCTATCTATCTATCTGTCTAACACTGCCCCCTAAGTGAGGTAGGGGAGGAAAGGAGAAATGGACATGAAGAAGTTACCCTATCAGGAAATATAAATGGGTTCCTCAGATCAGATTGTTGGTGATACTGAAGGTGACCATAGTTGTGATGTTATTTCTCCGTCCCTCCTTTTGTTCCGAGAGACTCTATAGAGCTTTCTGTCACTTCATAACATACCAATTTTTCTAAAAACAATATAAATATTTCCGTAACTATTATGATTTGTTATTAGAATATTTATTTATATCTTTGTTTTTTTATGTTCTTTCGAATCGTTTGATTGGGGAGGTGAATTTTACTTACTAATAGTATATTTCTGGTAACCTACAATAAATTAATTGGGTTATAATTATTTTTAGTGGGAAAAATGCAATCGAGATACTGATAGATTGGAGCAGTCAAGTAAGTGGGATGCTGTACCCCAGAATAAACTAGTAGGTTGGGTGTCCACTACACCACTACACAGGGGAAAGAAAAAAAACACTCAGAATTTTCACACATAATAGTGAGGGGGGACAGATAATCTTTTTTATTTTGATTGATATTTTGATGATTCCTTATTATGCTTTTTATCACTATTCTACAAAATTAATATTGTTTATTATTTTGAGAATGGAAAAAGGGCTATTCATGGGATTTTAATATCCAAAGGGGCTGAAATTGCAGCAATCCCCCAACATCAAATATTCATTAAATAAACATTCATAGATACGAACCACCACCAACATGATAATCTCTTCACTGAAGATCTCATTCATTCAGGTCATGATATCCAAACGGTTTAGTCGTAAGCAACAGGACTTCTTGGAGTTGGAAGATATTTCAACTCCAAATCATTTGGTGGTGATTGAAGATTCATTCGAGCTTATCTGAAACGAAGGAAAGACAACATAACTCTTTCTGTTGTCCTCCCTCTCTCCAGGCCTCTTCCTATTGGTTGTCAAAAAGGCCCAACTGGGACAACCAAAGTCCTTAAGGGATGTGTGCCTATTAGGGTTTAATATTTTTCCTGAAAATAACAAAAATCAAATCCCAGGAAAGACAAGCTATTTCCAAGGATTATTTTTTTTTATTTATTTTACTTTTATACTGTACCCTGTGTATAGGACTTATTTAAATATTGCAAAGTCCAGCCGGATGTATTATCAAAGTCGAGGCGTTGCTTAACAATTCTGCATTTATTGCAAAGTCTTACTCACAGAATTTGGTCACTGTCGGCCGTAACCACACCAATACATAGAGCAAACATCGACCTGCTGCGTCTCCCCCACTCTCACTCCGGGCGCGCTCACACACTCCTGCATCTTATCTCTATTTGTAGTGGGTATGATGTCAGCCCTTGACTAGAGTTGACTAGAGTTCGGTTGACACCTAATTTGTGTTCCAGTGGGGGGGTACGAGTCAAAACGGACGAACTAGTCAATGTGAGTGGATTTTTTGCTGTGGCAGTGGTGGCCTATTGTGTAAGATTGGGGTTATGGCCTGGGGTCAGGCCAGTAATCCTAAGGGTTCCAGGTTCTGTTTCGACCAAAATGTTTCCACTGAGATGCACTGAGCATGGCACCCTCTTAACACACTGTTCCCCGGTGCTCAAAGCTACCCACTGTTCACGTGATAGGTTAAATGCTGAGCTCATATTTTGTTAGGTGCAGTGTTGTGTGTATAACGATGCCAAAATGACAAGGGGTTTGCTTTCCTTTCTCCTTTTAGTGCAAAAAGGCACAACATTGTTTTTAACATTTTCTCTGGTGAACTTGATGTTTATGTCCTGTGTGTTGTAGTCTGTGAAGCTGTTGATCTCCTGCACTTAGATTTTAACTAAAGTTTAATCTACCATAGAAAACCAGTGACTGGGAGTTGTTCCCATGAAGTGGACGCTTTCATGAACGTATAATTCTGTTAACAGCTACATCAACTTCACCAGTGGTGACCGATAATGTAAAGGGAGGTAATAGTCAGAGACCTGAACAGAGCTCCTGGTTTTGTCCTGGTGTGCAACCGCATCAGGAGAGGACTCAGCAGTTTATTGTCATCTTAATAAAAGAGGGTGCTATTGCAGTGATTGTGGTGTGGAATTTTTGGATAAATAGAACATCTTTCATTAACACAAAGAAATGAAAACAACTGCTAGAATAAAGTTTTACATACCAAAAAAAATTACAAAACATTTGAAACAATTTTAGTATTATCCAAAAAACTTATCCAAAGCTTTTTAATGTTGTTTGTTCAACCATGAGTATGTTCAACCAAACTCTGAATAATTCAATTTAGTATGATATGCAATAAACATTCTCCTGCATGTAAAAGGTCATAAGAGCAGCATGTCTTCGCAGCAAGACATGCTGCAAAGCTAAGGTAACAAGCAACTTGCGGAGGGAAAAGTGTGGACTGAATGGACATTGGACTACTTCAAGTGTCACATTCAGCAAGAAAGTCATAAGAATGCTGTTGGAATTGTACGAAGACGCAAGATGGGAGTGCGGATTGGTTGCTGTTGTCATTTGATTCTTCTGAAGCCAATAAACTTGCTATGATCCCAGGTTTGATACTGGTGTGTGTGGCCGCAGCGTGCACATCTCAGGTTGCTCACAGTGGTCCTTAGTTTGCTCAGGGCATTTTTCATATGTCTGTCCAGACATATGGACACCTAAAGTCCATGTGTTGCTATTTTTTGGTTTCAACATTCAACCTGGTAGTTTAATTATTAATATTTAAGCTTTATAAAGGGTAAAAAAAAAAAATCACTGAGCAAAACAGTTTCTCACCTTCGTCTCCTTTAATGGATGATCTTTTTTGCCTAACCATCTTCACAGTTGTTCCTTCAGAGGTGTACTCCCAATCATCTTCACTGTCTTCAGTCAGGGACGAATCATCAATATCATCCTCTGGCCATAGTCTTAAACCTGAATCCTTTCTGTTCTCCTCAGTTTGGGTCTGATGAAGCAGTAAAGACTGTGAAAAGTCATCTTTTTCACTGTTAATCACAGTGATAATGTCACTCTCCTTTTGTCGGATAGACACTTCCTCTTCTTCCTCTTTAAAATTGTGAGGCTCTGCTTCCTCCTGCTTAATAGACCTCCACTGTATCTGCTCAGGGAGAACCTCTTCTTTAGGTACCAAATGCTTCTGGTCTTCTGCAGAAGATTACCAAAAGAAATTCACTTAAAAGGTTTGTCTATTTTCACAACTGTTAAATAATCTAAATAAATGAAAAATCATCATCATGTTACAATTCACATAAAGAGGTTACTTGTCAGACCCTCCTAGAGTAAATGTAAAAAATGAAGCTAATTGTGGTTGTTAAGTTATCTAAAGTTATCTAAAACATGATTATGACCATGAACACCAGGGATGACTAAAAACATTGGCCAAAGGGTAATGGATATTAGGATATTGGCATTTTTGTAATGTGTGTAGGAATAGGTACCTTTTTTACTCATATAATAACTTGATAACACTATACCTGTATCTCGCCAAATGACAATGTTGATACAAAAATGCCATAACTGCTGTCAACCCAGCTTGCCATGTAAAATAAATTGACAAAATTTGAAAAAGTTTAATATAAAAAGTCAAACACGCAATGGTTCCAATGGCAATTGTCACTGAATGCCAGCATTGAAGCTTTTCTTATTTATTTAACCTGCCAATCAGGGACTATATGCAGAATGTTGTATGGTTTGAAAATTAAATAAACATTACCAGGGGTTCAAAAGTACTTTAATTTTTCCTGCGAAGCAGAAAATATTTAAAACCCACCACCTTATTGAGCAGGCAACACCTAACTTCAATCACTGATTGCTCAGTATTGGCTTTTAATCGGAAATTGAGACATTCCACCAGATGAATGTCATTTGGGTCCACATTTAATGACATGTTAAGTGTTTTTCTAATGGAAAAATGTTTAAATTTCATTGTGATTTGAGGTTCTGACATTCCTTATTATCATTATATCCTTATCATTATTTCTTTTGTTGTTTTCACGTTACATAGATCAAGCTCAACCCATCCACCCTGTCACGCAAAATTAATAGTTGTTTTTATTATTTATTTACACCAGTAACATAAAGAAAAGGAAATTTAGAGTTGAAATATACTCAGATTAGGAACTGGAGGACTTAGAGAACAATGATGATTTGAGGCTGAAATTCGCAACCCCTTCACAGGTATAAAAAATATTAATAATAATGTGATGATTTTACGTTACAATTTGACCAGGTGTAAATGTTTAGATATTCCTTGCCATTCTGCTCTGGTAACGCCAGAGAGCAGCAATAACCCTGCTATGATTGGACAGAGAGGGGAAGGACGACCTGAAGGAACCAGCATTCCTCTTCTCCTTTTGGCTTATCCCTTTTCTCCGGGTTTGCCACAGCAAGTAAATAATTTCCAACTCAAACTGTCCTCTGTATCTTCCACTATAACTCCAACCACCTCCATATCCTCCCTTGTGACATCCATAAATCTCCTCTTTGGCCTTTCTGTTCATCTCTTACGTGGTAGCTCCATCTCTAGCATTCTTCTCCCAATATAATCACTGTCCCTCTGAACGTGTCCAAAACATCTTAATCTGGCTTCTCTAGCTCTTTTACCAAGCCTTCCTGTCTGTGTTGTCCCCCTGATTACTTTGTTTCTAATCCTGCCTGCTCTCACTAGAGATCACAATATCATCTGCAAACATTATTGTCCATGAAGAAGACTCCTGTTTGACCTCATCTGTCAATCTGTCCATCACCAGAGCAAACAAAAAGGGGCTCAGATCCTTGATTAAGGATTAAGGATCCTCTGATCCTTGATTAAGTCCTACCTCCACCTTAAAGTCTTCTGTCCCTCCAACAGCACACCTCACCACTGTTGTACTTTTCTCATACATATCTTACACCAGTCTAACATACTTCTGTGCCACTCCTGACTTACTCATACAAAACCACAATTCCTCACTTGGCACCCAGTTATAGGCCTTTTCTAAATCTACAAAAACACAATGCAGCTCCAGTGACCCTCTCTGTACTTCTCCAATAACATCTTCAAGGCATATACTGCATCTGTGGTACTCTTTCTTGGTATGAAACCATACTTTTGTTCGCAAATCTCTACCTCTTTCCTCAAGCTAGCCTCAACTACTCTTTCCCAGATCGTCATGGTATGGCTAATCACTTTTCCTCCACTCATCTGGCATCTTGTATTGTACAATTGTATTGAACAACCAAGTCAGAAAGTTTACCGCTTCTTCACTTAAACACTCCCATACCTCCACTGGCATGTCATCGGCACCGACTGCCTTTCCATTCCTCATCCTCCTCAGAGCTATTCTAACTTCATCCTTTCTAATTGAATCTACCTTCTCCCTGTTAGGAACTGGCTCTTCATTTTGACGCTCCCCCATAATTTTCCTCATTCAACAGCTCCTCAAAGTATTCCCTCCATCTTCCTAGCACACCTTATTCACAGGTAACAACATTTCCATCTCTGTCCTTAATTAACCTCACCTGCTGCACATCCTTCCCATATTGAGTTCTCTGCCTTGCCAATCTGTTTAACTCCTTTTCTCCTTCCTTTGTGTCTAACCTCTCATACAACTCCTCGTATTCTTCTTTCCTTAACTTCCACCAACTAAGCTGAGAAGGAAGAGACAGGTTTGCAGAGCTGCATGGAGGATTCAGCAAAAGAAATGGAGGTACAGATAATTCATTCCGCCTGTTATCATGGGAAATGTCCGCTCCATCCTAAACAAGACGGACAAGCTCACGGCGCTGACCCGGCATCAGAGGGACTTTTGAGA
Source organism: Paraplagusia blochii (assembly GCA_016785265.1). NCBI lineage: Eukaryota > Metazoa > Chordata > Actinopteri > Pleuronectiformes > Cynoglossidae > Paraplagusia > Paraplagusia blochii. Next base: position 17,751 of record JAFBJS010001421.1, on the reverse strand, counting down.
GTGCAACCTTATGTGCTTCACCGAGACCTTGCTGATGGAGATGACGCCGGCCTCAGCTGTTTTCCTGGAGGGCTTTGAAATGGTTCGGGCGGACCGGAATGTGGCAGGAAAGAAGGGAGGTGGAGGACTAACGGTGTACATTAATGAGAGATGGTGTGACCCTGCGCACGTCTCCATCAAGGAACAAGTCTGCACCAAGGACATTGAGTTTGATGCAGTGGGCATCCACCCTTATTACATCCCGAGGGAGTTCTCACATGTGATTGTGTATACAGTCGCAGCGGCTGCATGTGAGCTTCTCCACAACTCAGTGTCCAAACTACAGACATTACACCCGCAGTGCCTCCTGCTCATTAGAGGGGACTTCATCCATGCCTCGCTTTCCTCCACCCTCCCTACGATTACTCAGTACGTGAAGTGTCTCACCAGAGAGAACAAGACGCTTGATCTTCTATATGCAAATGTAGAAGATGTGTACAGCTCCGCTCCACTGCCCGACTTGGCCGCTCTGATCACAACCTGGTCCATCTGTGCCCTGAACACACACCCGTGGTGAGAAGACAGCCTACGGTGGGAGCTCTGCAATGGACCCACTGCAGTTTGCCTAAGAGTAAAACATCAGAGTAGATCATTCACATCTGGCCCGCGAATGAATAATGAACTTACTACATTTCCCACAATGCAGCAGTAGCCCGCGAACTCATTGAAGCACAGGAAGGGGTCCTCGGCTTTATTAGGCAATTAATCAGCGTTCACGGCAGATTTACAACAACTCCGTCCCCAATAATGAGGAAGCGTAAGGTGGACTATGAGAACAGAGGATTTCAAGACAGGTGGGTGGCAGAGTACATGTTGACGGAGGTAAAAGGCAAACCCGTGTGGAGAAAGTGTGGCTTTGATGTAAGAGTTTAATCTAAGGAAGCATTATGAAACGTCACAAACACCAAGACAAGATTGCAGGATTACTGTGAGATTTTGAGAAACATTTTCAGTTATTTGGTGAACTAGAGACAGAATTTTCCATTTTTGCTCACCTTTCTCAGTTCAAGCTTCTGATCTGCCAGTCGACATCAAGCTAGAATTAAATGATTTGCAATGTGACGCAGATTTGAAAATTACCTCCGAATACAACTCTGTGAAAATTAATCCTTACTGTGGAGATAAATAAAATGTGCAATTTAATGTTAGTTAGCAGCTCCACTACAAAAGGGTATGGTAGATTTCTACTGTTCATGCAACTTTTTAAAGACTTTCACTATTTACAGTATGTGTATGTATGTTTCATGTATGACGTTTAAACATTTATTTGACAGGTGAATACTTTCTTCCAACACAAATAAGAGGTGTTGCATGAAATGTTTTGGAAAATAATTGTTCATTAAATTTAATTGTTTCCCCAATGTTCTAGTACTTCTTTACACCAAACAATTATCCTTATTTATGGTGTAGTATGCTATAATTTTAATGGTCCGGCCCGCTTGACATCTACCACGGCCGTATGCGGCCTGCAATGTGAAATGAGTTTGACACCACTGGAGTAGATGATGCCGCCATCTACCTGCTGCACTGGGCGCTGACTCACCCGGAGACCATTGGAAGGGCTGTGAGAGTCATGTTCCTTGACTTCTCCAGCGAATTCAACACAACAGGTTGTTAGCTGTAGTACAGGGGCACCCCAGGGGACAGTCCTTTCACCATTTCTGTTCTCTTTTTATACATCGACTTCACCTACAACTCCATCAGCTGTCAACTCCAGAAATTCTCTGTGTCTGAGAAATTCTAAGTCATTGTTGGCTGTGTGTCTGACGGGGATGAGCTGGAGTACAGATCGGTCATCAGGGACTTTGTGGACTGGTGTGAGAGCAACTTCCTGATCTTTAACACCAGTAAAAGGAGGGAAATGGTGTTTAACTTCCGGAAAAAGGCATCACCACATTCACCAGTGATCCTGCAGGGTTTGGACATTGTGCTGGTCGATAGCTTTAAGTACCTGGGTGTTCACCAAAACAGGAAACAGTGCTGGTCCACTCACCAACATCCCAAGGCATAAGCTGGACAACTTGGTTTATGCCATTCAGTGCAGCAAGGAGTGTGCGGACCTCTTACATTGCGGAGACCTCAACAGAGGTGGTGGTTGGAGACATAACCTCTCACCCACCTACAAAGCCCTTTTGGGAACAATACCCAAAAGTTTCCACTCTCAAAACAGTTTTACATATAAACGAGACGTGTGACCAAAACCACTCCAACAATGACGGTAACGACCCATCAATACCTACCCAACAACTGGTATCACACTTCACAGGTATCCCCAGGTCCACCCACAGGAAGGACTTGGAACACCCCTTCCTCCCCACTCACAGGATATAACTTCTGTTACTCCCCACTAACAGAACTCAAGAAGCCTCTTGGATCAGAGGTGAAAAGTTTTCCAAAAAACTGAATGTCCAGTTGCCTAACTTAACCCTTTTTACTTTGACCATGACCTGGATGACTGAGAACCTGCATCGACATCTAAACGAGCAATTAACTAAATCATCAGCAGTGGACTGAGTCTGGAGTAGAAACATCCAGAGCCACCATGCACAGGCGTGTGCAGGAAATGGGCTACAGGTGCGGCATTCCCCAGGTCAAGCCACTTTTGAACCAGAAACAGCAGCAAAAGCACCTGACCTGGGCTACAGAGAAGCAGCACTGGACTGTTGCTCAATGGTCCAAAGTACTTTTTTCGGATGAAAGCAAATTTTGAACACACACGAACTTGGTACAGCATGACTTTATCACTGGTGAGGCTCACCCAATACGCCACCAGCCACGGTGTCTGCCATTGGCAAAATATTGCCAAAAAAAAATCAGAGGAAAGGATTAAAGTGTCAGCGGTGGCAGGTGTCATCCAGCCCTCAAGCAGCCCATGGGCGGCTCTAGCTGTCCTGGTGAGATCTCCTTGCGGTTCTGTGTGGACTACTGACTGTTGAACAATGTCACGCACACAGACTCTTATCTGCTGCCATGAATAGACAATGGCCTAGACCAGTGATCTCCGGGCTGCCGCTCGGTACCGAGCCGTGGGTCATTTGATACCGGGACACAGAGAAAGAAAAAGTAATACACATAATTTGTTTGATTTATTATCCGAGTCGTAATGATGTTTTATTTTGAAAAGTGGCCGGACTCTCTCTCTTACATTCGTCTCACTTGACGCATGTCAAGTCTTTGACACCGTAAGTCACGTGATACATCCCGCTAAATTACAAAAAGACCAACTGCTGGAGATTGCAAATGACTGGGCCCTCAAAAGTCTATTCGAGACATCAACTCTGCCGTTTTTCTGGATTGAAGTCAAGGCAGAGTCCCCCGACATCGCCACAACAGCACTGAAAACCCTGTTGCCATTTCCGATATCGCATCTTTTGTGTTGTGTCTTATTTTTAAGGTATGTTTAAACGTTACCATAGCGACCAGAGTGTGTTGCTTTGTGTTGGGGCAGAAAGGATGTTTATACCATGTTCTGCTGGTGGTGCGACGTCACGTCACAGGTTGTCGCTAATAAATGATTACAACAGTGGATTTACGGTCATTTTTATTATAAATAAAAAACAGTTTTTAATGCCGATATCACCATTTTATTTTATTTTTTTTATCTGCTACACCGGGCCGTTAAAATATTGTCAGATATCAAACCCGTCCGTGGTGCAGAAAAGACTGGGGACCACTGCCCTAGACCACAATGCCCTAGTCCAGCTGGTTCAGTTCCCTCGAGCTCTGAAGTAGCTACTGGCCGCTAGCAGAGTTAATGCCAGAAGCCTATCCTAAGACTCCATTCACCATTTGCCAGGGGTTGTGGCAGTTTACAATAATGCCCTGGCCTAAGTAATGCACCCTCAACCTTTGAAGGCCTGATGAGGATGGTATTGGCTAATACACCCCGGAGCAGGTGTGTTGTCTATGTAGAATATCTTCTGTCACATTCGCAGAGCTGGCCTAATGCTTCATCCAAAGAAGTGTCATCTGCTGTGTTAATAATAATAATAATAATGATGATAATAATAATACATTGGTTTTATATAGTACCTTTCAACTAACCCAAGGTCACTTTACATAAGAAAAAATAAAAAGGTGGGAAAATACGTTTTTATGGAGGATTAGCACGGAGTTTGCCCTGCATTGAAGTTATACAAACTGCAAACTGGCTCAATAAAGAAATTGAAAAATATTGTAAAAAAGTTAATATCAGACACACTTAATCAACACTCTTTGTTTGATCTAACTAACAGCATCATCTCTTCACTTGCTACAATAGACAGTACGTGTTATGTTTATTACGTTCATTAGTCAAGCTTTCCAAAAGCAGCTCTTATAGGGCCTATTGAATTTGATGGCATACACATGTAGGGTCTCACCTGGTATGTACAGCCTGACTCCGGGTTGTACGTTGGCATGGAATATTCTTCGCTGACAGCAAAGGCCCCGCTGCGACGGCTCCCCCCTATGGTCTTTGTGTTGCGACACGTCTTCCTCAAGCACAGCGAACATGTCCTCAGTTGATAGCCCTTTAGCGGCTAACCCCGAACTGCTTCTCCTCTTTTCTCCACGTTGAAAGTAAACATGGACTGGAATGTCGTGGTTATAGGGCGACACTTGCGTCAGCTACAAAGCGCACACCGTAATGTTTATCTGTTGATCTCAACAAATCGCGTTCACTATTAAAATGGCTGGAAAGGAGACCGTAACAGCATCCACAAACACAGTGTACAGTCACTTCAAAATAAGAGTGTTTTATAGGGCCAGATAAGGGTACGCTTGTATTATGTTGAAAAAATTTACATGGATTATGTTGACCCATAGTGTGAAAATCAAGAAAAAAAAGAAAAAACAGTTTAAACCCAAACAAATTATTTTATTATATCTAAATATTTATATAAATACGTAGAAAAGGGACAAAACAATGCATATTTATTTTATTATTTATTATTTATTTTTAACACTATATTTCAGACCTTTTTTGTTCAAGATTTTTGCTCTTTTTTTCATTGAACTTGTCCCTTTTTTCTCAGATTTTTAAATGGTGATCACATTGATCACATGATGAACAGAATGTAACTATGTGCCTCCCAGATAGCTTTCCATTATACGCTTGCATATTCAGGAGTCTGACAACGGCATCTTGGAACAGATTGAATCTGAACTAGGAGATTTGTAGCTACAGACAGATTGTGGATTGTGATATATTTTGGGTAAACAAGAACTTTCCTTGATGAAAGCTCCTAGTCCTTAAATAGAGGTAACTACGTGGAACTTCTTTCTTTCATTACTGAATACGACCCAGACTTACCTGTCCACTAACAGGGTGTTTGCTGGGACAACAGGAAAAATCCAAAATAACCAAATTTATGCTATTGCTGAAGTGAAGTGAGATAAGATAAAAGTGGAGATCAAAAGTGTACATTTTGTCGCTGTGACAGTTGATGAAACCACAAGATGAAACCACAACACCGCACAGCTCAGTCTGCGAACCTGTGTGATGTGACGTCCGTTGGTGTAACAAGTGGCAGACGAGCAGATGACCCTACCATTCATATTTTTAATTTTCTTAAGGAGTATGAACGTTCTCTGGACAAAGTTGCGGCGCGGTGATATGATGGCGCAGCGGTGATGGCATCTGGACTAAATTTAGTGCAAATTAAAGTGAAGGTGAAGGCACACATGGTCCTATTTATTCACTGTTATGCACATCGCCTTAATTATGTCTTAACTCGAGGGGCCTCAAAACCTAAAGAGTGCAATGTTTTTTCCAATCTAAATGGGCTCGTTGCGTTCTTCTCTAGGTCCCAGAAGCGCACCTCTTGGAGGAAATCTGCAATCGGTGCCTCCCTCACCTTGCGCCAATACTATAGCAACATGCGTTTCGACTGGTGAATGCAGGACGCGGTGCAACGCCAGAAGCTCTGCACGCACACTACCAAAACCTCCACCACAGTATTCTGGACAATATCTTTTTCTTAGATACGGAATCGATTTCAGGACCACAACAAGTTAATGTTTCTCTCCCTCCTCGACCCCCAGCACTTTCACAAATGCTGGGGGTTGCGCTGGTCCCCCCCGTGTTTCATGGCTCCGTTAAGCTACAATACCGTTCAGACTTTGTATAATATATGTAAAATAAACAGATTAAGAGTTGTTTAATCTATGTTCCTGACGTGGCTTCACTTTAGACGCTCTGCGAAGGAGCACTTTGATCGTTTCTTCCCCGTTAAAGCCTATATGTTTACGGACGTCCTCACTGCATATAACTTTTTATTGTGTGGCAACAACCAATCTCTTCTTAGATTGCGTTGGGTCTATTATGTGTAAACCGTTGATGCAAATGCATATTCAGCTGGTCACTCTCCAATCATTCACCCCCCCCCTCTGGTCATTCCCCCCCCCCCCCATTCTGACAGCACACCTGTCAGAATTTGCCCCCCCACCATAACATGAGAACGCTTTGTCCCATCATCACCATTTTTGCTGTGTTTTCCTTTCTCAACAGACTAGATAACTCCTGCAAATTTGGAGAAATTCCACCTAAGAACTCTGGTTTTACAGGGGGGTACGGATTCTGACAGCACACCTGTCAGAATTTGCCCCCCCCCCCCCCCCCCCAACACCAACCCACATAACCTCCCCCCCCC